>LPNX010570463.1:84862-194652 GCA_001517045.1 Pseudotsuga menziesii
CGAAATTCCACCCCTTACCATCCACAAGCCAATGGCCAAGTGGAATCTACCAACAAAACCCTAGAAGGCATCATCACCAAAACTGTTCAGATGCATAGGAAGGATTGGNCGAAATTCCCCCCCTTACCATCCACAAGCCAATGGCCAAGTGGAATCTACCAACAAAACCCTAGAAGGCATCATCACCAAAACTGTTCAGATGCATAGGAAGGATTGGTCAGCAAAGCTTACTGAAGCTTTATGGGCATACCAGATCACTTGGAAAAACAGTACTGGTTTTTCTCCTTACCAGCTTGTCTACGGTAAGCAAGTCCTCCTCCCTATAGAGTTTCAAATTCATACATTCAAGTTAGCAGCAGATTTAGGCATGGATCTTTCTGAGGCTCAGCAAGAAAGGATACTTCAGTTGAACCAGCTAGATGAGATAAGACAGGCTGCCATAGAACACAATATTCTGATCCAACAGCAGAGAGCTCAATGGCATGATAAATTTATCAAAAAGAAACAATTTCATATCGGTGACTGGGCATTATTGTTTGACTCAAAGTTTAAAGATTTCAAAGCCAAATTCAGCACTCATTGGCTTGGTCCATATGAGATTGTTGATGTCTATGACAATGGTTCAGTTAAACTTCAAACCATAGATGATGAAGCATGTCAATTTGTGGTCAATGGCCACCGGCTCAAGCTGTACAATAAACCTATTAATAATGCAGGTTTTATACAACAGCTTTCACTACAAAAGGAAATGCAAGTGCTGGATAGACACATCAGTGTTTTTCCTTCACCTGCTCCTTAGCTGATCTGATACAGCAAGCAAATAAAACAAAAAAAGAAAAAGAAAAAGAAAATATAAAATATAAAAAAAAATATAAAAAAAGGAAGTTTAGTTGTGAAAACCAGTTTACTGGCACAATATAAACTTGAATTTTCTGTGGAAAACCAGGCTTGCCTGGCCATTGAAAATTCACAAAAATATTTTTTCCAATTTCCTGTTTTGTTTTCCAAATAATGAAGATCTTATTTGACTTGAGGACAAGTCAAAAGGCAAGCCTGTGAGGGGGATAAGAACCCTCCAAGTCGTTTTCATATGCATAGGATTGTGATTTTTCATCAGCAGAAGGGACCTGATTACCAGACCTAATTACCAGCAATACAAGAAAATTTTAAATGCAGAGGGACCTGACTTATAGTAAGGCAGAAGGGATCTACAGAAGGACCTGACTTTCAGTGAAGATGAAGGAATTTGAGATGGCAGCAGACAGAAGACATCAGAAGGAAAATCAGAATATAAACCAATTTCATCAGGTAGCAAGCTCATCATATAGGAACATCAAGCAAGTCTGTAAGAATTTATAGTTTTTATGTTTAAAAAGTTTCAGAATTCTTTTGTTTTTAAGTGATGACATATTACCAACTATTGCAAAGATTGACTGCCTATTTTTTCATTATTCTGATAAGTCTCTGCCATTACTTCACTTACCTTCCATTAGTCTCTGCCAGCACTTCATTTTCCGCCCAAGTCTCTGCCATCACTTCATTTTTCCACCTTAGGGGTTAGGATGGTTGTCAAGATCAAACCCAAGGGAAATTTTAAATGGCCAAAATCTATACTGGACTCTACAGGATATATACTGCATTTTACAAGACATATATTGCACTCTGCAGGATACATACTGCATTCTACAGACAGAGTTTCAATTGGGTTTAAAAACAAACAGGGTCTTCTTCTCAACAAAAAGTGAAACATTGACATAAAGGAATTTCAAAGGTCTCTTTTATAAATGTATTTAGTGCATATAGAATTTAAGGGAGAAAACAATGATCAGATATGTCTTCAGCATAGTTTTTATAAAGGAAAAAGGTTAATTTTAAAAGAAAAGAATCCTTTTATTACAGCCTGTTTATTGAAAACATTGGGTATATAAAGACTGAAGTGTATATTGCAAATTGTGCATTAAAAGAGATTAAAATGTTTTACAAACCAAAACCTTACCTTTCATTTTCATGACTAATTGAATGAAGAAGCACGTTTTTGAAATGATGAAGGAAAACGTGGAATGATGCCCCACGACAGCATGTAAGTAAAACTCGATTTCTACATTATGTATTGGCAAAATATGAGACCACGACTTGGTCATTTTCTTTGAGGCCGAGTCCAATTTTTGCTTTTGCAAAATCGACTGCTGTGTGAAGATATTTGATAGTGAGAAGGGGCCATGAGCTACATGAAGTGTGAATACATTGTTTGCTAAAGAAATCGACAGAGAGAAGAGGCCATGGGTTACAGAAAATGTGAGACATCATTTGCTGAAGACAATCAACAGGAAGAAAGATTGTGAGTTACAGGAAGTATGCATACACCATTTGCTGAAGAAATCGCCCAGGAGGAAAGACAGTTAGTGTGAGGGACGCCGTGAATGCTCTAATCTCTATGGAAATCGTGCAGGAGGAAGTGAAAATGCTTGCACTAGAGAAGAGGTAATATTTAAACCCTTTTCTTTGCTGAATACTCTGTTTAATACAAACAGAAATTTCACAATTTCAGAGTATTGTTGAGGAAATAGGAAGACAAAGGCAGAGTTAAAAGTTGAAAGGTTCCTCTTTTCAATTTAAATACAAAATGTCAGCTAGATTGGAACCAGCAACATTTAATCCCAATGATATTCACGAAAGTTGCCTTGAGATATTTGAAAATAAGCAGTGGGTAAATTTCTTTGGAAAATTGAATGGGCATAATGAGCAGGCTAGTTTAGCTTTTGCTGAAGCCTTTGATGGAGAAAGAGTTAGAGTGGGGAACTTGCAATTTAGACTGTCAGAAGACATCCTAGCTCAAGTCACTAGTCTGCCACATCAAGGAGAAAGGTTTTTCAAGACTAAACAGTTTAAAGAGAAAGCATGGATGCCATTCTTGTGCAGGTCAAGAGCAGGGTCAGTCAATTGGAAAAAAGGGATACCAAGAAGCTGGCTAGTTCATCCATGGGATGAAATAGTTTACATTATTCAGAAATTTATTACTTGTGAAGGCAGATTTAGCATTGTTTACCTTTATCACATCAAGCTACTACAACATTTAAAGGGTGAATGTGAAATTAATATGCCTTATTTCCTGCTACAAAGTCTAACTAAGATGGCTAAGGCTGTCCAAAGGCGTCCAAAAGACAATATAACAAGTCTTTTTCACTGTGGACTTATTAAAATTATCATCCAGCATGAATTACAAAGACAGAATTTGACATGGTCAGGATTTCTAGTTCATAATCAATTTGAAGAGCGGCAAGAGTTACTTGAAGAAGGTTCAAAGGAAGATGCACTGTTAATGATAACATACCCTGAGGCAACAAGCTCAAAACTGCCAAAGGGGAAGAAGAAAAAGAAAGAAGTGTTGCTGATTACTGATGATGAAGACAACTTAGAGGAAACAAGCCCAAAACAGCCTCAGAGAAGGATGCAAACTAGAAGTGTGAAGAAGAAGGAAAAACATTATCAAAAACAAGATCAAATCTTCACCACCTACCAGAAAAAGCCAAGAAAGTATAAGCAAGCTCAAAGCCAATCAGCATTGGAAGATGAGGAACATATGCAAGCCTTAGGGAGTCAAGAAGAAGATCCAGCAGCTGAAATAGGACATGATATTCAAGACCCTGATGAGGTGATCAAGCAGACAAAGAAGATCAACCTCTTCTTAGACCAGCAAGAGGAGGAAAAAGAAAAGCATTTTGGACAGAAATTACCCAAAGGTTCAAGCTCTCTTTTTTCAGAACAACAAGCTATGGAAGAAGAAAAAGAATATTCAGCACAAGAGCATGGAGAATTGGGTATGGATGCAAATTCTGAGCAGCTTCCAATAAAAATGAAGAAAAAGAAAGCTTCCAAAAAAAGTAAGGAGATCAAGAGATTGAAACTTGAGCTAAAGGAACTTGAACAAAAAAATAAGAAGTTAAGAGAAGTCAATTGGAAGCTGAAGGTTCAAAGAACACGCATCACTAAACACGCATATAGATGGTACAAGCAAAGGAAGGTTTACAAGGCTAAGTATGAGAGACTAAAATTCCTCTATGCATCTCGGGCTTCAACAGATGCATCATCACAGACTGAAGACTAGAGGCAAGATGATCAGCAGTAAAATTTTGGTTTTGAACAGGGTCCAGAATTTTTGGCATGAGGACATGCCGCAGTTTCCTCTTGGGGGAGATGTTGGGCACCATTTTGACCCCTTTTTGCCTCTTAGATATCTTTCATTTCCTTTCATAAAATCTCCATATTGAGTAGAAAAGCTTTAAAGTTCACCTATGAACCTTGGTTATAGAGGTATAATGTCATTGCTTGCTAATAAATTGAGTTTTGAGACTTTTTAAGCATTTTTAACTAGGATTTTTATTTAGATTACAGGATGTACTAACTTCCCGTATTATCTCCAAGATTGAGCATTTGCAGGACAGCTAGGAGGGAACTGGAAGATAGAGAATGGATCCTTAATATCCAAGCATGGATGAACATTCAACGGATAGAGGATGTGGCCTTTACAGATGTCAAGTCAACCGCAGTCAAAGGCGGCCACCTGTGTTACATCCAGCACAAAAGAAGGGACAGTTTTGATTTTGTTAAATTTCATGAATCCAAATGAGGATCTCGGTAGCTATTCTCATTAATTAGTTGCAGGATTACAACATTTCCATTTTTATTTCGAATTTGTATAAATCCTTCACAAAACAATGAAGAATCATCACGATTTTGGGAAGAACACATTTGCTTCTGAATTGCGTGGTTTTGTTGTGTAATCGATTTATGTTGAATACATATCAAGTTTCAGTTCTGTAAATCTTTAATTGTGTGTGGGACGAAGCATTGGAGGGCCCCCAATTGTTGAGTTCACACACCTATACATTGCCAGTGAAAGCGATTTAGATGTTTGCAGCGATTTGATCTGATGCAGGCGATTTAGATTGTTCCATTGGTATGTGTTAAATCTTAGTAGTGTCTATTTTATTATTACAGCATGAATTTAGTTGGTTTTTAACTAATTTTATCACAGCTCTGTTTTTATTGAATGGTTCAAGCTACGATTCCTATGTGCTGTACAAACACTGCATATTTTAAGCTCTGTTCGCTTATTGGATAAATATTGAATGGACGGTTTAGACCACAATTCCTGTATAATGATATACCATTGCTTATTTACTAATGAAGTGTGAAGAATAATTATTAATTATGTACAATTTCTTGTAAAAGAATTTAATTGGTAACTGTTCATTCAGCGTTGGAATTTTAGGCAGAACATTGCACTCTGTATCCTAGGGTTAGATTTGCTATTTAAATTACTTCTACTATCTCAGTTCTTTTATCAATAGACTGCTTTCATAACTAGAATGCTGTGTACTTGAAAAGAAAAAAACGAAGTTAACCCTGTAAAAGGATTTTTGTATCTTTAAGTTGCAGTATTGTTAATTTGACAGTAGATTCAACTCACAGATAATTAAATTTTCTAAATAAGTCTAGCTCTAAGTCCTAAAACTTGGATGTGCCTCGAAGTTTACTGACCCGGATTGATTTAAATTTAAGGTCTGATTTACATTGGTACATTAGATCCCAATAGCAACAACCTGTGAACAGGCTGTAGTCTCACCCGAAACAGCTATGGGGTGCCGTAGAATTAGGTTTCTGCAAGCAAAAGAGGGATATTACTGTACCTTTATCCTTAACAACAAATACTTATAAAAAATAGATCTTCAACATTCACTTAAATAGCTTTCTAGTTAGATAAAAGATGTTTCTTGCTTAACCCTTAACTGAGAATTCACAGCGAAGTTAATATTTAACAGTTATCTTACTTTAGCATTCACCTACTTATCAAAAGCATAAAAACATAACAGAAGCAACACAAAAGAACCACCCCAACACAAGATATGACGTGGTTCACCCCCAGTGTAGGGGCTACATCCACAGAACTATTTTTATATTCAACTCTTTACAAAAATCATAGTTCTGATCTACGCACTTAGCTGTAGAACCTTTCTTACAAAAACCCTCTGCAAACTCAGCTGCAAAGGTCGTCCACACACACAGCTGGGACTTGACCTTAAAACCCAAAATAGCTCTTAGCTTCGCATCACATGATCCTCATCTCATTAGATAATCTTGACATCTTTGCATGAGTGCCTATTTATACAAGTGCACTATTACAAAATCATGGGCTTACACCCAAAAATGATGGACAATTACAAAAAGAGGGATTTGACTCAACCCCGACACCCCTAAGACTATTTTGACGCACAACTCCGCTTTGCTCAAAAATCACAGAGTTACCACTTTTGAGGACCGTTAGGTCAGTGCCCCAACAGATGACTTTTGAAGGAAAAGGCTTGAGAGTCATAGTACTGTTGGACCCTTCTCAAGGAGAACGGTACACATAGCCAGTAAGAGATGAAGATCAGGATGTTTTGGATCATATTTACAACATCACAAATAAATAAAATGACTATGTTAACTGTACTGCTGAAGGTATAATGGATTGGCAGCGTGACAGTTCTTGTATGACTGATTCAGAAGAAGGCCTAGAGAATTGGCAGAATCGACTTTATGAACTACATGGACATCGATGTGCAATAATTACCAAGTCTCTCAGATGGGTTGGATCACAGAAAATAATCTTACCTACTTTTGACGGCTTGACAGACCCAGAAGATTTTATTGTACAATTCTCAGAGCAAGTACCAGATTCACAGAAAATGGAGACTCTAGATTCAGTATTTAGAGCCACAGCTTCCAGATGGTGGAATGGTTATAAAAAGTATATTCATAATTGGGGAGCTTGTCAAAAGTTTCTTCACCTGAGATTCATGGATCAACCTCAGGAGGTACGAAGTATATTTAATGGTAAGACTAGCCCTCAGGAACATTTGGAGTAGTGTTATGAAGCATTGAAGCATGTACCTTATGAAGAATGGGTACATAGGTTTGTACACACTCTGGAACCTCTAGCAAAGAATCGATATGCAGAGGTGGAGTTTTGCCATGGTACTGTAAGTTGGGATAGTCTTGTTGATAGCTTTGTGCTCACATTTTCTATTAATGAGTTTTTCCCTGCTTTGGACACAGCTATTAGGCTAATCCATACTAAGGTGTTTAATGATAAAGAAATAGCTGAGTACCAACTTGATTGGAAGGAACAAGAAGCTAATGCAGTAGAATGCTATAACCTCGCCATTGATGAAGATGATGACCCTCGCAACATTAATATTCCTGAGTCAGAAGGACACTGCGAAGTTCATGGACCAGCAGTCGAATCACCTGAAGTTACTCAGCCCTTGAAGACAAGGAAAGTAAATATTGGATCAGAAGAAATTCCTAAGTACACTACCATTGGAGATTATTGGGACGAAGAAATGGTAAGCAAAGTACTGAACTTCTCCATGAGTATCAGTACTTATTCCCAATGAAGTTCTCAGAAATGAAAGGTATCCTTGGTGATATAGGAGTGATAAAAATCCCTTTGAAAGCTGATGCGAAGCCTGTGAAGCAGCACCCTTATAGGCTGAACCCTAAGTATAAAGAAAAAGTCAGGATAGAGCTAGATAAGATGCTCGCTACAGGAGTCATTGAGCCTGTCAAAGAGTTCGAATGGGTTAGCCCTATGGTGGTACAAGAAAATAAGACCAAGGGAGAAATCAGAATCTGTGTTGACCTGAGGAAGCTGAATGATGCCTGTTTACATGATCCTTTTCCTACACCCTCTACAGATGAAGTTTTAGACAATGTCGGAGGTCAAGAAGTGTATTCTTTCACTGATGGATTTTCAGGTTACCATTAGATCAAAATTTCTCTAGAGGATCGACATAAAACAACCTTTGCTACAGAAATGGGATCTTTTCAGTATATTGTTATGCCCTTTGGATTGAAGAATGCACCTGCTATGTTTTCCAGAGTAGTCATATCTACATTTAAGGAATTTATTCATAAGTTCTTGGAAGTTTACTTTGATGATTGGACTATCTTTGGGTTACTGAAAGATCATATAGCCAGTTTAAGACTTATGCTGGACAAGTGTAGACATGATCATATTTCATTGAACCTGAAGAAGTGTATCTTTTGTGCACCTTTTGGAATTCTACTAGGTCATATTGTATGCAAGAAAGGATTAATGGTGGATCCTGCAAAGATAGCCATTATTGTGAATCTGGCACCTCCAAATTCTATTAAGCAACTTCGCACTACACTTGGTCATACTGGATATTACAAGAAATTCATTAAAGGATATGCTCAGATTACAGCCCCTATGGAAAAGATTTTGAAGAAAGATATTAAGTTTGAATGGACACCTGAATGTCAGGAAAGCTTGAAAGAAAAGATGGTAACTGCCCTTATCTTAGTATTCCCTGACTGGAGTAAGGAGTTTCATGTTCATGTCAATGCAGCTTCCATTTCTTTAGGTGTAGTATTGGCTCATTCAGGTGAAGGTAATATTGATCACCCTATTGCTTTTGCAAGTAGAAAATTGTCCACAGCAGAAAGGAATTATACTACGACAGAACAAGAAGGTCTAGCTATGGTTTATGCCTTGCAGAAGTTTCTACATTATTTGTTAGGATCTCATTTTAAGATGTTCACTGACCATTCTGCTTTGAAATATTTGGTTAACAAGCCTGTGTTAGGTGGAAGGATATGTAGATGGATGATTTTGTTTCAGGAGTATGACTTTGAGATCATAGTTAAGCCAGGAAGACTTAACCTGGGGCTTGATCATTTGTTGAGGCTCGAGTTAGGAGAAGAGCCCAGTAGTTTGGACGAAGGTCTTCCTGATGCCCAGTTGTTTTCCATCCAGATGGTTGATGACTATTTTCAGGATATTGTTCAGTACTTGTCTATAGGTTTTGCACCCTCTGAGATGACAACACAGCAGAAGAAGCAGATGGTGGTTAGAGAAAATGACTTTACCTTGATAGCAGGACAGCTATATAATATGGGACCAGATGAAATACTGCACAGATGTGTCCTGGAGCATGAAAAGCCATTGATTTTGGCTGAGGGACATTCTGGAGCAGTAGGAGGTCATTATGCAGGAAACGCTACGGCACAGAAGATTCTTACAGTTGGATTGTGGTGGCCTACGATTCATAAGGATGCAAGAGAGTATTGCCACAGCTGCGATACCTATCAGAGAATAGGAAAACCATCCAGAAGGGATGAGATGCCTCTGGTTCCACAAGTAACATTATAGGCATTTGACAACTGGGCTATTGATTTTGTTGGACCAATCAATCCCCTTGCAAAGAAATCTGGAGCAAGATACATTATTACAATAACTGATTACCTTACTCGTTGGGCCGAAGCTCAATCAGTCAAGAAACGTAGCGCTGTTACAGTTGCGAAGTTCATCTTTGATAATATCTTGTCAAGGTTTGGGTGTCCTAGAATTCTTATGAGTGATCAAGGATCACATTTTCTGAATAAGACTATTGAAGCATTGACTAAAGAATTTCAATTATATCATTAGAAGAGTACTGCCTACCATCCTCAAGCAAATGGAACTGTTAAAGCCTTTAACAAGATTCTTGAGCACGCTCTGATGAAGGTTTGCAATGTTAACATAAATGATTGGGATCTTAGAATTCCAACAGTATTATGGGCTTATAGAACCACTTGCAAGAAGTTGACAGGCCACACACCTTTTAGGCTAGTATATGGACAAGAAGCAGTTATGCCCATGGAATACATTATTCCTAGCCTCAGAATATCTACCTTCACAAAGATGGATGATCCAGCCATGTTGAATGAAAGGCTGGCAAAGATACTAGAACTAGAAGAAGACAGATTCATTGCAGGTTTCCAGCAACAAGTACAGAAAGTGTTGGGGAACGCGCCTTAACGGTCATTAATTTTTGTAACTCTGCGGTTTTTGTGGAAGCTTGTAAGCGGAGTTGCGTGTCAAAATAGTCTTAGGGGTGTCGGGGTTGAGTCAAAGCCCTGTTTTTGTAATTGTCCATCATTTTCGAGTGTAAGCCCATGATTTTGTAATAGTGCACTTGTATAAATAGGAACTCATGTAAAGATGTGAAGATAATCTAATGAGATGAGGATAATGTGATGTGAATCTAAGAGCTATTTTTGGGTCTTAAGGTCAAGTCCCAGCTGTGTGCGTGGATGACCTCTGCAGCTGTGTGCGCAGAGGGTTTTTGTAAGAAAGGTTCTGCAGCTAAGTGCACAGTTTTGGGTGATTAAGAGGATCTCCAGCTGAGTGCACAGATCAGAACTGTGATTTTGTAAAGAAGTTGAATATAGACACAGTTCTGTGGACATAGCCCCTACACTGGGGGTGAACCACATTATATCTTGTGTTGTGATGGCTCTTTTGTGTTGTTTCTGTTATGTTTTTATGCTTTTGAAAAGTACGTGAATGCTAAAATAAGATAACTGTTAAATATTAACTTCGCTGTGAATTCCCAGTTAAGGGTTAAACAAGAAACGTCTTTTATCTAACTACGAAGTTATTTAAGTAAATGTCGAAGCTCTATTTTATATAAATAATTGTGGTTAATTCTAAAGGTACAGTAATATCCCTCTTCTGCTTGCATAAACCTGGTTCTGCGGAACCCCATAGCTGTTTTGGGTGATGTTGTAAAGGAAAGTATCCTATGGCTAGGGTTTAAGAGGCCATCAACGTACTGGGGTTGAAAGAGAGATGCACAGTGTTCAGCAAGTATTTAACAGCAAGTTTCAGAGATGAGAAAGGTCCACACCTGATAAACTGAAGGCTGGTCCAAGCTTTCTCTTCAATCCTCTTCTTGCTCCTCTCGCTCCAAGAGACCTGCAAACAAGTTATACCTTCCTCAAACCATTATGACCACATATAAGACAATGATAATCAAATAAACATAAACAAATGATCTGAATAACATCATCATATGATCAGAAACAGAGATTCAATCACACATTGAACAATGATTTGGGAAGAAGAAGGACATCACATCTTTATCAATCTTGAAAACAAGTACAAGTATACCTTCTCTTCAAGTTGGCACCTCACAAAACCTTGATCTGGATCTGCTGCTTCTCTTCAACAAAGAACTCAGGCTCCTAGCTCTGCAACACAAGGGGAAGACCTCCAGGGCAAAGGTGTGGGCAAAGAGAGCTCCAATTCCTCCAGCATAACAATGCATAAATTCCAAGTCCCCTCTCATGGACCTCCCTACCTCTATTTATATGGGTGAAATAAGGTAGTTTTGAAGGTTGGAGAAGTTACAGCAGTTAATGAAATTAAGTTAAATGACATAAATAATCTCCAATTAACTCATGTTTTAATTTTTAAATGCGAAGAGGCACATTTGTGGGTTTTCCTTAAGGAAAATCATGAATGGAAAAAACACGAATTTTTAGGGTATTTTTGGGCATTTTCAGACTTTGGTGTCTTTAGGAAAGTTTTAGCTAACTGAAATACCTTTCCAACGATGCAGAAATGAGGTCAAACAGAGTTACAGAACTCAAGCTATGGGTCCTCCAATATAGGTGTTTTTTCAGTGACTTTCAATGACTTTCATGAAACAATGGGAAAGTGGTCACAGGCAGAGATGAAGGAAAAAATGTATTACATAATAAGCCAAGCTATAGTATTCTAGGAAAACCTCAATCCATAAGTGTCCTTTTGCATGCTGACATAAGGAAAGTCGGCACTCGGACGGAGAGGTGCCATTCTGGTGTATAACAAATGCCCCCTAATGTGTGAGGTTAGAGGGGAAGACGATAGCCGAAATACATTATAAAGGAAAGAGTTGAGTATGGAGAGAGGAGAGAATCCAAGATCAAAAGGCTCGAGTGAAGATACCTATAAGAGAGATAAATGTCAGAAAAACTGATCTCTGGAACATACACGTCCATATACAAAACATCGCCCGAAAGATACAGGCGGATCCAACATATGTATAACTGGTGAAACTATAATGGTCGCTCAATATGCAAAAAGGCGCCATATCAAATCTAAAGGAGCCATGGTCACAAATGAACAAGGTGGATCCATGCTCAACAATCGATCATAGCCACAAAAATACAAGGTGGATCTATGTCTCAGCAAAAATGTCATATAAAGTATAACAAGGTCTTGTGCAACTTGGGCAATATCAAAAGAGGACAATGCTACTGGCAGCCCCAAGGTCTTCAATCCAAACCGCCCAAAAAAGGTACGAATCCTAACCATGTGAATAAAGGAGCTGAAGTCGAACATGGAGGAAACTGTTTGATTACCGGTCAATAATGAAAACCGTTAACAAACGCGAGGGAAACCACCATTAATGAAAATGGTCCCCAAGGTACCTAGTACATTCTAACAAGTGTGATTAAAAGGACTTGAAGTCGAACACTTGAAGAATCTATCGAGTAGGAGACAATAAGGGTATTCCCACTACCCAATAGCAAGGGAAATTGCCATTGAGGACAACAATTCCCAAGGTAATGTCATAAAACTCTAAATCTCATCCCCAGAGCAAGATGTGTTGTAGTCAATAGGAAGAGATCCATTGGAAGGAAGGCATTAACGCATCCTTCATCATCCAACACGAGGTAAGTCAAAGACTAATTGGATCTGGAATTGGTACTGAATTTCACAAAAAGGACCGCTGAAGACATGATGTAATGAACTGATACCAGGGAATGGCCGACACAAAAGGTCAAGGCAACTGCAGAATGGCCGACAAAGGTTTAATCCTTGAACAGTGAGCATGACACAAAAGTGACTGAGGCATCTTTTGACAAAAAATAGGACCAACGAAACAAATCTTCAATGTAGGAGACATTGACAGATTCCCCATATAATTGGAAAAGAAACCAACTGGAGGAGTAAGAAAACTCTGAATCAAGATAAGGTCAAAAGACTAGGACCCAACTATTGAGAGACTCAAAACTGGTGCTTTGTTCAAGGAAACAAGACTTGCTGCCATGATGTAAAAAGACATGGAAATAAACCTTCCCCTCCCCTTCTTTCTTGTAAAGGTTTAACGAGTCCAAGAAAGCAAACTTGGGACCATCTTCATTTTTTGACAAGCTCGAAGAAAAGAAAGAAGAATTCTTGATAAGGCACTAATTCGTGGATTTTACGAGCCCGAACTAGTTCATGCTCGACGTTGTTTTCATAGTTTAGAGAGTCTGAAAACTCCAAAGAAGACTCCAAGGGGGTCCTTTTTCGTACAATTTAGTCTCCTAAGGCCGAAAAAGTATAAAAAAAACCAAAGAAGAACTCTCTTAACTTCCGAAGAAGAAAAGGCGCACCTTTTTCGTAATTAGTCAGGAAGGTCCGAAAAAGGTTAAATTACCACCTACCCAACGCTCCTTCAAAAGCAGCATATAGCCTGAGTTTTACAAGTGTGAAGGAAGGCAAGATCACTCGGAAAGATCCATTTGATTACGAGAAATGGAGCTTACAACAATAAACTCGATGCTTTGTTCTTTAGGTTTTAACGAGCATGACAAAGACATAAAGTACACTTGGAATCTTTTTCATGTTTTGGTCCAGAGCACGAAAAAGAGAAAACTAAGCTCATACCGGGGGTTCCTTTTCCATAAATTTAGTCCCTCAGGTCCGGAAAAGAGAGAAAACTATGCCTGAGAATACTCTTCTCAATTCAGTAGAAAAGAGAGGGATCCTTTCTCGTATTATTCCACATGGTCTGAGAAAGAGATAACCTACCACCAATGTGGATGCCCATTCACATATTCTTAATGAGCCTGAATGGACAAGTTTACTCGGCAGTCAAGTCTATTTGGGGAGTCATACTTGGGCCTAAAGAAACTCATAATCTTTCCCGTGAAGTTTTAACGAGTCCGGAAAAGTCAACTCGCGGCCTCCTTACTGTTTTTAACGAGCTCGAAGGAGAGCAGAAATAATGCTCTAAAAGGGGAGAGTCATAACTGAAAAAGAAGGTCAGATTGTATCAAAGACTCTAGGAAGACTTCATCCGATGGAAGGAGATCATCCGAGATAGGACACATATCTGGACTTTCAAAAGGGTCAACAGAGTAGAGAGAAGACTCTACAGTCTGTAAAGGATGACTCACCAGTTCAACTACTGGGACCAAGTCCCGAGAAGGTAAGCATGAAAACAGAGGCTGCTTCTCAGTAGCAATTGAACACAAAGGACAAGAAGCCACATAGTTCACCTGTGGCTGGGTAGTGTCTACAGAAACACTGAGAATCAATAAAGGAAAGACTTGGTCTCTAGTTGGGTCAGGAGACGGATCAAGAAAATCCAACTGATCAATAGTGACAATTTCTTCGCCGTGATTAAAGTACATCACACGAAAGAATGTTGACACCACAGCTTGCATGGCATAGACATAATCATGTCCAAGGAGCATATTGAAGTCCAAGGGGTCTTCTATCACCATGAAGTCAACTAAGACAGTCTTCCCACCCAAAGTAACAGGTGTTTGAGCAAGAATTCCCAAGGCTACACAAGTTCTTCTATCAAATGCCAGTAACTGACTAGCATTTGACACAAGGCTGGGAGATCCCATACCTCGCCAAGCACGAGTAGACAAAATACTAACTGAGGCTCCTTCATCAACAATGCAACGAGCAATTGTATAAGGTTCAACTTTGACCTTATCTGGAAAGGTGCATGGGAAGGAAGGCGCGGCTCAACTAGGCTATCCCAATCAAAGGAAGCAATCCGAGAGCTTGGTGGGGGTTGATCCGAAACAAGTTCAGTGCCCCCCTGTTCAGTAAGATCTGAACTGGCAGTAAAGAAAATGTGACTAGTAGACACATCACTCTCCAAAGGAAGAGTGGGATTGATCGATACTGGAATCGATTCAACCGCTTGGTGAAAGTCACTCTCCGAAGGGAGAGTGGGATTGACCAAAGATGACATTGGTGCAATCACATTAGGATCACTCTCCGAAAGGAGAGTGGGATTGACCAAAGATGACATTGGTTCAATCACATGAGGAACACTCTCCGAAAAAAGAGTGGGATTGACCAAATCTGAGATTTGTTCGACCACTTGATCAACTGAAGGTTGAATAGGAGGTTGAGAAACTATAGGGTGTTCATGAGAAGAAAATCCATGAGTCTTGGACCACACTCTTCGAACCTCTGGGATAGCAGGGCACAGATGAGTAAGGTGATCTCCCTTGCATAGCACACAAGGGAACTTAAGATGATGCTTCGAACGACCAGTTTTCTCAACTAAGTCAACATGACTAGCAGTGGCTGACTGTTTGCTCTCAACATGACTAGCAGAGGATGAGAGTTTTCCCCCAGCATGAACTACAGAGGCTGAGTGACTGGGTCCAACCTCACTAAGAGAGGCTGGTTGTTGAGAGACTCCATAATGTTCAAAAATGGGATGACCATGAATCCAAACTCTTCGCACCTCCGCAATAGAAGGGCATTTATAAGTAAGGTGGTCTCCCTCACAAAGCTTACAAGGAAACTTGAGCTTGTGTTTTGAATGGGTAGACTTGTCAACAGTGTCAACATGACTTGCAGTGATTGACAGGTTGTCTTCAGCTTGAACTATAGAGGCTGAAAGACTGCCCCCAGCGTGACTTACAGAGGCCGAGAGACTAGGTCCGACATGACTAGCAGAGGTAGGACAGGAACCATCAACGTGAACAACAGAGGTTGAATGGTGAGGATCAACATGCTTTGCAGCAGTTGAGTGTGTGCCCGCGGTTTGAGCAACAGAGGCTGGGTGAACGGATCCAACGTGAACACCAGAGGTTGGATGGGGAGGTTCAACTTGAAAACCAGAGGTTGAACGAGTGCACTCAGCTTGAACACCAGAGGCTGAATGACTAGATCCAACTTGAACACCAGAGGTTGGATGGGAAGGTTCAACTTGAAAACCAGAGGTTGAACGAATGCACTCAGCTTGAACACCAGAGGTTGAGTGACAGGATCCGACATGACCTGGAAAGGTTGGAAGGATCCCACCAGCGTGAACAACAGAGGCTGGATGGATGGATCCAACTTGAACACCAAAGGTTGGATGGGTGCCCCCAGCCTAAACAAACGAGGCTGGGTGGTGAGGTTCAACTTTACTTGAAGAGGTTGAACGAGTGCCCCCTTGCTTATGTGCTTTCTTCCTATTCCTCCTTCTTTTACTCCTTTTAGACTGCCGGTTACTAGTATCAACACTTTCACCGTATGAGGTAGAAGGAGGAGGAGAACTAACTACAGGTGAAGGGGAGACAGTGTTTTGATGCCCTTGATATAAGGTGCTTACTTGAGAAGCATCAGGAGCATTCATGACAGTTGGAGTGGAAAACAACCACACCGGTAGCCCTAGTGTGAATCCCGGAAGATTCAAGGTGGCCATCAAGGGAACACCAACATTCCCTGTGAGAGGAATATGACAAGGAGTTCCCATCGGAGGGATCTCTTGGTTGGTGTTCAAAGGGATGTTAGCCATGGATTCAAAACAAGAGACAAAGTCTGAGGTTGATGATCAACCAAAATTACAAAGCAGACACCTAAAGGCCCACTAAGTACAGACAAACCACACAGCACTCACTAAAATATCCTAGAGTCTCAAGCAATCTAAACAGGCTATAAAGATATACCTTCCAGAAGAAGGTTGATGAACAGTTACTTGGCGTCCTTGAGGGGTTCTCAGGCACAAGCGGAGGAATCACCCACCACCCTCCTGAACTTTCCACAAGGGTTACCTTTCAAGTCCGTCCGAGGTGAACCAGAAATAACCTTCCGGTTTACCTGTGTATGAGCCCTAAAAGACAAGAGACTAAAGGCTACCTTGATAATACCCACTGTCTGGGGGGACAATCGCAAGCCAAACTCGTACGCATGGGTAGGGTAGCTGAGCCCGAAATTCTGCCTAGATAGAATCCCCAGATGCGTAAAAGTCATGGGTTACGTTTAAACAAGGATTCGGGGGGTTATCCCCTCTGTCCAAGCCTCCACGCGGCCTCGTGCTTAACTCCCGTTTGAGAGGAGCTTCCCAGATACAATGATAGAATCAAGGATTTACCTAGCGATAGGCCAACTACGTCTGAAATTTAACACTTGTGGGGAGTTTACACTTCCTAGCCCACAAGTCTAGCCTAAGCTAGTTGGTGTATGACCCTATAAAATAAAACTTACTAGTAAATTTTAAAATTTATATCGTTTATTTTATGGGCTGTTACTTACTCAAAGGGTAAATGGCATGAAACTAGTGTGATGTTTTGACTCAAAAAATGAAAACAAAACGAATAAGCAAAGAGAAATGAGATGCAAAGAAGCAAATAGCTATTCTCTTTATATTTTCAAATAACTTGAAAGCCAAAAAAGATCAAAATGCTTTTTATATTTTTTAAATTTTTCAAAAACAATGCTATGCTATGCAATCTAGACTAACAACCTAATCTATATGCATATAAAGCAAACATGTTTTTGTCTTTTTCTTTTATAAAATACAAAAGAAAAATCAGCCTATAAACTAATGCAAACAAGTACTGAAAGCAAAGCAAATAGACAACTACTTTATACCCCAAAAACAAACCCTAGGTTTCCCTAAAGTTGAATATAAACCTCTTTTAAAAGGAAAGCTTACAAAAGTAAACAAGCCAACACTTTGGAATGAAAAGACTGAGCATAAAGACTGACATAAACAAAGGTCAAGAAGTCCCAAGTATCAATCTAAACCTACAAAGAAAGGCTGCTCAGCACCTTGTTCAACAAGGTTAAACCAAAGAAAGAAGTAGGGGGAAAAGCAAGAAATAAAAGTTCTTTTTTAATTTTCTTTTATAAGTGCAAAAGAAAAACTACCTACAAAGCAAAGCATGCAGATAAAAAGAACAAAGCAAAAGGAACTTTTCTATGTAACCACCCAACAAACTCTAGAACCAACTAAAGTTAGCACAAACCCTACTTCGAAGAAAGGCTTGTATAAGAGACAAGACAACTATTTTGGCATGATGAGGTTAACCAACAAAACAAGAAAGAAACCAGCACCAACAAGATTCTGAAATCAACCAAAGATCACTACCAGAGGCTGACCAAAAACATAGGCCAAAAACCAAACCAAGCAAAGGAGACGGGGGAAAAAGCAAAGGACAAACCCTAATGCAATAAAAGGCTTACCGCATAGATAAAGAACAACCAAATAGGATGAGAACTCCCTAGAGTCATGCACCTGCAGAGGACCCTAAAAGACCTACCCAATCAGCCCACAAACAGAAGAAAAACCACACAAAATGAGAAAAAACACTGTTTTAGGGGCACACGGGTATGGGTGGAAAAACTCCCAAAAAAGGTCAAAAGATTCCTTAGGAAGGTAGAGGAAGTGTGTAATCAGACTGAAAAGGTGTTCCTAAGTGGAAAGAAGGACTTGAAACAATGCAAAAGGCTGAAAGAAATCAAGAGAAACCCCAAACAGACAATGCTCTACCCAGCGGAGTCGCCAGTTCTGTTGTAAAGGAAAGTATCCTATGGCTAGGGTTTAAGAGGCCATCAACGTACTGGGGTTGAAAGAGAGATGCACAATGTTCAGCAAGCATATAACAGCAAGTTTCAGAGATGAGAAAGATCCACACCTGATAACTGAAGGCTGGTCCAAGCTTTCTCTTCAATCCTCTTCTTGCTCCTCTCGCTCCAAGAGACCTGCAAAACAAGTTATACCTTCCTCAAACCATTATGACCACATATAAGACAATGATAATCAAATAAACATAAACAAATGATCTGAATAACATTATCATATGATCAGAAACAGAGATTCAATCACACATTGAACAATGATTTGGGAAGAAGAAGGACATCACATCTTTATTAATCTTGAAAACAAGTACAAGTATACCTTCTCTTCAAGTTGGCACCTCACGAAACCTTGATCTAGATCTGCTTCTTCTCTTCTCCAAAGAACTCAGCCTCCTAGCTCTGCAACACAAGGGGAAGACCTCCAGGGCAAAGGTGTGGGAAAAGAGAGCTCCAATTCCTCCAGCATAACAATGCATAAATTCCAAGTCCCCTCTCATGGACCTCCCTACCTCTATTTATATGGGTGAAATAAGGTAGTTTTGAAGGTTGGAGAAGTTACAGCAGTTAATGACATTAAGTTAAATGACATAACTAATCTCCAATTAACTCATGTTTTAATTTTTAAATGCTAAGAGGCACATTCGTGGGTTTTCCTTAAGGAAAATCGCGAATGGAAAAAAAACGACGTTTTAGGGTATTTCGAGGGATTTTCAGACTTTGGTGTATTTAGGAAAGTTTTAGCTAACTGAAATACCTTTCCAACGGCGTAGAAATGAGGTCAAATGGAGTTACATAACTCAAGATATGGGTCCTCCAATATAGGTTTTTTTCAGTGACTTTCAATGACTTTCATGAAACAATGGGAAAGTGGTCACAGGCAGAGATGAAGGAACAAATGTATTAAATAATAAGCCAAGCTATATTATTCTAGGCAAACCTCAATCCATAAGTGTCCTTTTGCGTGCCGACATAAGGAAAGTCGGCACTCGGACGCAGAGGTGCCATTCTGGTGTATAACAGGTGAGACTGCAACCTGTTCGTAGGTTGTTGCCGAAGGGGCCAACACTGTGGGTATTTTGTTGGTGCAAAGATAATATTATAAAACCCAGGTCATCCTTATAGCCCAACAAATTTGTTCCATGTCGGTTGAACTTAGTATCTTATTTAAGAGGGATCTACGTTGTACCTGAAGGGCTATGTTTTGGAGGCCCTCAGTAAAAGAAATCGGTGATTGGATTGAAGAGACTTATCTGAAATTTGTTGAGCAAGAAAATAAGGATCCTCGTTGCAGTTTAGATGACTTTTTGCAAAGGTACATTTTTACTGATATTCATTAAATTTTGTTTGGCAGTATCCACATAGAATTGCACCAGTGGTTATCCAGGTTGAAAGAAAGAAAGACCAACTTCAAGGAAGATCAGTTTCCTGACTGGACCCCCACAAGAATTAACATATTGAAAAGAGTGGACAATGTGATATCACGAGCTGGTGATTTCTGGACAACGCGAACCTTGGAAGCATTTGTGACGGAGTTTTCCATCGACACAAGTATCTCTTTTAGCGAAGCTGAAAGATAGTTTTTCAAAGGACCAAGGGGTAAGTACCTAAATTCATTTAGTTTGCAAATTAAAATTATCTTGGTTGAGAAAGGTATATTGTTGATCGAATTAGATTGCTAGATTTCTTTTTACTAACCTATGTTTGCAAGTGAAAGTGACTTCGACGAGCAAAGTGGTTTGTTGGGAAGCGGTAAAAGATACAAGAGAAACCTAGAATCCTATACCCTAGGCCAAAATACTGGTTATTCCCCATTAAGTCCAGAAGACCCTGAATATGAAGGAACCCCTTTTGTTAGAAACCCTCCTATAACTCCGCAGCGGAGATCTGTTACCCTTGAGAACCCGTTGCAGTCTGAAAGTAACCCTAGCCCGAGTATTCCTGTTGTAGGTCAGTCTACCCCAGTAAGTTCTCCCCCCCCCCCCTCGATCCACTATGGCCCATATGACAGACGATATCAAGCTCCCATTCTCCAAAGGAATTGGATCAGAGGATCTAGAACAGTTTTGGTTCTTATGTGAAGTTGTTTGGACTGCTAAGAACATTATGGATCAAGATATAAGAATAGCGCAGCTGGTCACTTCTTTTAGAGACCAAGCTTTGACCTGGTTTATGAATTTTTCCAGTAATGAGAACCATGTCTTGGATGATATTAAAACATCAATGATCAAGGAGTTCAAGAAGCCTAAATCAGAGTCACAGTGTATAACTGAACTGAAAGAGATTTAGCAAAGGTGAGGTGAATCAGTTTGGTATTTTGGTTAGAGGTTCAAATTTCTGCTAGATCAAGTTAGTTTCACTATTGGACCAACACAGCATAAGGAATGGTTCATTGAAGCCCTATTACCTCATATCATAACTCCACTCATGCAATAGAAGGTTGTTGATCAGCAAGAGGATTTGGATATTGCCATGAAACTAGAGGCAACTCCTGTCGAAGATAATTCTGGCATAGCCCAAATACAAGCGCAGTTGGCAGAAATGGCTTTGGAGCTTCGCGACATGAAGAAGGGGAAATATATTCATGAAGAGGTTTGGTGTACATGATGTAGGACAGAATTTCATGACAAGGAACAATGTATTGCATTAAGAAATTACCTGAATACTGGTGCACCAAACCTATTTAACCCTAATGTTCTATATTGTGAGATTTGTAGAACAACTGACCAGCATCGACCTGAAGACTGCTATCTTCTACAATGATATTTGCAAGTACCTAAGAATCCCTATTGCAATTTCTGTAAGTCAGTAGGACACAATGAAGATGAGTGTCACATCTTTGACCTTATGAGAGAGAAAACCTATATTGCTTATAGGGTACAAAATGATGCACGAGGAAATGATGGATATGGTTACCACGATGGTCGAGGTAGTTTCAGAGGTCGTGGTTGTGGTGGTATGCTTGGAAGAGTTCGAGGCCAAGTTGTTTGCTATAACTGTAATCAGGCCAGACATGTAGCTAGAGACTATCAGAACCTAACTACAACATGTCGATATCGCAGAGCCGTAGATCATGTCATTGAGCAATGCCCACAGCTGATAGCCAAGATACAAGAAAGAAATGGAGCTCCTACTCAGAATATTCAGATGATTACTGTAGAGTAAAGGCCTTTCCCAGCCATTAACGTTGTTACAAGGAGTGGAGCTACGATGCAAGTGCAGAATAAGGAGAAATAGCCTGATGAGGCTTGGGTTCGTAAGACCCCAGAGAAAATTCTAGCATTTGATGTTGGAAGAGAAAAAGAAAAATTTATGGAAGCCATAAAAGACTTTGCTGATCCGAGCACATCAGTAGCACCTGCGCAACAGCATCAACATCAGTCACAGTCTCAAGAAGCTTCGATGGATAAAGTAAGTACACTGTCATCATTTTTACAGAGTTGTATGAAGCTCTTAAGGAATCAGAATGCTTTAAATGAGTTACAGAAAGTTATTGCTTCTTGTGAACCTCAGCGAAGCTCTGGTAAAGAAAAAACTATTAATAGAGTTAGAAGGACTGGAAGAGAAATGAGGTTGCATGCTGAGATAGGAGAGTGTGACATGACCGACATCATTTTAGACCTGGGCTCAGAAGTAAATGTCTTAACTAAGCAGACATGGGAACAAATAGGAAAACCTACCCTTGAATGGTCTCCTATACAGTTGAGATTAGCCAATCAACAGAATATTGTGCCCCTAGGAAGATTCCCTAGTGTCCCAGTAGACATTGATGGAGTAAGTATCTTAGCAGATTTTGAAGTCATTGAAATAATTGATGATAACAACCCCTATCCAGACTTGCTGGGAATTGAATGGGAAATAGGGAATTCTTTAGTAATCAACCTTAAGAATAGGTAGATGACTTTTCAACGAAAAGTCTTGAGAGTCATAGTACCCTTAGAACCTTCTCAAGGAGAAAGGTGCACAGAGCCAGTCAAAGATGAAGATCATATCTACAACATCACAGCTAAAGAAGAAGACTATGTTAACCCTATTCCTAAAGGTATAATGGATTGGAAGTGTGAAAGTTCATGCATGACTGATTCAGACGAAGGATTAGAGAATTGGTAGAGTAGACTTTATGAGCTACATGGACATCGATGTGCAAGAATTACCAAGTCTCTCAGATGGCTTGGTTCACAAACAAGAGTCTTACCTCTTTTTGATGGCTTGACAGACCTCGAAGATTTTATTTTGCAATTTTCAGAGCAAGTACCAGATTCATAGAAAATGGAGACTCTAGATTCAGTATTTAGAGCCACAGTTGCTAGATGGTGGAATGGTAATAGAAAGTACATTCATAGTTGGGAAGCTTTTCAAAAGTCCCTTCGCCTGAGATTCATGGATCAACCTCAGGAGGTGCAAAGCAGATTTAATGGTAAGACTAGCCCTAAGGAACATTTGGAGTAGTGCTATGAAGCATGGAAGCATGTACCTTGTGAAGAATGGGTACATAGGTTTATACACACTCTGGAACCTATATCAAAGAACTGGTATGCGGAGGTGGAGCTTCGCCATGGTACTGTAAGTTGGGATAGTCTTTTTGATAGTTTTGTGCTTACATTTTCTATTAATGAGGTTTGTCCTGATTTGGACGTAGCTGTTAGGTTGATCCATACTAAGGTGTTTGATGATAAATAAATAAAAAAGTACCAACCTGATTGGAAGGAACAAGAAGCTAATGCAGTAGAATGTTATAACCTCACAATTGACAAGGATGATGACCCGCGTCACATTAACATTCCTGAGCCAGAAGGACACTACGAAATACATTGACCAGTAGTCGAAGCACCTGAAGTAACTCATCCCTTGAAGACAAGGAAAGTAAACATTGGATCAGAGGAAAATCCTAAATACGCTACCATTGGATATTATTGGGATGAAGAAATGGTGAGCAAAGTGACCCAACTTCTCCATGAGTATCAGGACTTATTTCCAATGAAGTTCTCAGAAATGAAAGATATCCTTGGTGATATAGGAGTGATAAAAATCCCTTTGAAATCTGATTCAAGGCCTATGAAACAACTCCCTTATAGGTTGAACCCCAAGTACAAAGAAAACATCAGGATGAAGTTAGATAAGATGCTCGCTGCAGGAATCATTGAGGCTATGAAAGACATTCTGCTGCATGTCGAAACTCGAAGCTCTGTCGAAGCCGGTGTCAGGAAGGGTTGAATATCCTTATTGTGGTGCATCCAAAGTTACTGGTAGTGCCGAAGAAGGAAAGGTGTGTTGGAGCTCAAAATGCGACCGTTGGAAAAAATCAAATTTGGTGGCGCGGTACGTTAACTATAATAACTACTTGTAATGATGATATTGTGGGAAATCTACCGCCGTTTAGACAAGATCTCTATCAGATTTGGTGTCTTCAATGCACAGTTATGACATATTTGGTCATTGAATTCTATAAGAAGACACCCAGCCCTGTGAATGTCACATTACACATTTTCTTGAGTTTTACAATTACGTCCATGTGAGCTAATCGCAAACTTCAGGAATTAATAAGAGAATTTGAACTAAGGGGCCTGCAGAACCTTATGAGCATCCCACCTACATCTGCACCCCGCGAAGTGACTCCCCCAACACTGACTCAGCCAATACAGACACGATCTACCAGGAAGAAGTTTAAGCCCGAAGTTCGTTCTAAGTGGAATGAAGACAGACATAAGCAATCAGGGAAAACACCAGAGGATCTCGAGATGAATCCATCTGGTTCAGCAGAGATCCCACCTAAAGGGGATGAGAACATTACATCGCAGCATCAACCATATCTTCCACCTATTTGACCAGGATTTCAGCCACCTTGGCGGAACGCCAAGTTCACTTTACGCACCCGTTCGCTACCACAGTGTGTGCAGTTGGTCAGGACAATGACAGGGAAAATAGACCGGTTGAAGTACACAGACCATGAGACAAATGATCATGGGAAATTCCCATAGTTTGCACCAGGGACATACTTGCATTTTGTCCACTATCTGGAGACTGGAGCGACGTTATTAGAAGTGAAATAGTGGGCTGATGGTTTGGAGAAAGTTGGTTCGCTAAAGATGCTCAATGTTCCCACTTTGGTCGCAGCACACAGGTGACCATGGTGGTCAAGCAATTATTGGCGTTGGTGCATGATGGGTACCTATGGATAGGGAACTATAAAATCACCATCAATGGAGAACTCATTCACCAGATTACGGGCTTGCCGAAGGAAGGACCTGATCCTAGCATTGATTTTTTGGGAAAACATGAAGACGCGAAGCTAGCATAGAGCATGAAGGAACACTTCGGGTTGACAAAAGGAAAGTGAGGGTAGAAAACCTCGACCATTCAGCATCAAAAAATTCAATTTGCCGCAGAACTCTTAGCATGCAAGCTAATGCAGAAGTGCAGACTGAATGAAGTATCTACCCCGATCGTCGGTATTGCTGCGAACTGTGCCAAAGGCTACAGTTACAAATGGGAAGAGTACATTGCCAAGGAATTCCTTGAAGATGTTTGTGATGTGCAGAAGAAAGGTAGACCCTTTCACTATTCATGGATGATAGTGCTTATTGCACTGGTAGGATGGAAATAACTAACTGAGGCGCAGTTTGTATATGTGCCTCCGAACATGCCTGGCACAGCAAGGTATGCATCTCTTTGGGTGTCGCAGGACAAAGCATCCCAGCGGATGACAAACTATGTGTTTGAATTCTATGCCATGAACATATCCTATGAGATCCTGCAGACACCGCGGCTCAGTAATGAGCTATTTACTTAGTATGCAGCAGTGGCCAATTTCAAGGCCGACATGGACAATGTCTTCATCCAGGCCCACGCAGATCGTAAAAATGCATGCTGGAAGTTTCCGTATGTGGTGACCCAAGAAGAAATCCTCGCAGTAGTTCAGTAGTGGCTGATTGAATGGGTGAAGGACGCAGGGACAAAGCCCAACATTCCAATCCCTCTAGTCACCAATGTGGGTGCTGGCCCTAGTCAGACACAGCAGAATGAACCACTCGAAGAAAGTGAAGAACAAAGGGAGTCATAGCAGAGTGAAGGTGACCAGAGTGGAGATGGCATAGATGATGAATAAGAGGAAGAATTAGTCAAGACGGTCTCAGACCCTAATCGCCCAGATAAGCACAAGTCGCCAGAGGCAGAGGAAGTTGCTAATCCTCAGCCCAGGAAGAAAGCTAAGGCATAAAAGGATAAGAATGTCATCGAAGAGCCCGCTTTGACGATTGAGGAGCTTGATCAGGCACTGACAAAATATATAGAGGCATTAACCAACAAATGGAAAGAGTTTCCAGCTACGCACCTTGATGCACTCACTGACGTAGCGCAGTGAGTTGCAGAACTTAAGACGCTAGCAGAAAAATTAGCGACTGGCGCTACAACAAGCAGTGTCCCAGTAAGCGCGTAGCCAGACACAAGATAATGGCCAGCCAGAGATAACAGAGTACAACTACCAAGCGCAGCCCTCATAATAACTAATGCAGCATCCCACTTGCAGATGAGTATGACAGTTGAGATAAACTATGCCAAGATATCTATGTTGGAGTTGCACCTTTGTCAACTGGAAATCATGAGGGAGATCCAAGAACGTGATAGCTTCTTGCACAGGCAGTTGAAAAATACCATGAAGCAGAGTGAGAGCCTCGCTGCATAGTTGAAGGAAGCAGAGCAGAAGAAGAGGGATGCAGAACGTAAGCAAACCACATTGGCGCAAGTACTGGATGAGCTGTGTCAAAGTCTTCCTGACTTCAACATGCAGGCTGAGGAAGAGCTGGAGCAAAGAATTGCCAAGCTGAAACACTACACACACCAGTCTCGCAGTGAAATAGAGAAGCTCAAAGCAGAACATGATGCTCAGATTACAAAGCTTCAACTTCGCATCATCCCGGAGAGCCCATCAGAGGTCAGGGAGCAGCGTCGCAAAGACATTAAGGCCTCAGCAACGAAGATCTCAGATCTTGTGAGCAGCGCAACAAAACTGCTAGAGGAAACCGTCGACACCTGGGCCAACCTGCAGGACAATCCAAAAGTAGAAAAGCTGCAAGAAACCATGAAGCAGCGCTAGACAAAGCTGGATGCAGTGAAGGCAGAAATTAATAATCTGCCTCCTATGCAGAATATGCTCAATGTAAAGCAAAGCAAGGAACTCCAGTAGGAAATTGAGTCATCCAGAACGAAAGAAACACTGCTGGAAAATTCTATGCAACCCCTTGTCAACGAGGCCTTGGAGTTGTGTACTGCTACGGACAAAAAACTCAAAGTTCTGAAGGAGTATGATCCATTTGTACGGGAAAAGGCTAGCGACGCATCAGCAACAACATTGCAGGAGTTGGTGGAGAAGGAGCAAGCAGCCGACGATATCATGCGCGGCCTCAACAAGCAGTTTATTATCTTCACCAACAATATTCTCCCACCAAACAAGTAGCAGAGTGTCCTAGGACGGGACACTGGCGAGTCTTAGGGGCCTATTGGGGCGCACGCATTAACAATCATTAATTTTGGCAACTCTACGGTTTTTGTGGAAGCTTGTAAGCAGAATTGCATGTCAAAATAGTCTTAGGGGTGTCAGGGTTGAGTCAAAGCCCTATTTTTGTACTTGTCCATAATTTTCGGTTGTAAGCCCATGATTTTGTAATAGTGCACTTGTATAAATAGGCACTCATGTAAATATGACAAGATTATCTAATGAGATGAGGATCATGTGATGTGAAGCTAAGAGCTATTTTTGGGTTTTAAGGTCAAGTCCCAGCTGTGTGCGTGGACCACCTTTGCAGCTGTGTGCGCAGAGGGTTTTTGTAAGAAAGGTTCTGCAGCTGAGTGCACAGATCTGCAGCTAAGTGCGCAATTTTGGGTGATTAAGAGTATCTGCAGCTGAGTGCGCAGATCAGAACTGTGATTTTGTAAAGAAGTTGAATATAGACACAGTTCTGTGGACGTAGCCCCTACACTGGCAGTGAACCACATTATATCTTGTGTTGTGGTGGCTCTTTTATGTTGTTTTTGTTATTTTTTTATGCTTTAGATAAGTAGGTGAATGCTAAAGTAAGATAACGGTTAAATATTAACTTCACTATGAATTCCCAATTAAGGGTTAAGCAAGAAACATCTTTTATCTAACTATGAAGTTATTTAAGTAAATGCCGAAGCTCTATTTTGTATAAATAATTGTGGTTAAGGCTAAAGGTACAGTAATATCCCTCTTCTGCTTATAGAAACCTAGTTCTGCTGCACCCCATAGCTGTTCCGGGTGAGACTGCAACCTGTTCGCAGGTTGTTTCCGAAAGGGCCAACACTGTGGGTCTTTTGTTGGTACGAAGATAATAGTATAAAACGAGGGTCTTCCCTATAGCCCAACAGAAAGCTAGTGAAAAAGCATGGCATGATAGACATATTAGGAAGAAGCATTTTCAGAATGGTGATCTTGTGCTCTTGTATGACAGTAAATTCATGAAGTTTCCAGGTAAATTCAAGACACATTGGAAAGGACCGTACACAGTTCAGAAAGTTACCGATGGTGGTGCAGTTCAGTTAGCTAAATTGAATGGAGAAATTTTTCCCTCCATGGTGAATGGAAGTAGATTAAATAAGTACAGGGACAAGCCTGTAACCCCTGATCAGAAGTAATAACAAGAAGAAGAGTCTAAGTACCAAGAACAGTTGAAATTGGGTACTAGACTATAATGAAGCTGTTCTCAAAGAGCTTTGGCAGGTTGTTGAAGGTTAAATTCTGTCCTGGGTCGAAGCTCAAAGTTTTGTCGAACCTTATGTCCCGTTGTGTCGAAGGAACTTATTGTGGCGCAGCCAAAGTTAGTGATGGTGCCGAAGAGGAAAGGTGTGTCGAAGCTTAAATTCGACTGTTGGAAAAAATCAGATTTGGAGGCATTGGTACATTAACTGTATTAGCTTCCTATAATGATGAGATTTTGGGAAATCTAGCACCGTTTGGACAAGATCTACAACCACTCTATCAAATTTGGTGTCTTCAATGCATAGTTATGGCAGATTTGGTCAATGGATTCTATAAGAAGACACCCAGTCCTACGAATTTCGCATTACGCATTTTCTTGAGATTGAGTCCATGTCAGCTGATCGCGAAGTCCAGGAATTGTTGAGAGAATTTGAACAGAGGGTCTTAACAACCCTACCTAGCAGAGGTTCAAAAAGATCATAATGAAGAAGGTGTAATGGTCGTTTATAATACTTTGGTTAAACGTTTTATGGTATGAAAGTATGGAAAGAGGCAAAAAACGATGAGTTATCAAAGGATCTAACGGTGTGGAGTGAAAAGATGGAGATCAACGGCCTGTATTGTGTCCACTCTCTAAAAGATGCAAGAAAGATAAGTACGTGTGAGCGTTTGATGTAATATATGGATCAACGATCGTCGATCCACTTGATGAGATGTACGGTCTGTATAAACTTCACCTTGTGAACCTGCACGTTGGTTAAAACAAAGAAGCTCGATGGAATGCAGTACATATCACTTGATCTGACGGCGGGGAAATAAAGGTGAATTACATCGACGATCATGGATGAATCCTTAATGGGAACTTGCACGCTTGATAAGACGAGGACGCTTGGAAGAATTAGGTACGTGTTGCTTGATCCGATGGCTGAAAAATAAAGGTGAAATAGATTGACGATCAATAATGGATCCGGAGCGGGAAGTTGCGCGATAGTTGGAAGTGAAGGGCGGTAGTGGAATAAAATCCATTGTACACGTGGTCGACCGTGGTGCGTTCTGGAGGCAAAATTGGTTTGGTGGAAACCACCAAAGGGAGCCTCCGAAGTGGGGTCCTATAAAAGCATAGTTGACTTGTTCGGTGATTATTTTATTGGCATCGGACGATTAAAAAATACATGTGGGATCGTCAAACTTCAACTGTCAATTTTGAACACATGCAGCCACGGCAACAGGTAAGGCTCAAACGCCCATAATTCATATATCTGGTTACCATTATCAACTGAAGTATGGACCAAGAAAAGGAATTGCAAGGGTCTGGTCATATTTTAGATGACTGGGAAGACTATCTGGTTGATAGGGACCGAGGGGTGTGTGACCCTTTCCTATCCATAAGAAGTGTATCAGTCAGTAAAGAGAGGTTGTGGTAGTATAATTCACAAGGCAATGATGTCTTAAATGTCTGTAAATCCTTTTTATATTATTTTGCTGTCAAATAAACTCTGCATTTTCCCGAGTTCGCAGAGTGGTGCATGGTTAATTATTCCCCTTCTCAAAGATTCATTATGATTCAGTCTATGTCCTGAATACTTTGTAAAATTAATGCCAAAGTCATCCGCAAAAACCTCAACTTGCCTGAAAGTTACCCTGACAGTCGTGAACCTATAAATGAGTCAATTCTTGTCAAATTTTACAAAAGTTGTGGAACCGAATTCCGTTACAAATTCCTATCCAGCATTTTGAAAGAAGGTCAGTCATTAGATGGTCTCTTCCTGCCTTACCATGTTCATATTTTCAAAAATCAAGTTCAATTAGTGGTATCCCTGGTCTGTCAAATTTTGGGTCTTGACGATGATTGTCATGTAAATGAAGTCAGCCTTGGTTATTTGTTAAAAATAAGTTCATTAGGTTCTGAGTCTCAATCGGTTCCTATATTCAGTCTAGATGAGTACTTGGCAGAAGCAATCCATCTTCAATTAAGTGAATTCCCAAAGGTTAGGTTCTTTAAATTTCAAACTTACTTGTTGAACATGTTGCTGTGTTCAAATGTTACTGAATTACAATTTTTGAGTACCATCTTCTCTTCTGATTTGCCCAAGCAAATCAACATGTTTGAATTCGCCAATTCAATCATGTTAGAAATATATAAAATGTTGTTCGATGAAATGTTGCCTCGTGTGTTAGAAGATATGAAATGCCTGATGCAATCCTCGCCTGAGGATCAATTTGGAGATTGGTTCCTGTATAAAGATTCCACTGTTTTGAGGATATATGGATTCACTGGGGAACCTTATAGGTTACCCGATTTTCTTACTCTGAGAATTTTTGCATTAGAATTCATGAGGCAAAGGTTGCACTCAGAGGAAGAACATTTTGGAGCCTTTAAAAAATCTTCAAATATCAAATTCTCTCTCAAGGTTGGCTCTTTTATTTTCAAAAATAAAGGTTCCTTGGTGTTTATTGAAAAGCTGTTGGGGAGCATGGAATTTCAAAAAGAGCCAAAGGCAAATTATGATCCTCACCATATAATTTCCCTGAGGAAGTAGGCCAACAAAAACAAACCATTTGAACACCAGTTTATTGAAGGATTGAATGAAACAACAAATTTGTTGCAGTTTATGCAAACTCCAGGGTCTGATGGAGATGCAAGTACTTTACCAGTTACAGTATCACAAGTGACAGAGGGTCCTAATGTTTTGAATAAGAGGAGTCTATCTGAAATTGAAAGCATGGAAGTGGATGAAGATGGATCACACAAAAAGGCAAAATTGTTACAAGTTGGTGGAGTTTCAAGTGAAGAGATTTCTGATTTCAAGAGAGTTGCTTTAGTCCCAACAAAATATGTACAGGTAAATCAGTTTTCTTTTAAAAGTGTAGACGGTTCAGAATCAAACCCAATTTTCAAGTCCAAAGAGGAACTCAAGGCTAGTTATATGGACAAGTGAAAGCAGTCTCTAGAAGAGACAAGAAATTTACTCCCACAGGTAAGGAATCTGAACAATCCAAAAACCTCCTTGATTTCTACCAGGGATATAGAAAGAAATACCTTCAAATTGGCAATGGTAAATGAAAAAAAGATGACAGAGATGGAAGTGAGGTTGGACAAGATTAGTGTACCCGACAAGATACAGCTACACAAGCAAACAAGTGACATTATTTATTCAGACCTATTGCAAGCTATGATGAGAATCAATAAGCTACAAATTTTGGTAGATAAGTTAGAGGTTCAAGTAAAACATAAAAAAGTTGAAAATAAGGCCAATGGCATTCAAATTAAAAATCTACAAGCAGATATTATCAGTTCAGGAAGTGAAAAAGATAACACCCAAGCAATCAGAAGAATGATGGAAGAAAAGGACAACTCTCTCCAAGTTTTGGAGAAAACGTTGAAGATCCCAAGCACTGAGCATGTTCAATCATCCGAATTATTGGCACTACAAGAAGAGAAAGACAAGATCCACCAGGAGATGATTGAACATAAAGGAAGAGCTGTTAAATTACAAAAGGAAAAAGACGAGTGGAAAACTAAATGGAGTGAATTGGTATCTCAAATCGCCCTGCTAAAAAAGGACCAAAATGATGAAAAGGAGATCATGGAGGAATTGATGAGTCAGACTCCCACTGATGAGGACTTGTCTATTGTAAATATTGAGAAACCATTAAACGATTTTTCTGCCGATGATTTGTTAGTACCTATGTCCTAGGTAATCCTAAAGGATGAAGAAATAAAAGAGTTAAAGGTATAAAATGAAAACATCAAGTCCGAATTAGCCAAAGTAAGTGAGAATAAAAATAAAATATTGCAAGACAAAAATCATCTACAAAAGAAATTCAATGAACTGAAAGAAAGAAACATTAGGAAAGGTCCTCTCCAAGGGGCAAAGCACATCATTTGGGACACCTTATCTATAGAAATCACTAAATTCAGGCAACATCTGAACTTTATTGATGATCAAAGCATATTGATCAATTTGGCCCACCAAAGAATAAAGTTGGTGAATTAAAATATGGAGAGAAAACCCCTTACCACAGCCCAGAACACATTGAATTTTTTAAATTCATTAACATACCAGAAATTACATGATACGGGAATAAAGGACATAATATCAATAGTACTATGGTCTAAAAGGTTTATCCACAAGCACCATTTCATGAAGACGGTCCAGGACAAGGCAGATGAAATGCTTTCATAGGTTAATAACTTCAAACAGGTTTTCAAAGAGCTATTTGAGGACGACCTACCATCCTTTTGGGACAAGGAAGGACGGATGTTTTCTCAGGAGCACTATCACAGCTTGTTAGTTCAAAGCCGCATGGATCATTCCAAATTTGATGATTTGGAAAAAGGCCTAATGGGGAAAGCTATTGTGGACAAAGTGATAGAGGATTTCGAAATCTTACAAAAGTTCCTGATTATCAGGAGAGGATTGCCCAAGGTGTCATATGAAGCTTACATGGAGCTGGAAGTGTCAATTCGAGAGATGATGGAATATGATACCCCAAGCGTGGAGCAATGGAAAGTCGTGGAAAGGTTCAGAGAGACAAAATACATCCTTCATTCATGAGAACAGATGTCGCACGCTAAGAAGATGCTAGAATAGGCATTGTGCCAAGTTGATTTAATTTAATGATCTGTTAGGATTGAAGCTGTAGTTTATTCCTAGAAGTTAGGAATTTAGTTACAAGACTTTAATTAAGCCACTCATTCAATTATGAATCTTCTTGGAAGATGAATCAATTTATGTATATAATTGCATCTATTTTATTTGATGGGGGTTAGAACCCATCGTGTTGTTGAAGGTTTTGAAAGACATATTATTTTTGAATAACAGAGCAAATGGATAAGAATTATCAGAGATTCCTGTGTCATTTCCATTACAGTCCATATTTTTTTCCTTATGTGATTGTGTTTTCCAGTGTAACACTTCATTATGTTTTTCTTCATATCTGAAACACAGTATTGGATGGTTAGAATTCATAATGTTTATGCTCTGATCATTGTTTTGGATATTTTATACATTCTTATACTAAATTTAATATAGAACTCATCTTTGATGCTCTGTATTAATGGGCTACTCATTGTTTCTTCTGTCTCACCTAAACTAAATGAATGACTGTGATGAAATGGCTACCTTTCCTTTGATAAATCTCATGTATGTGTCTTTGTGATATTTTTATTTTTATGTGACTCCATGCCCAATGGTTATATGTTGTTTCAACCATCTATACAAATATTTGGATGTTAGCTATATCTGGTCTCATTGAATCTCTATTGAGAGAGCCCTCTCTGGAAGAAAAAGCAGTTTCTTTCTAAAGTGGTTTTGTTGTTACCTTGGGTACATTCTGAGTGCTAACAGAGGGGTCTGCAGAACCTTATGAGCAATCCACCCACATCTGCACCTTGCAAAGAGACTCCCCCAATGCCGAATCAACCAATGCAGACATGATCTACCAAGAAGAAGTTTAAGCCAGAAGTTCGCTCTAAGCAGAACGAAGACAGGAACAAGCCATCAGGAAAGAGACCAAAGGATCCCGAGATGAATCCTTCTGGTTCGGCAGATCTCCCACCTGAATACTTTGGTGAGGATGAGAACGTTGCATCGCAGCATCCACCATATCTTCCTCTTTTTCGACCAGGAGTTCAGCCACCTTGGTGGACAGCCAAGTTCACATTACGCACCCCTAAGCTGCCACAGGGTGTGCAGTTGATCGGCACGATGACAGGAAAGTTATACCGCCTCAAGTATGGAGACCACGATACAAATGATCATGGGACATTTCCACAGTTCGTACTTGGGAAATACTTGCACTCTTTCCACTATTCGGAGACTGGAGCAACATTGCTGGAAGTGAAACAATGGGCTGCTGACTTGGAGAAAGTTGGTTTGTTGAAGATGCTAAATGTCCCCCACTTTGGTCGTAGCATGCAGGTTACCGTGGTGGTCAAAAATTTATTGGAATTGGTGCATGATGGGCACCTGTGGATAGGAAACCAGCGAATTTCCATTGATGGAGAATTGATTCACGGGATTACAGGCTTGCTGAAGGAAGGGCCTGATCCAGGGATTGAATTTGTTTCAAAACATGAAGATACAAAGCTGGCACAGCACATGAAGGATCGCTTCGGCTTGACGAAGGGAAAGTGAGGGTATCAAACCTCAACCGTTCGGCACCAAAACATTCACTTCACCGCAGAGCTCTTAGCATGCAAGCTAATGTGGAAGTGCAGACCGAATGAAGTACCTACCCCGATTGTCAGTATTGCTGTGAACTGTGACGAAGGATACAATTACAAATGGGCAGAGTACATTGCGAGAGAGTTCCTCAAAGATGTTCGTTATGCGCAGGAGAAAGGTAGACCCTTTCATTACTCCTAGTTGATAGTGCTTATTGCATTGGTAGGATGGAAAGAACCTACCAAGGTGGAGTTTGTTGATGTGCCTTCGCACATGCTTGGTGCAGCAAGGTACGCATCTCTTTGGGTTTCACAGGATAATGCCTTGCAGCAGATGATGAACTATGTGTTCTCCTTCTACGCCCTGAATATCTCCCATGAGATCCTAAAAATGTCACGGCTCAGTAATGAGCTATTTTCTCAGTATGCAGGAGTGGCCAACTTCAAGGATGACATGCACAATGTCTTCATCCAAGGCCCCGTAGATGATAAACATGCATGTTGGAAGTTGCCATATGTGGTAAACAAGGAAGACATCCTCGTAGTAGTTCAGGAGTGGCCAGATGAATGGATGAAGGATGCAGGAACAAGGCCCAACATACCAGTTCCCCCAGTAACAGATGTGGGAGCAGGTCCTAGCCAGATGCATTAGAATGACCCACTCGAAGAAAGTGACGAACAAAGTGAGTCGCAGCAGAGCAAAGGTGACCAGGGTGGAGATGATAGAGCTGATGAAGAATAAGAAGAATCGGTCAAAACTATCTCAGACCCAAATCGCCCAGATAAGCGCAATTCGACAGAGGCAGAGGAAGTGACTAAACCTTAGCCCAGAAAGAAAGAAAAGGCATCAAAGGGGAAGAATATCGTCGAAGAGCCCGCTTTGACGGTTGAAGAGCTAGATCAGGCTCTGACAAATTCCACAGAAGTATTATCCTGCAAGTGGGTATAGTTTGTAGCTACGCACCTTGATGCGCTTACCGGCATAGCACAGTGAATTACAGAACTGAAGGAGTTAGCAGAAAATTCAGTGACTGGAACTACAGCAAGTAGTTCCCCAGTAGGTGCGCAGCCAGACACAAGACAATGGCTAGCCAAAGATAGCAGAGGACAAGTGACAAGTGCAGCCCTTATAATAACCAACGCAGCATCTCACTCGTAGATGAGCATGATAGTTGGGATAGATTACACCAAGTTGTCTATGTCAGAGTTGCATCTTTGTCAATTGGCAATCATGAACGAGATCCAAGAACATGATAGCTTCTCGCACAGGCAATTGGAAAATACCACAAAGCATAGTGAGAGCCTCGCAGCGCAGTTGGAAGAAGTTGAACAGAAGAAGAGGGAAGCAGAAAGAAAGCAGGATACACTAGCGGGAGTATTAGATGAGGCATGCCAAAGTCTCCCTGACTTTGACATGCAGGATGAAGAAGAACTGGAGCAAAGGATCATCAAGCTGAATGACTATGCACAACAGTCTCGAAGCCTGATCGAGAAGCTGAAAGCAGAACATGAGGCCCAGATTGCGGAGCTTCAACTTCGCATCATTTCTAAGAGTCCCCCAAAAGTCAGGGAACAGCGTCACAGAGATATTCATGCCTCAGCAACGAAGATCTTAGATCTTGTGAGTAGTGTAGGAAAGCTGCTTGATGAAAGTGTCGAGGCCTAGGAAAATTTGCAAGACAACCCAGAAGTGGAAAAGCTGCAAGAAACCATCAAGTAGTGACAGACAGAGCTAGATGCAGTGAAAGCAGAGATTAAGACATTGCCTCCTATGCAGAAGATGCTTAAGGTAAAGTAGAGCAATGAGCTCCAGCAAGAAATTGAGGCCTGCAGAAAGAAAGAAACACTATTGGTGAACTCTGTGCAACCCCTTATTAATGAGGCCTTGGAGCTGAGCACTACTGCGGAAAACCAGTTCAAAGTCCTGAAGGAGTATGATGCGTTCGCGCAGGAAAAGGCCAACAAAGCATCTGCAGCAGCATTGCAGGAGATAGTGGAGAAGGAGCAAGCAGCTGATGATATCATGCGCAGCCTCAACAAGCAATTTACTATCTTCGCCAACAAGATTCTTCCATGAGAAAAGCAGTAGAGTGTCCCGGGGCGGGACACTGGTGAGTCTTAGGGGCCTTTTGGGGCTAGGACTTTAAAGGTCCTTAGTTTTCGCAACTCCATGGTTTTGGTGTGAAGCTTGTAAGAAGAGTTGCAGTCCAAAATAGTCTTAGGGGATTCGGGGTTGGGTCGAAGCCCCTCTTTTTGTAAATGACCCATGGTTTAAGCCCATTGTTTATGGTTTTTGGTGTTGGGCTTAGGGCAGACCCGGGTTCTATACTTTTGTCTTCGCACCAACAAAAGACCCATAGTGTTGGCCCTTTCGGCAATAACCTGTGAACAGGTTGCAGTCTTACTCGAAACAGCTATGGGGTGCAGCAGAATCAGGTTTCTGCAAGCAGAAGAGGGATATTACTGTACCTTTAGCTTTCTAAAAAATGATAATCATAAAATATAGAGCTTTACATTCACTTATTTAACTTCGTGGTTAGATAAAAAAACAGTGCCTTGCTTAACCCTTTACTGGGAATTCACAGTGAAGTTAGTGTTTAGTAGTGATCTTACTTATCAATTATATATTTATCAATGCATAAAAGAATGTAACAACAACACAAAAGAACCACGACACAAGATATAATGTGGTTCACCCCCATTTTAGGGGCTACATCCACAGAACTGTGTTTTATTCAACTCTTTACAAAAACCACAGTTCTGATCTGCGCACTCAGCTGTAGATCCCTTCAATTCCTCAAGCTGTGCACTAAGATGCAGATCTCTATGCACACAGATGCAGATCTTCTTAATAACCCAAAACCCTTTGCGCACACAGCTGTAGAGGTCATCCACGCACATAGATGGGACTTAACCTTCCTTGCAAAATAAACCTTATCTTCACATCAATTCATCTTACATCAAAAGCCTAAACTGACTTCTTTACAAGAGTGCTTATTTATAGTGCACTTATTACAAAACCATGGGCTTAAACCATGGGCACCCCGAACCCTAAACCCCGGACTTAAACCATGGGTTTATTACAAAAAGAAGGATTTTACTTAACCCTGACACCCCTAAGACTATTTTGAGTCGCAACTCCACTTACAAACTTCCACAAAAACCATGGAGTTACCAAAATTAGGGACCGTTAACGTGCACGCCCCAACAGGCCCCTAAGACTCACCAGTGTCTCATCCTAGGACACTCTGCTGCTTTTCTGGTGGGAGAATCTTGTTGGCGAAGATAGAAAACGGCTTGCTACGACTGCATCGTCGTCCCTTCTGCTACTGCTACCACGGCCGCAGCTTGCTTGATCCTTCATCCTCTCATCCATAGTAGAATATGACCATCTCTCATGCTGCTATCGGCCTCCGTCATATTTATGGTGGTCATGGGGGTCATTGGGCCTTCTACCAGCGACCTCATCCTTCGAACTGCCTCCCGTTCATGTCCTATTGAACATTTGACCATCCACAACTTTGGGTCCTTAATAGGCGGTGCCCCTGTGATTGCATGCCACTATAATTTTGCATAAGACAAACAGCATGCCTCCATTCTTTGGGATCCTCCTGAGTATTTCCTGAAGGGTTGTGCCTTTCTTCATTCCACTTAGAGCGAACTTCTACCTTAAATTTCTTTCTGGTTGATCGTATCTGCATTGGTTGCTTTGGTGCTGGAGACGCCTCCTCGCAAGGAGGATTGATCATAAGGTTCTGCAGACCTCTCTCCCTGAACTCTCGTAACAATTCCTAGACTTCACGATCATTTGACATGGTGCTAACTGTAAACTCAAAGAAGTGCACAATGCAAGAGTCAGAGGCCGGTGTAGCTTCTTATAGAATTCTACAACAAAATCTGTCATCATGGTGCATTACTAACACCAAATTTGATGGAATGATGGTAAATCCAGTCCACACGGTGCTAGATTTTCCCAAGATCTCATCATGACAGGCAGTTCACGTGCCGACACCGCCAAGTCGAGTTTGTCCCATCAGTCACATTTTAGGTTGCAACACACCTTTCTTCTTCGACACGACCACTAACTTTAGCTTCACCTCAATGAGTACCCTCGACATAATATTCACCTTCGACCCATCCTGAACTACACGGAAACCAAACTTCAACCTTCAAACTTTGATTGTCTTTAACACTTCGTAGTTTTGAGAAAAACTTCATTATAGTCTAGTACCCAATTCAAACTATTCTTAGTACTTAGACTATCCTTCTTGTTCTTACTTCTGATTAAGGGGTCTCAGCTTGTCGCTGTACTTCTTTAACCTACTTCCATTCACCATGGAAGGTAAAATTTCTCCATTCAATTTATCTAACCGAACTGTGCCACCATTAGTAACTCTATGCACTATGTATGGTCCTTTCCAATGTGTCTTGAACTTCCCTGGGAATTTCATGAATTTACTGTCATATAGAAGCACAATATCACCCTTCTGGAACTGCTTCCTCTTAATGTGTCTATCATGCCATCCTTTTTCTCTAGCTTTCTGCACTTGCTGCTGGAACCCTGCAATGAATCTATCCTCTTCAAGTTCTAGTATCTTTTCCAGCCTTTCTTTCATCATATCTTGGTCATCCATCTCTGTGAAAGCAGATATTATGAGGCTAGGAACAATGTACTCCATGGGCATGACTGCTTCTTGTCCATAAACCAACCTAAAAGGTGTATGGCCTGTCAACTTCTTGCAGGTGGTCCTATAAGCCCATAGTACTGCTGGAATTCTAAGATCCCAGTCATTTCTGTTAACATTGCAAACCTTCGTCAGAGCATGTTCAAGTATCTTGTTAAAGGCTTCGACAGTTCCGTTTTCTTGAGGATGATAAGCAGTACTCTTCTGATGGTATACTCGAAATTCTTCAGTCAATACTTCAATGGTCTTATTTAGGAAATGTGATCCTTGATCACTCATAAGAATTCTAGGACACCTAAATCTTGAGAAGATGTTATCGAAGATGAACTTCGTAGCTGTAGCAGCACTACAGTTCTTGACCGGTTGAGCTTCGGCCCAACGAGTAAGGTAGTCAGTTGCTGTAATAATGTATCTTGCTCCATATTTCTTCACAGGAGGATTGATAGGTCCAACAAAATCAATGGCCCACTTGTCAAAGGATTGTAAAGTTACCTGTGGAACTAGAGGCATCTTGTCCCTCCTGGATGGTTTACCTATCCTCTGACAGATGTCGTAGCTATGGAAATACTCTCTTGCATCCTTATGAATTGTGGGCCACCACAATCCGGCTGTCAGAATCTTTTGTGCTATAGCTTTTCCTACGTAATGACCTCCTGCTGCTCTAGAGTGTGCCTCAGCCAAAATTAATGGCTTTTCACGCTCCAGGATGTATCTGCGCAGTATTTCATCTGGTCCCATCTTATGTAGTTGTCCTGCTATTAAGGTAATGTCGGCTGCTCTAACCACCAGCTGTTTCTTCTGCTGTGTTGTCATTTCGACGGGTGCAAAACCTGTAGATAAGTACTGAACAATATCCTGAAAATAGTCATTAACCATCTGGATGGAAAACAACTGGGCATCAGGAAGAGCTTCGTACAAACTAGTGGGCTCTTCTCCTGACTCGAGCCTCAACAAGTGGTCAGGACCTAGGTTCAGTCTTCCAGGTTTGACTATGATCTCAAAATCATATTCCTAAAATAGAATCAACCATCTACATATCCTTCTGCCTAGCACAGGCTTGTTAACCAAATACTTCAAAGCATAGTGGTCAGTGAACATCTTAAAATGAGATCCTAACAGATAATGTTGAAAATTCTGTAATGCATAAACCATAGCTAGACCTTCTCGTTCTGTAGTAGTATAATTTTTTTCTGCTGTGGACAATTTTCTACTTGCAAAAGAAATAGGGTGATCAATATTACCTTCGCCGAACTGAGCCAATACTATACCCAGAGCAATGGAGGAGGCATCGACATGCACATGAAAATCCTTATTCTAGTCAGGGAATACTAAGATAGGGGAAGCTACCATCTTTTCCTTCAAATTATCCAAGCTTGCTTGACACTCAGGTGTCCATTCAAACTGAATATCCTTCTTCAACTGCTTTTCCATAGGGGCTGTAATCTGAGCATATCCTTTAATGAATATCCTGTAATATCTAGTATGACCAAGCATAGTGCACAGTTGTTTAACGGACTTTGGAGGTGGCAGGTTCACAATAATGGCTATCTTCGTAGGATCCATCATCAATCCTTGCTTACATACAATGTGACCTAGCAAAATTCCAAAAGGGGCACAAAAGATACACTTTTTCAAGTTCAAGGAAATCTGATGCTGTCTACATTTGTCTAGCATAAGTCGTAAACTAGCTATATGGTCTTTTAATAACCCGAAGATAGTCCAATCATCAAAATAAACTTCTAAGAATTTATGTATAAATTCCTTAAAAGTAGAGATGACTACTCTAGAAAACATAGCAAGTGCATTCTTCAATCCAATGGGCATAACTATGTACTGGAAGGATCCCATTTATGTAGCGAAGGTTGTCTTATGTCGATCTTCTGGAGCAATTCTAATCTGATGGTAACCTGAAAATCCATCAGTAAAAGAGTACACTTCTTGACCTCCATCATTGTCTAACACTTCATCTATAAAGGGAGTGGGGAAAGGATCATGCAAACAGGCATCATTTAGCTTCCTCAGATCAACACAGATTCTGATTTCTCCCTTAGTCTTCTTTTCTTGCACCACCATAGGACTGACCCATTTGGACTCTTCAACATGCTCAATGATTCCTGCAGCAAGCATCTTATCTAGCTCCATTCAGACTTTTTATTTATACTTAGGGTTCAACCTATAAGGGCGCTATTTCATAGGCTTCACATCAGGTTTCAAAGGGATATTTATCACTCCTATATCACCAAGGATACCTTTCATCTCTGAGAGCTTTGTTGGAAATAGGTCCTGATACTCATGGAGAAGTTGGGTCATTTTGATCACCATTTCGTCATCCCAATAATCTCCAATGGTACCATACTTAGGGTTTTCTTCTGATCCAATGTTTACGGTCCGCGTCTTCAGGGGCTGAGTCACTTCAGGTGCTTTGACTACTGGTCCATGTACTTCGCAGTGTCCTTCTGACTCAGGAATGTTAATGTTGCGTGGATCGTAATCCTCGTCAATTGCGAGGTTATAACATTCTACTGCATTGGTTTCTTGTTCCTTCCAATCAGGTTGGTATTCTGCTATTTCTTGATCATCAAATACTTTAGTATGGATCAACCTAATAGCTATGTCCAAAGCAGGACAAACCTCATTAATATAAAATGTCAGCAAAAAACTATCAACAAGACTGTCCCAACTTACAGTACCCTGGAGAAGCTCGACCTCCACATACTAGTTCTTTGCTATAGGTTCCAGGGTGTGCACAAACCTATGTACCCATTCTTCATGAGGTACATGCTTCCATGCTTCGTAGCATTTCTCCAAATGTCCCTGAGGACTAGTCTTACCATTAAACCTGCTTCGCACCTCCTGAGGTTGGTCCTTGAATCTTAGGCAAAGGGACTTCTGGCATGCTTCCCAACTATGAATGTAATTTTGTGACCATTCCACCATTTGGCTGCTGTGGCTCTGAATGTTGAATCTAGAACCTCCATTTTCTGTGAGTCTGGTACCTGCGCTGAGAATTGCACAATAAACTCTTTCGGGTCTGTCGAACCATCAAAAATAGGTAAGGTTCTTGTCTGTGAACTAATCCATCTGAGAGACTTGGTAATTCTTGCACATCGATTTCCATGTAGCTCATACAGTCTATTCTGCCAATTCTCTAGGCCATCATCTGAATCTATCATGCAGGAGTTGTCACATTGCCAATCCATGATACCTTCGGCAGTAGGATCAACATAATCTTCTCCCTTCGCTGTGATATTGTAGATATGGTCCAAAACATCCTGTTCTTCATCTCTTACTGGCTCGGTGTACCTCTCTCCTTGAGAAGGATCCAATGGTACTATGACTCTCAGTCCTTTCCCTTCGAAATTCATCTGTCTCTTCTTCAGGTTGATTACTGTAGCATTATCTATTTCCCATTCAAATCCTAGCAATGCTGGATAGGGGTTGTTGTCATCAATTATTTCAATTACCTCAAAATATGCTAAGGTACTGACTCCATCAATATCTACTGATACACTAGGGAGTCTTCCTAGGGGCACAATCTTCTGCTGATTGGCTAATCTCAATTGTATAGGGGACCATTCCAGAGTAGGTTTTCCCATTTGTTCCCATGTCTGCTTAGTTAAGACATTTACTTCTGATCCTAGGTCCAAGATGACATCAGTCATGTCATACTCTCCTATCTGAGCATTCAATCTCATTTCTCTACCAGTTCTTCTGACTCTATGAATAGTTTTTTCCTTACTAGAACTTCGCTGAGGTTCGCAAGAAACAATAACTTTCTGCAACTCATTTAAAGCATTCTGATTTCTTAAGAGCTTCATACAACTTTGTAAAAATGAGGATAGTGTACTTACTTTATCCATAGAATCTTCTTGCGGCTGCGACTGCTGCTGAGGTTGTTGCGCAGGTGCTACTGAGGTGTTGGGGTCAGCAAAGTCTCTCTTGGCTTTCATAAATGTCTCTTTTTCTCTTTCGACATCGAATGCTAGGATTTTTTCTGGGGCCTTACGGACCCAAGCCTCAGCAGGCTGTTTCTCCTTGTTCTGCACTTCCTTCGTAGCTCCACTCCTGGTAACAACATTGATGGCTGGGACAGGTCGTTTCTCCACAACAATCAGCTGAATATTCTGAGAAGGGGCACTATTTCTTTCTTGAATCTTGGCTATTAGCTGCGGGCATTGCTCAATCACATGGTCGATAGCTCTACAATATCGACATGTCGTAGTTGGGTTCCGACAGTATCTAGCTAGATGTCCTGCCTGGTTATAGTTATAGCACACAACCTGGCCTCGGCCCCTGCCAGCCATACCACCATGACCACGACCTCCAAAAGTTCCGTGACCTAATGTACTACCACGGTAACCATATCCATCATTTCCTTGGCCATAATTTTGTACCCGATAAGCATCATAAGTTCTTTCTCTCATGAGGTCAAAGCTGTGACACTCATCTTCATTGTGTCCCACTGACTTAAAGAACTTACAATAAGGGTTCTTAGGGACTTCACATACCTTTGTAGAAGATAGTAGTCTTCAGGTCGATGCTGGCCAGTTGTCCTACAGATCTCACAATATAGAACACTAGGGTTGAACGGGTTTGGTGCACCAGAATTCAAGTAATTTCTTACCACATGACACTATTCCTTGTCGTGACCCTCTGTCTGACATCATGTACACCAAACCTCTTCGCGAATAGCTTTCCCTTTTTTCATATCGCGAAGCTCCAGAGCGATCGCTGCCAACTGCGCTTGTATCTGAGCGATACCAGAATTATCTTCGACAGGGGTTGTTTCAAGATTCATAGCGATTTCCAAAGCCTCCTGCTGATCCGCAACCTTCTGTTGCATGAGTGGAGTCCTGATGTGCGGTAACAAAGCTACGATGAACCATTCCTTATGCTGCGCTGGTCCAATAGTGAAACTAACTTGATCTAGTAGAACTTTGAACCTCTGATCAAAGTCCCACACTGATGCTCCTCGCCATTGCTGAATTTTATTTAGTTCAGTGATACACTGCGACTCTGATTTAGGCTTCTTAAATTCCTTTATCATTGCTGCTTTTATATCAACCAAGACATGGTTCTGAGTACTGGAAAACTTCATGAACTAGGTCAAAGCGCGGTCTCTAAAAGAAGTAACCAGCTACGCTCTTCTTGTATCTTGATCCGTAATGTTCTTAGCAGTCCACACTTCTTCGTGGATCTAGGGGGGAAGGGGGGAGGGGGACTGGTAGTAGGCGGGGGGGAACTTATTGGGGTAGACTGACTTGCAACAGGAATACTCGGGCTAGGGTTACTTTCAAACTGTGACGGGTTCTCAAGGATAATAGGTCTTCACTGCGGGGTTACCGGAGGATTTCCAACAGAAGGGGTTTCTTCGGGATATGAGGTTGCTGGACTTACTGGGTTAGATTCGCTATTCTGACCTAGGGTATAGGACTCAAAATTTCTCTTGTATATTTTTCCACTTCGCAGCAAACCACTTTGCTCGTCGAAGGTACTTTCACTTGCAAACATAGGTTAGTAATACTAAATCTAGCAGTCTGATTCAATGAGCAATATACCTTTTTCAGCCAATAGCATTTTAATTCTCAAACTAAATGAATTCAAGTACTTACCCCTTGGTCCTTTGAATAACTGTCATTCGGCTTTGCTAAAGGACGTACTTGTGTCAATGGCAAACTCCGTCACAAATGCTTCAAGGGTTCGCGTTGTCTAGAAATCAACAGTTCGGGATATCTCGTTGTTCACCCTTTTCAATATATTAATTATTGCGGGGGTACAATCAGGAAACTGACCTTCTTGGAAGTTCATCATTCTCTCTGTTAACCTGGATAACCACTAGTGCAACTCTATGTGGATACTACCAAAGAAAATTTCATAAACATCAGAAAAAACGTACCTCTGTAAAAAGTCGTTTGAACTACGACATGGATCTTTGTTCTCTTGTATAGAAAAGTTCAGTTAAGTCTCTTCAATCCAATCACCGATTTCTTTCACTAAGGGTCTCCAAAACATAGCCCTCGAGGTACGACGTAAACCCCTCTTGAGCAGATACTGAGTTCAACCGGAAATGAAACCAATTTGTTGGGCTTAGGGCAGACCCAGGTTCTATACTTTTGTCTTCACACCAACAAAAGACCCACAGTGTTGGCCCTTTCGGAAACAACCTGCGAACAGGGTGTTGTCTCACTCGAAACAACTATGGAGTGCCATAGAATCAGGTTTCTGCAAGCAGAAGAGGGATATTACTATACATTTAGCTTTCTAACAAATGATAATCATAAAATACAGAGCTTGACATTCACTTATTTAGCTTTGCGGTTAGATAAACAAACAGTGCCTTGATTAACCCTTTACTGGGAATTCACAGGGAAGTTAGTTGTTAGAAGTGATCTTACTTATCAGTTATATATTTATCAATGCATAAAAGAACATAACAACAACACAAAAGACACAAGATATAACGTGGTTCACCCCCAATTTAGGGGCGACATCCATAGAACTATGTTTTATTCAACTCTTTACAAAAACCACAGTTTTGATCTGCGCACTCAGCTGCAGATCCCTTCAATTCCTCAAGATACGCACTAAGCTGGAGATCTCTGCGCACACAGCTACAGATCTTCTTAATCACCCAAAACCCTCTGCACACATAGCTGCAGCGGTTGTCCATGCACACAGCTAGGACTTAACCTTCCTTGCAAAATAAGCCTTGGCTTCGCATCAATTCGTCTTACATCAAAAGCCTAAACTTACTTCTTTACAAGAGTGCTTATTTATAGTGCACTTATTACAAAACCATGGGCTTAAACCATGGGCACCCCGAACCCTAAACCTTGGACTTAAACCATGGGTTTATTACAAAAAGAAGGCTTTTACTTAACCTCGACACCCCTAAGACTATTTTGAGTCACAACTCCGCTTACAAACTTCCACAAAAACCGTGGAGTTATCAAAATTAGGGACCGTTAAGGTGCACGCCCCAACATTTGGGTGCCCATGTTTTAAGCCCACAATATTGTAATAGTGCACTTGTATAAATAGGAACTTATGTAAAGGAGTCAAAATGGTCTTTTTGGACGATTTATGTTATGATGCTGATTTGATGCGAAGAAGCTAAGGCCTATTCTTTAGGGTTTAAGGTTAAGTCCCATCTGAGTGCGTGGATGACCTCTGCAGCTGAGTGCACAGAGGGTTTTGTAAGAAAGGTTCTGTAGCTGAGTGTGCAACTATGGGTTGTTGAGAAGATCTGCAGCTCAGTGCGCAGATCAGAACTGTGCGTTTGTAAAGTGTTGAATATAAGCGCAGTTCTGTGGATGTCGCCCCTACACTGGGGGTGAACCACGTATATCTTGTGTTGTGGTGGTTCTTGTTATTTTGTTTTGTTCTGTTTTATGCGTTTGATAAAGTAGATGAATGATAGAATAAGATAACTGCTAAATATTAACTTCGCTGTGAATTCCTAGTTAAGGGTTAAGCAAGAAACTAACTTTATATCTAAACCACAAAGCTATTTAAGTGAATATCGAAGCTCTCTATTGCATGATTATTCTTGGTTAAGGATAAAAGTACAGTAATATCCCTCTTTTTCCTACAGAAACCTGATTCTATGGCATCCCATAGCCGTTTCGGGTGAGACTGCAACCTGTTCGTAGGTTGTTGCCAAAAGGGCCAACACTGTGGGTTTGTTTGTTGGTGTGAAGATAAAAGGATAAGAACCTAGGTCTGCCCTAAGCACCAACAAATATCTACGATCCTGATGGTGTAGGGTCAGTAAAGAAATTTTTAGCTTGCTGAAATGTTTCTTTGTTCTTCTGTAGGTTAAGTGGTGTAGATTTATCAGTGGCTTTGCGCACCCACTTCAGACTTGTATTCTTTTTGGCATCTTGCGATGTCCTACTAGTAGAAGCACCACTGTGAGTCATAACATTAACTCTTGGTTCTATTTATTTATGCTCAGCAGCAATAAGCTGAATATTCTGGTTTACTGCTGGCTTAGGATCCTTAATCTTGGCTATCAAGATAGGAGATTCTTCTATAGTATGATCATAGGACTTGCAATACTTACATGTTGCAGTATGGTTCTGACAATCCCTAGCATAATGTCCTATGGCTCCATAGTTGTAACAAAAAATCGGTCCACAGCCATGAGCAAAGCCTCCACCATGGCCTCGTCCTCTGAATCCTCCACCACGGCCATCATGAGTCGGTTCATGCTGTGGTGTTGCTGCTGGTCCTGGTGTCTCTGACTGGACTCTGTAGAAGTCATGTTTTCTCTCTATCATGAGATCATAAGCTCTGCAATTATTTTCATCATGTCCTACTGACTTACAGAAGTTACAGTATAAATTCTTAGGATTTTGAACATACTTCTGAAGTAAAGGGAATTCCTATGGTCTATGTCCTCTTGTTCTACAGATTTCACACCATGGCCCTTGACTCTATACTAAGGGGTTAGGAGCCCCACTTTCTATATACTCAACAAATACTGGACAATTATCTTTGGTATGGCCATGTCCTTTACACTTTGTACACCATAATTCTTGTTCAACCTCTTTTCCTTTCTTAATCTCATGTAGTTGTAAAGTGAGATTGGCTAACTAATCATGTAAGTTTTTCATACCTGCACTAGTCTCAGCTAAAGGTGAAGCCTCTAGTTTCATTTCCATCTCCAATGCTTCATCCTGCGTATGGAGTTTTTGTTGCATTAGTGGAAGTCTGATATGAGGGAGCAGTGCTGCGATGAACCATTCCTTACGCTGCTCCGGTGCAAACTCAAAACTAACTTGGTCTATAAGAGCTTTAAATTTCTGATCGAAATCCCATACTGACTCAGTGGATAACTATTTAATGTATTTAAGTTCTGTGATACATTGTGACTCAGACTTGGGTTTCTTAAATTCCTTAATCATTGCGGTCTTGACCTCTATGAGTGTTCTGTGTTGCGCTAATGTATACTTCATATACCATGTTAAAGCTCTTTCTCTAAGTGCAGTGGCCAACTAGACGAGCTTAGTATTGTCATCCTAGATCTATTTAATGGTCCATACAGCTTCACATAGGAACCAATGCTATTATGGGCCTTCTACCCCTATACCCCTAAAGGTAGGTAATTTCATGTCATCCCCCATTCTGTTTCTATGAGGTGGATTCTAATTTGTTGTCTTACTACCACTTGGCGGTGTAAATGTAGGTGGTGTAGAGGTAGTATGTACTGTGTGTGAACTACTAGATGGAGTTCCTGCGGGATTATTATGAGTCCCGATTGGTTTCTGTGGGGTATAAGGGTGGTAAGGGATACCCCCTACTGTTCTTTCTCTATTAATTTGACTCTGTTCTCTAGTACTGTATGAACTGTCTTCAAAGAAGGAAGATCCGAAATCTACTTTATATCTCTTACCACTACATGTACATCCAATTTCTTCAGAATCACTCTCAAACTCTTGTGACATTACACTTACTTAACTTATTCATCTGAGAATATATCCAATACTCCTTTTTCATATAATAACATCTTAAGGGACAAATTTAAAGAGTTCAAGTACTAACTCCGATATCCCTTGAAGAAGTACCTTTCTGATTCACTGAAACTCTTTCTTTGATCAACTGCAAACTCTGTAATGAAACCTTCCAGCAAAATCGCAAGCCAGAAGTCTAATACCCACGAAATGGGATTATATATGCTCTTCATGGTGTGAATTGGCTCCGGTGTCCATACAATGTTCCTTTTCTTCTTGAATACATGCTTATCGTTCAAATTTGACAACCAATCATACAACTCATTTGCATAGGTCACAAAAAATATCTCATGCAGGTCTGTGAAGATATGTTTCTATAACCAGTCCTCTGTACTCAACCTAGGACTCTTGTTTTCTTTCTCAGCAAATTCTCTTTCCTTAGACTCAACCCACTGGTTAATTTCTTCTTTAGTAGGATGCCAACAGAACATCAGCTCTTCAATTTGTTCAAAACCAGCGACGAAACCATTTGTTGGTCTTCTCTGGGCAGACTCGGGTTTACTTTATTGTACCAACAAAACCCCTAGCTCACTGGCCCTTTCAGCAACAGACCGCAGAATGGCCTGAAGTCTCACCCGAAGTGATCCTAGATGGGGTGGCTGAAGAATGAAGTTTCCTCAACCAGGTTCTGTAGCATCCTAGATCATCTTGAATCTAATTAACCAGCTAAATCTCTCAGCAAGGGTTGTTATCTCTTCCTAGCTGACTCTACTATGGGACTAACTCTTATCGCATCGCAGCTTCTAGGATGATGCACAAACTTTCTCTCATGATCGACTCTTAACCTGCGATCTCTCACATCGCAACTCCCCCGACAGTGCGATATAGCCTTTCTACGCTGTGATATTTCCTACAGTAAGACTAAATATGCTCATCAACTCTCAAGGTCTAGAGGATTTCTCCCTGGGTATAGTAGCTCAGTTAACCTTCATTAGGATGTTAAACAACTTCTCTTAATCTCCTACAATCTAACACGCTTAACATCAATTATGCTCAACTCGCTGGACTAAATATACAGAAGTCACTTAACACTGTAACTCTTAGCTGTCATGAATCAAGCACTGATAAATTCATATACAGAATATTCAACACATTCAACTCGCATTTTGACCTTCTATGTTACTGTAAACTGAAGGAGAGCATACATACATTCATTAACTGATAAGCAAAATTCATGTAACGAATAACATATAGCAATAAGTAGAGCACAATCACATGAAACAGTCGCACAACACACGGATGTTATGTGGTTCACCTCTAGGAGGGAAGCTACATCCATGGGAACTGTGTTTATATTATGTCTTGAGAGAGTAACACAGTTCCGCTGCAACCTCTTATGCATCTTGATATCTTCTGGGAAACTCCACGCACACAGCTGGGAGCCCTTCTCTTAGATATCTTCTCTTTCTATAATGCTTTCTTCTTACAATACACCCTATCTCTCTCTCAATCCCTGTGGATTCTTACATTCATTCTCAAGGAGCCGGCCACTGGTTGTAATAAGATAACTACAGACTTAACAACAGAACCAGAGCTTGACTCTTCCTCAATGTCTTACAATACTGACGACAGCTAGAAACACCTAACTAACCCTTCATATTACAAAATAAATGCTTAAATAGGTGGCCCAAAGGTCTCACCATGATACAAAACTGTGGGCCTATCCCAACAGTAACCCAAAACCCTAACTGTGACAGTCGGCGTATCTATACTTTGAACCACCGCTTTCTGGTCACACCGCAGCTTTCTGCAGTCTTCCGCGATTTCCGGCGCTGATCGCGAGTATGGGCGCCGCTTCCTTGGTCGCTCGCCTTCTGTCCTTTATCTTTAATACCCCGGCCCATTACTCCTTCTCCATTTATGAGGGTAGGTGAGCCCTCTTGTCGTCGTCGCTGCCTTAAATGTAGTGGTTGAGCTCTGTTCTCGGCCGCTTCAAGTACTATTTTCTTTGACTTCCTTGTTTCGACCGCCGTGATTTCTGGCCCTCGATCTGTGGTGGGGAATGTGCTACAGCATCGTACCTTTATCGCATCTATTATACCGCTATCTTATCGGAATTTCCAAAACTATCTTTCCTCCAAAAAGTTTCCATCTTCTACCAAAAACAGCAGCTTTTCATGTAGCTGCGGGGCCCTACTCCAACACCAACTCCTGAAGAGCAAGGTAAATAGCATTTGTATTTTGTTGATAATGAAGTAGTTGATGATCTGAGAAGAATAACTAGTGCATATGCGAAGAATAATGGAGGATTACCAATTATTCCTATCTTACCTAGAAGAGAATATTAGAAGAAAGATCACCCTAAATTAGAAGACTCAGTGTTGGTAGAAGACCTTGAAGAACTGGTAGAAGCCGCCCTACAGGAAGTTGATCAACCTATGAATTAGGTCGGCCCATATACACCTTACTGTTCACCTGTTCATACCCCTGTTCACTCACCACCTCATTCTCCACCCAAAATCATGGTTCATGTAAATGCAAACCCACCAAATCCACCACCTGCTTGGAGGGCTAGGTCACCATTAAACCTGACACCCCCTTGCATGATTTGCCTCAAGATTTTGAGAAAATGTTGCCTAATTTTGACCCAAGCGAAAAAAATCTGGTAGATGATCATTTGCAAATTTTTTACTTGGCTATAGAAGTACTACAAGCTGGGGAGCATGAAGATGTGGTCTGTAGATTGTTTCCACACACCCTGAAAGGAGCAGCAACCTCATGGTATTTTTCTCTTCCTGCAAATTCAATCACAGACTTGGAAACATTTGAGAGAATAATTAGAAGCAAATATATAGTCCAGAAAAATCATGCAGCTTTAATAAAAGGGTTATGTGCTTTAAAGAAAGAAAGAAAGGGAAAAGTGCATAATTTCACTCAAAGATTTGCTACTTATCTAAAAAAAAATTATGTAGCTGATAAACCATCTGATAAAGTTCTTATTGAATACTATACTTTAGCTCTAGGGTCTGACTTGGCCATGTTTGCCAAGATGTCAGTCAAACCTGCATTATCAGAAACTTATGAAGAAGTTGCGAGGGTGGAGGCCGAGAAGGAGAGCATAGAAGATTATCTTGTGCAGTCGGAAGAAAAAACTTTTGGTAAATTACTGACTAAGTCTAAGGATGAGCGGTCACAGGATTTTGAAGGGATGGTGAAGATGAAGCAGAAGCTATCCAACAGAGTAATAGATCTGGAAAAAAAAAGGAAGCTAATAAATCATATAAGCCTTACTATAAAAGGAGGCAGGACAACACTCAATCTAAACCAACTCCACACAACCCTTCAAAACTGAATTTAACTGATGTAGGTATGGATATTTTTTGTACTTTTCATCAGCAACCTCATTCTAAGAAGAATTGCCCCCAATGGATAAGTTCTATGAAATTGGTAATGAATCAGTTATTGGACTCCAAACTAACAGAAACTAATAATGAGGAAGAAAACAATAATCAATCCACAGAAAAACAAGAGGAACATGCTTTAGTTTTATGGGATTGTGTCTCAATGTTTGATACGTTGGAAGAAGGTTCTCTGAATCAAGAGGAGATATCAAAAACCGATGTGACAACAAGAATTCAGGGTTTGGTAAAAGAAGACAAGTCAATACTTCTGAAAATTAAGAGACTTTAAGAAGATATGAAGAATGTACAGAAGAACACCACAGCTGATAAAATACTTGAATTTACTGTTACAAGTCAAGATCCAAAGAAAATTAACATGTCTGTTAATCTTGTTGAAGATAAGAATGATAATGTAAAAAAGAATATCAAAGAACATGAGATGGGGTATGATATTGTGGAAGATATTCAAAAAGCTAAGGCAAATATCTCACTATTTGAAATGTGTAATGTGCCTTAGCAGAAAGAAAAATTGTTAAAAGCACTTGAAGTACCAGAGGAAGAGCTTCCCAGTGACAACCAACCTAAAGAAGAAGAAATTGGTGAAGCAAGTGTGGGAGGTAAGTCTAAGTATCAAACCCCACCATTTCTCCTAACTTTTCAGGTTTTCAACCATAATGTGCACAACTTTTTAGTAGACTCAGGGGAATCAGTCAATGTTATGCCACTTTCAGTCTACAAAAAGATAAATGGACAACCTAAACCATCTACCTGGAAATTTATTCAGTTAGACAGGACAATTGTGAAAGTAATCGGGTAAATCGAAGATGTTCTGATTCGCTTATCTGCAAATGAAAAGGTAAGTCAATACATCAATATTGTAGTAGCATACATACCTAATGCTTATGGCCTTGTTTTGAGTCAAGACTGGCCGGCAAGGCTAAATGGATACTTCGCATCAGATTGGTCACATCTATGGTTACCTCATAAGGGAAGTCTAAATCAGATAAAAATATTAAGAGAACCTCAAATGAAGCACAATGTTACTCAGTTGGAGAAAAAAAATGAACCAATGAATTATGTGTTGGGAAATTACTTCATCGAACTAGAACTGGGAAATTACCAAGTGGAAAAAGCGAGCGGTTCACCAGACACCCAGTCCGATCTCCTTCGATTTTCATGGGATGATGAGATTGACTGTAAAATAGTAGATTTAGTTTCAGATATAGTTTTTAATTCAAGATTAGTAGAATTAGATAATGGGTATGCCTTTTTCAATTTGCAGTCAAGCCTAGCCCCTCAACTTACAACTCGCCATATTTACAGGGGTGGGCAGAGAACTGACCAGTTGGTGGTTTAGTTCTCAAACTTTATTTGTCTTGATTTTTATTTCTTGATTATCTTGTACATAAATAAACTGATTTCTTTGTTTTTTTTATTTTTATTTTTATTTTTGTTTATTTTAGTTAGGGTTTGATTGCATTTAATAAAGAAGCAAACTTTTGGTTGCATGGAGTTCATCATAATTCTGGATTAACTAAAATCCTTGATTATAAGACTGTGTACTATTGGTTTATATGAAAGAACCTCTTCTAGTTCAGCAGTTTTCCTAAATGGATATGAACACATTGAATTCCTACTTAATCCTTGTAAAATAACTCAAGGTCAAAAGGTTTGGAATACTATTTCGAGGCTCCATCCATCTCACATTCAAAAATGTCTTAGGGGGTGACAGCAAAAGACCCATGGAGAGGAAGCAAGGTAAACAATATATTATATTTAAAAGATCCCATGCCAAGAATTGAAAGCCAAAATGAAAATAAGAGTCAAAATATCCTAAGAAAGCAATATGTATCAAAACAAAGTACTGAACCATATGAGTACAAGATTGCCAAATTTATTCTCCGTCCGTGAGCTAAAAAATCAATATGTCTCTCACACAAAAGGACACTATGGATAGAGGAGCCTGAATAAAAAAATTCAGAAAGAAGGCATGCAGGAGGACTCAGAAAGAAAAAAAAGTCCAAAAGCACAAAATTGCAAAATGGCATGGGAATGAGGAACAAAGGAATATTTATGTTTACCATATGTTACAATCCTGTGGTGTCCAAGCTGGCAGCTACCCGAAGACAGAGGTAAAAATGAAACTCATATTCCTAGCCTCAAAAGCATTACCTAGACTTTGAAATCTTGGTTCCCATTACCCTTGAATTGGACTATCATCAATGATTAAAAGTAAGTACATTTTCCATTTGGGAAATCTAACATCTAGAAGAATTCAATATGTTGGTATTTATTGTCAAACAGTCTGCTGCTCAAAGAAGAAGTTGTCCAGAGATCTGTGTTCACTAGGTAGTCGCCAATTGTTGCAGCTGCAACCTGTTTCCCAAATTTCTAAAACAATTTGGACCCTCCTTTTGATTTTATCTTGCCTAGGATTGGTTTCCTAAACTCTATTTTTTCTCTGCTACAAATTTGGATTTTTTGAGGTTGAATTGAGGTCAACTATTTTCCTTCATTTCAGAAGTTGAATGATCTAAAACTGCCTTTTTTCTAGCTAATGCTTTTGACTATGGAACTTAAAGTTTTTATTTGTAGATGATTTCCTTTATCGCTGTTGGAAGTCGGTTGAACAATGAATCGGGGCATTAGTTCTCTATGTAGCTGCCGTTTCGGAAGGTAAACAATGAACGTCCCGATCGTTTCAGAAGGTAAACAATGAACGTCCCGATGGACAGTCCTGATTTTCGCCGATGTGATTTTATCTCCTTTGTTTTATTTTTCAAAAATTTTATTTTTTGATTGTCGGCAATTTTGTTTTATCACGGTCGGAGCATTAGTCTTCTACATCACCACCGTTTCAGAGGGAAGATAGCAAGCACCTCGATGGAAAGCTCTTATCCTTGCCGATTTTGTGGTTTTATTGCCTAAACCTTTTTCTTTCCAATGATTTTGTTTCCTTTTTGCTATCAGAATAGTGTTTGACAATTGATCGGAGGGCTAGTCCTTTGTGTTTCCAACATGGCGGCAGTGTTGAGCTTTGAGTTGCCAATACATAGTCATTAAATCTCCCGATCTTCAACAGTTTTGTGAGCCGTGAGGTCTGCAATCATTTTGTTATCCACCATTATGGCAGTCATTCACACTATCTCTCTGACATTTAGTTTGTTATTCTGCCGATTCATTATTGGATAATGGCTCCAATATCCGATACGTGACTACGGCGGCATTTTTTGCTTTATATCACCGACACTACGGAAGCTTTCAGCTTTGAAGCACTGACACTGTGGAGATTCTTAGTTTTAAAGTCTCCAATCCGTAGCACTTAGAGTATTTGATTGTCGATGGTTTCATGATTACCGGGACCTGTAGTTGGTCTGTCACTAGTCGTTGCGGCTTTCTAGTGAACTATCCTACCGATGCATTAGTGGTTCCAATCTCTGACGCTTAACAATCGGTGGTTTTTAGTGTTCAGGAGTGCCAACACTGCAGAAGTATTGAAGTTTAAATTACCGATGCATTAGTGGTTCTGACCGCCAATAGGGTTTTCCCGTCGATTTGGTGTGCTTTTAGCCTATTTCATGGGTGATAAAGGTTTTTTATTTTTGATCAATTTGGGGATTTCGCAATGAGAACATAGTACAGGGTCTCACATTTGATGATTAGTCTTATTGATAGTGTGCTTCATGTTTTATTGAAAATTTAGATGATCTTGAATGCAGTCCAGTTAATGATGAGTTTTTCTATTAGGATTGTGTTTTTAACTACAGACGAACTTAGAGGATTTTTAGACCCAGCTTGCAGGATTTTCTTTTCCTTATCATGCTTTCCTTTCATGCATTAATACTGTGTATACTTTATTTCACATAATGCATATGGAGGAGGTAAATAGACTGATACATTTTTTTGTTATGTTTAGGACAAAGTGATTGCTTCTGCAAAGAAGACATATCTAAAAGACAAAGTAGAAGAGAGTTGGCTAAAGAATGGAATAGGAGAAAGGAAAAGGAAGAAGACGAGATGAAGAAAAGAGAAAAATAAAGTGAGCATGTAAGATCAACAGGATCTAAAAAAGACTAACAGATTATTGAGCAGAAGCAATAGCGGCAGAGGCCCAGGCGTGGGAAAAATTCATTAATGACCAAGCGGGCCCCTCTTCATGACGTGTTCTATTATTTTTTGTTTTAAATGTAATATATTGTATAAAATTATGAGCACTCACTACAAGACAAATCTTTGGGATCAAAACGTTAGGGAAGCCCAAAAGTCATTTGGGGGCAGCCCAAAGGTTTTTGTTTTTTGTATAAATATAGGAGAGCTTAGATAGAGAATGGATTTTTTCGAGACATATTTGTGGGAATTATGTTGTAAGAAGAACTATTTCCTTTTGCAAGAAATAATTACAAGTTTCCTGTTGGAGAAAGCTTGGTGGAATGTTTCAAATGCTATGCTATGGATTAGTTGAATGTGAGCTATTTTGTTTTCATCTTATGTCCATTAACTATGAGATTGTTCTAACTCATTGAATCTATGTTCATGTTATGAATTCACTCTGGTTTATTCTGTGAAAATTCCACTGTGAGTAATGAAGGTTTTCATAAACAATAATCTATCTTGTTGTTCATATATCTATTAAAGTTCATGTGTTCTAAAATAAGTAAAAACTATCTGTAATTTTTCTTAATGCATGCGTAGAAACACATTACTCATTGATAACTGATACTTTTACTCCCTAGGGATAGGTTAGTTAGTTAGTTTTAGTTTCTTGTTGTGTGTGATTTAGATGCAAGAGAGTTAATACGAGAGGTAAGAACCTGCGCATCACATTGTGACACTCCTCATTATCTCTATCAATCTACATTTTTAGATAGGCACTTTCACATCATACTTAAATTCAAGAACTAAAAATATACATGGTGGACGATGCTGTAACCGGTAAAACCTTTTATTTTGTTATTTGACCTACGGTAGCCAAACCATAAACCAGATGGATTCCCCATATCAAACAGTAGCGGGCTAGTTGGGAATGTTTATTGGGGAGAATCCCTAACTATTGTTACCTGCGATTTTCTAGGCCTCAACACATGTATAAAACATAAAAAATAAAAATATTATAACTAATGAAAAGAACGAAGGCAATGTACAAGAAATAAACCAGTAATAGTAATACTAGTAAATCTAATAACCAGTTAACAAAGAACAGTAATAAAGCTAATATAGAACTGTTTGGATCAAAAATCCTATATTATGAAATGCCTATGGTGGTAAGAATATAACAAGTAAATAAAGTCAACAAAAGCGAATATTTTATAAGAAGTGAAAGACATTATCAGTTTAAGTACAAATCAACAAGCTCAAAATACAACATTTTTGTTTGGAAAAAAGATGGAGGTATATGCATATAAGAAGAAGATTGATATACCATATATGATCCACATTATTCTTTTGGAAAACAATCCACAAAATTCAAATAAGCATGACATACATCATGCCGTAAAATCCCAACATTCATGGCATACACATATGTAGAATTTGCTCTATGTAACATAAAGGATCATTGGCTTAGATGATGAAAAATGTCACCTATGGTGTGTACTGAATAGGTATATGATGCCCCAATTTTAACACAATTTCTATAATGTCTTATTCACCAACATGAAATAACAAGAATTGACATCACATCAACAAATAAATGAATAATATATCAATGAATTCTAAGCCCAAGTTGTACAACTTGCAAATGATCCTTTGTATATTTATCCAAAATGCCCAACTTTTGAAATATCCACTAAATGAATCTATGTATTTAGCATAACCTATCTCTTTCAATAAGGAAACTAAGATTCTCTATCTTCATCAAAACACATTAGATATAACACTTATCCTTCATATTTTATTTGTTATACAAAGCTAACAATGTATAGAAATTAGAGTAACAATGTCGAGCATAATATCAAAGGATAATACCATTGATATCCAACTTCAGTTTTCCAAGATACAATGATTATAGATGAAATAATAATACATGTAATCAAGGAAACAATATTTAAAATGGTTTGTTCACATGTCAAGAAACTTTTCATGCGTAGCCTAACAAATTTTGAAGTAACAGTGAAAGTGGGAAGATATATAAAATGTTGATTTTTCACTAACAAAAATGAATCAATGTCTTTCTATATGTTCCACCCATTGACATACCATGAATAAATAATGAAGAAATTAGAATGTCATATTGATTAAAAATTTATTTTCTAAGAACTTCACCAATCACAACTTTGCCGGCCAGAATCAACAAGTAATTAGCTTGGGATTTGAAGATAGCTTGTGTTTTTCTTCTCTTTATCTTGTTGTCTCTGTACTTAGGTTTGTTATTGCAATTGTTTTGGAAAAACCAAATCCTATCCATCGTCCAAGGGAATTTTTACAAAATACCCACCCCACCCTCTCCTGCGCCTTCTTGCTCTACTTGTTATAGTTAAATCTTCTATCTTTTGTAGTTTCCAAAAAAGAGTCAAAGACAATGGATCAATAATTCATATGCATTTGTTAACTTGTGCATATCTGAAAGTGAAAATTAAAATTAAAATCAAAATCCTACAAATCAATTTTATATTCAAATCCTCCCAGGGGAAGACTTATTTAGGAGTAATGTAACTTCCAATTTCCCATAGAGTTTCCAGTTTGATGACTATGTCACCATACCCAACCTTAACTGTTAAAATCTAGCCTATTTTAACTACTTAAACTAAAATTGATGTTTACATCTTAATTTTCACAAGTAAATGACTTGACACTTGGAGATGGGTTTTAGTTTTCTTCCATTTTTCTTGTGCGCTCTATGCTTAGGTTTGATCCTGCCATTGTTTTGGCACAAACAAACCTTTTCAATTGTTAATAAAGAGAATTCTTATTCCAATATTGTGTTGAGTCTCTTTCATGTATTATGGTTGATGAATATATTTGATTAAGCACTAGATATAATTTTTATCTAACCTGTTATATATACATGTATAAGGTTGTACTTGGGGAATTTGCTCTTTGTAGGTGAAAGAGGTACATCCCTGAAATATTTGGAGAGAAGCAAAGTGGAAGAAGATCAAGATTGGATCAACCGTCAGTAATAGGGTGAGTCCAATATTTCTTCCTACTTCCTTTCTGTACTTTAATAAAGCTAATTGTCTGCAAGTTTATAAATAAGTTGGTAACCCCAGACCCTAGGTTATAAAGGTGTTTAATCCTGAACAACAGAATGGTGACTCTGCTGGGGAGCCCAACCTACTGTGGGTTAACTCTATAGATCCTTGCCCAGTCTTTGCTTTGATTAAGTGTGTGGTGTTGTGTCTTGGTTTAGACTTATGGCGGTGTTTGAAGACCTTTACAATTTTTCTTTTTGTTGAAAAAATTTACTCCTGTACGCGGGTTGCTGTAATACACAGTCATGTAGAGAGGTCTGTGTATGCGGGTTGCTTTATTAGACAGTCGTGTACAGTATGCGGGTTGCTCTTGTCAATAGTCGCGTACAAGTATTAGCAACAAAAAAATTGGGGTAGGGTTGCTTGTCCCTGTCCTTTTGTGGATTTTGTCTTTCCTAATGGTCTTTATCACTGGAATTGCACTATAGGTTTGATATCCCTGTTAACCATACTTCATGCTTTTCGGTAAGAACTTGAGTTTTTATTGGTTGGATTGTCTTTCTTTTAGCATTTTGAAGTGGATTTGCCTATTGGGTGATAGGTCCAAGTGTTGGTTGTCTGAATCAGTGATCAGGTTTCTAGATACCGTATATCCCATTCTATTTCTAAATACTGTTGGTTTCTCACTTGCCTTTGATTGATTTCAGTGATTTTCGTTCATTGTGTCCTTCCTAGCTGGGTGTTTTCCAAGTCTTCCTTAGGTGGCTGATATTTGGTTTTTATAAATATGATTTACTTAATTTTGCTTAGTCTATATAGTTAGATTATTCAATCATACTCAAGAATTTTTGCATTTAGGTGCATAGTAATCTTTGAGGAATTTGAAAAGTGAAAAGAAAAGCATTGGAAACATTTGCATTTTCATTAGTTTATATTTACAATAAAAAAGAAGAGAATCTTGTTTTAAGTAGTGATAATTTTCTTTGAAATTGATTTATACACCTATGTTTTACGTTTCTTATCGAGTCAATAAAATCATAGTCTTTCACTCAACTTGCCTTCTGAGTAAAAATAGCCCTTAAAATGAACGCTATAATTTAAAAATTATTAGTAATTTTTGTTTTATAGGGCCATACACCTACTAGATTAGGCTAGACTTGTGGGATAGGAAGTGGAAACTCACCATAAGTACTTAAATTCAGACATAGTGGGCCAATCAATAGGTAAATCCTTCTCTTTATCGATAGTATCTAGGAAGCTCCTCTCAAATGGGAGTTAAGCACGAGGCCACATGGGAGCATTGGACTGAGGAGATAACCCTCCGATTCCTTGTCGAAACGTAGACCAAGGTTTTTACGCATCTGGGGATTCTGTCCTAGACAGAGTTTCAGGCTCAGCTAGCCTTCCCATGTGTATGAATCAGGCTTGCGACTGTCCCCCCAGACTATTGATAAAGTTAAGGTAGCCTCTAGTCTCTTGACATCTAGGGTTTATACACAGGTAAACCGGAAGGCTATTTTTGGTTCACCTTGGACGGGCTTGGAAGGTAACCCTTGTTAAAAGTGTAGGAGGGCGGTGGGTGATTCCTCTACTTGTGCCTAAGAACCTCTTCAAGGATGCCAAGAAACTGTCTCTCAGCTTTCTTCGGGAAAGCATATCTTGTACCCTTTGTGATTGTTGAGGCTTTCAGAATTTTTTTAGTGATTGCTCTGTGGTTTGTCTGTGCTTTAGCTTACCTTAGGGTTTGAAAAGTCAAATTTACAATCGCGGAGGACCAATCTATCAGAAGGTCATGAAGGTTGCAAAACCTTCCTCTGCTTATTACTTTGGAACCTACACCTCCCCCTCAAAGGCAGATATTGGACACAAACGGTTCTTTTGAACCGATAGGAGTTAGCGAAGTTCCAGGTGAACCAGAATTTAGGGAAAACTGTTTTAATTTAAACACACTTGAGATAGAATACTTGCAGGCTAATGCGTTTGCAAGGAATTTTAATACACCTCTAATTGATTTAAACGATCCTGTGATCATTTAGGTTCATCCTTTTGATCCACCTGTGATTGGTGTCCCTATGGGCAGGATAATGTCTACTGCAGGAGAAAGTTCTTTCACTTGCACCTCAGCCACTTCAACTGAAGGGGTGCTACCTCCCTTTGTAGGTGACCCTAGAACAAGTATACCTACTACACCCTTAACTCCAGCGAGCCGAGTGGTTCAACCACCGGCTCCCACAAGTCTAGCAGGTGCTTCTAGTTGTATGGTCACTGGGATTCCTAGTGTACCTACAGTTCCTACTTCCTTCGCACACACTGCCCAGAGTGGTCATGTAGGATCCTTGGCTTTTGGCCAAGGTTTTCCTTGGAATGGGGGGCACATTCCCCCATCCACTCCATATGTAGGCCCAACACCCTCATATGTAGGGGCACAGTTTGGAAACAGTAACCCTTATGGTCAAGATTTTCCAACTTCAGTTTTAGCTTTGTTCACGAGCTCTGCCTTTTTACTTTTTATTGGAGGGATACCTGCTACTGTATTTCAAACCCTAGTTTTGACTGGGGCAGCCAGAACCTCTTATACTGCACCTCACACAAACAATCCTATGGATTATGTATGGAATCCTTTCCAAACAAACCCATCCACTTCACAACCCGTAGCAGGGGGCAATCCCACCTTCACATATGGGAATATGGGGGAAAGTCCTTCTAATCCCCAAACTAGTACTTTTAGTTCTCTGGTTAGACCCAAGATTCCATTTTTGGCAACGTTAAACTTACCAGATTTGTCTAAATTGATGAATGACCCGGTGAGACATGATCCTTCTTACCCACCCGTACCTACTAAGCTGCCCTCGGATATCCCAAAATTCAAAGAAAAAGTTGGTGACGATCTTGGAGCTCATGCCACCACTTTCCATTTATGGTGCTCTTCAAACTCACTGAATGAAGATTCAGTTCAGTTGACACTATTCCAAAGAAATTTGATGAGTACTATAGCAAAATGGTACATTGATTTTCCTTCTGCTGCATTTAGCAGCTTTTGGGACTTGGCTAATGCATTTCTTAGTCACTTCCAGCTTCCTGTTTGATATGATTTCAGAACAGACTTGTTGTCTACCTTTCGACGAAACAAGGCCACCCATATCTTGGATCATATCGAAGGGTGGAGAAGATGAAAGAGCCTTATTAAAGCCACTATTCCTCTTGAGTTATTATTAGAATGGTTCCTTAAGTCCTTCTTTCCTTATATATCTAAGGATGTATCTACTTCAGGAGTGACAAATGAGGAAGAATCTATCCTCAGGGCCCAGCAACTGGATTTGATATATTCTCATCCCTAGGGCACCAAGGGAAATTTACAATGCAGAGAAACCTAAGCCTGGACCCCATACCGATGGTGTGGTTGGTTCTATAAATTCTCCCACTATAGAATCTTTGGCGAAACATCTCCATCAGCTATCTGTCAAACATTCTACGATGGAGGCAGCAAAGGCTTCCCCCTCACCCCAAAATGCAAATGTTTTTTCACAAACCTCTCAAAAGGGAAATCAATAGCTCGATGGGAAAAAGAAGAGAGGAAAGAAAGGGGAGGGAAACCAAAACAATCAAAAACCCACAAAAAGTGCTAATCGGGGAAAGAAAGAAAAGAAGAAGGTGAAATTCCTATGTAAGTTGTGCCATGAAGATCACCTTACCCATATATGTCCCCTTATTGAAAAATCTCAAAAGCTATTAAAATCCCAACAATCAGTTGTCCTAAAGGATCCTTTTCCCCAGGGACAGAATTTAGCTTCAGCTTCAAATGTAGAAGGGGGCACCCCAAATGCTCCTGACCCCATTTATATCAACATGGTTCAATCCCAAAATTTAATACAGACTAAGAACAAAAACTATGAAAAATAGACCTCGGAGAAGGGTAAGTCAATAGGTGAAACTTATAACCCTCTCGTGATTGAGAAACCTGCCGATATTATGCCCAAGATACCGAAAGGTGTCTTTAAGAATACCTTGCATAATACTAATGCTAGGGCTGCAACAAACTACTCCATAGTTGAAGACTTAGCCCAAAATCCATGTGCAATGTTGGCTTTAGAGGTGTTATAGAGTTGTCCCGCCTAGCGGGATGCACTCTTAGCAGCCTTAGGCAGTATGGACTCATCAAGTCCCATGGAAAAATTTAATTTGTCTGATGTCAAAAATTCTCCTACCATATCATGTAGCCTTATCGATAGATGTCATCCATCGTGGAAAGACCATTGGAAGGGCAGTTGTCGATGAGGGTGCTTCTACATGTGTTATGTCCTTGTCTTGTTAGAAAGATCTTGGATCCTTAGAGCTGGTCCCGTCAAACACCATACTTAATACTTTCGACAGAAGGTCATTCCTTCCTCATGGTATCCTACCATATTTTGAAATTAAGCTAGCATAGAAATCAATGTCTGTTGAGGTAGAGGTGATTGATGCACCTTTGGATTACAACTTGCTCTTGGGGAGAAGTTGGAATTATGCCATGTCTGCTATTGCATCGGTCGTCTTTCAAGTGGTAGTGTTTCCACACAAAGGGAATTTGGTTACTATTGACCAACTCAGTTTTACTCGAAAAGACTGAATGGAATCTAATGAGTCCTCTATACCATTAGTTGATCAGGTTAAAATTGCTTCAGAGAGCTTAGGAGCTGGATTGTATGCATCATTGATGGGAACATTTCATCTTCCAGTTCCGATTAATTATATAGGTTCTACTAGTGTGGGAAAGTCCATAGCTACGGTTGTTGATAGGACGGATCCTTGGGTTCTCCCCTCCCACCATGAACTTGAAGTGCCCTTATCAGCAGCAAAAGTGGCCTATCAAGATATCACCCATACCACTATTGATCCCATTCCAGTCCCCCTCACAATCAAACAAGAACCGGAAGAAGCCTATCTGCCTGCTTGGGAAAAAAAATCTTTACATTCTAGAGATTTCTTAGATATGGTTTTACCTTCGAATGAAGCCATTCTGGAAGCCATGCACATACGAGATAAGATTTGTGAAGATATTCACCATCCATCCTATTTTCTTCCAGAGTTAAGCAGGATAGAGAACCATGATTTTCATATGATACTGGAAGATGATGTTGATACACCCATTAATCCCTTACCAAGGGAAGGAATTTTTGCTGAGGGGAACATGGCAAATATTTCTTCTACTATCCCTATCAACATCTCTGTAAATCCTAAAGTTGTGGAAAATGTGCATATTGGCGCAAACTGCTCTCCTGAGGAGATTGCGATCTATACAGACTTGTTTAAGGAATTTTGCGACTGTTTTTCTTGGTCATATGAGGAGATGCTAGGTATTGATCCATCTATAGTCGAGCATGAAATCCAAACATACCCTAACACTAAACCTGTTCAGCAAAAGTTGAGACCTGTTAACCTGCGTAAAGCGACAACAGTGAAGGCTGAAGTGGAGAAACTGCTGAAAGATGGTTTTATTTATCCCATAACTTTGATAGAATGGGTATCCAACCCTGTTCCTATTGATAAAAAGCATGGGATTATATGTGTGTGTACTGAATTTCTAATTTAAACAAATCATGTCCTAAGGACAACTATCCCACGCCATTTATAGATCAAATTATTGATGCTTGCGCAAAAAGTGAAGTATTTTCATTTATGGATGGTTTCTCGAGATATAATCAAATCCAAATTAAACCAAAAGACCAACATAAAACAACTTTCATTTGTGCTTGGGGTACCTTCACGTACAAGAAAATTCCCTTTGGATTGAAAAATTTTGGGGAAACCTTTCAGCGGGAAATGAATTTTTCCTTTCACGATATTAAGGCCATTATCAAACCCTACCTTGATGATCTGCCTGCACATTCTCATAAGAGGATCGGTCATCCAGATCACTTGCATTTTATTTTTGAACGATGTAGATACTATAAAATTTCCTTGAATCCCCACAAGTGCATTTTCTGTGTCGAGTCAGGGAGACTGCTCAGATTCATTGTTTCTAACAAAGGCATTCAGGTGCATCCTTTGAAAGTTGAGGCCATCATAAATTTGCATCCTCCTCATTTTATCAGGAAGCTTCAGAGCCTACAGGGGAAGTCCTATTTCCTTCAGCATTTCATTGTAAATTATGCCAATATTACTAAGGGTTTCATGCACCTATTAAAGCAGGACACCCCATTTGTATGGGATGAAATTGCACAACTCACATTCAAGGCATTAAAAAAAGCTTTGTTGTCAGCACCATTATTTTATCTGCCATATTACTCTAGGGATTTTATATTGTATCTAGCCGCATCTGAGTCGACCATAGGGGTAGTCCTAGTCCAGGAGGATGATAAGCTCCAAGAGCATGTCTTTTACTATGTTAGCCATGCTTTAGACGGACCTGAACTTAGGTATTCCCATGTCGAGAAGTTGGCCTTAGCAGCTGTTTATGTTGTTTAGAGGTTACGTCACTACATCTTACTAAGGACTACGATGGTAGTGGTGGATGTTAATCCTTTTTGTGGCTAGGGTTTTACCCCTAGCTTGTGCGAATGAGCACCTACTAAGGAGAAGGGACTCCTTAGTAGCAGTTCAGTAAATGTAAATTAAAATGCTAAAACAAAAATATAAATTACTCTAAACATGTGCATGAAACAGAAAAACAAGATGTAAAGAATGGCTTTTGTATTAATGTTACCTCCAATGTGAAGGTTGGTGAAGCCCTTTGCAGTGATCCAAGAGGGTTGCTCCGAGCTCCAACTTGCTCCTTCTCTTTCTCCAATGGTGGAAATGGGCCAAAAGGGGATCTCAAGGTGAAAGTAGCTCAAGGGTGAGCTAGGGTTTCAAGAGCTACTTTGGCAGAGTAAGGGTGCTTATGATTGTGGATGTGAAATAAGGGGTCTCCATCACCTATTTATAGTTTTTCAGTGGTGGAGTGCTGGGCCATGGTTTTGGAAACCATAAGGTTTAGGGCAGCTGTATAGGATTTTTTCCTCCTTTTCCTCATTATTTTATATTTTTTCTTCCCTTTTTAGGCTTTTTTGATGGTTTTATGGCCTTTTGGAGGCATTTTAGGCCTTTTGGAGGCTTTTTAGTGGGATTTTTGCTATTTTAGAGGAATTTTGGATATTTTTGGAGGAAAAAAGGGGTTTTTAAGGGAAATATGGTAGAAAAATGGACAAATGAGCCATGTAGTAGGGTAGATGAGGTAGTGAACACTTTTTGGGTGTTAACAGATTGCCCCCTGATGTGCGAGGGCAGGAGCTCATCGTATGGCCGATGGACATCATAAGTCATAAATGGTGTTCCTGGGGTGTGGAGAAGAGAAGAAACAAACTGAAACCCGAAACAACGATCCCGAACCAACTGCAAGAACTAAAAGTATATACCCTCAATAATGGATGAGGAATCATCTGATCATATGGACGAGGCAGGCATTCCCATGCTCGTATCAGGATATAACATAATAATAACAATGGGGTCCAAAATATGGGGACCTGACATATACATGGCCTCAAATACTGAATGAGGAAGAATCTCAATATATGGACGAGGTGGGAATTCCCATGCTCGTATCAAGATACATAAAAATAACTATGAGGCCCGAAAAGAGGGACCTGTGTATATCATAAGGGTCCAGAAGGGACACAAATTTGGGACATATTGCTGGGCTAACCATGTCTGAGCTGAAAAACCGATGCACTGGAATGACAGCAGTGCTACTAAATGTGGTACCAAAGGAATGGATGAGCTGCTGGATCAGAGTGACAAGGGTCATACTCGCAATGGTACACAGAACTGGAACTGAACTGGATACTCAAGGAAGCATGGAACTGGATGGCTTCCAAATAAAATCGCCAACGCAGCCCGGACATCCACGTGAACATATAACTGGGCGTTCCGAAGTGACTCAGCAATGTGCTAGAGTCGGGGGAAGTCCGGGGTCTTCGACAAATAATAGAAGGGATATAAATCCTGTGCGATTCTCAACAATGCGATCAAGGTGTTGAAGTCGAGCATGTGAGAAACAACCATTTGGAGAGGCAATGATGACTCCTCCCAAAATGGTCCGTAGGCACTCACCACAGATGGTGATGGGTCCAAGGCGCAGGGGCCTCTGGGTCTACCCTCTGGAATAGAGGGGCTGTTGTCGACAGAGGGAGACCTGCAACTATCAAGGCAATGATGTTTCCTTGACAGGAGCGCGAGGTGGAAAACCGAAATGTGATAGGACTGATGGCAGGATTGATGAAACTGGGGGGAATAACTGGGCAAGTAGAGTGGGTGGACTCAAACTTCCTTTGTTCAGAGTATGATGGCGGGGATGATCGGGCAGCATATGAAACTGGCTGGTGGTAAGGGGATCATAGCTGTATTGGATCTGGGAGGGTGACGGGGCTGAGGGAGACTCAAGCTGTGGTAAAATGGCAGGAGACTGCAGAATACTTTGAACAAAGGCGACCTAATTGGGGGTGTTGCTGAGAGGATTGATCATAGCTCCAAGAGGCATGGGGGGACTTCTTCATGGGTTAGGGAACTAGAAGAAGTGTGTATATAAAATGGTACTGTCGTGTGGATTTATACGAGCCCAGGACAGTTCATGCTCGTGGTTGCTTTCAATTTGAAGGAGTCTGAAAGCAATAAGAAGACTCAGAAGTAATGGAATGGTACTGTTGTGTGGATTTTACGAGCCCAGGACAGTTCATGCTCATGGTTGCTTTCAATTTTAAGGAGTCTGAAAGCAATAAGAAGACTCTGAAGTAATGGAATGGTACTGTCGTGTGGATTTTATGAGCCCAGGACAGTTCATGCTCGTGGTTGCTTTCAATTTTAGAGATTCTGAAAGCGATAAGAAGACTCCAGGGGGGTTGCTTTTTCGTGTGTTAGTCTCCAAGGCCCAAAGAAGCATAAAAGGATGCAATGAAGAACTCTTCTAGCTGGTGTGACTAGAGGATTCCTTTTTCGTAATTAGTCTACCAGGTCCAGAAAAGGGTTAAACTTATACCAGATAGACGCCCTTTCAGGTACTTTAACGAGCATGAAAGGAAGCAAGATTGCTTGGCGATATTTTCATTGTTTTAGGAGTCAGAAAAGAGCTTAACAGAAACTCCCTAAGTTCCTTTTTCGTATAGGACTTGTCCGGCCCGAAAAAGGGATAAAATTATACCGAACAAAAGGAATGGCCAGGCAAGGAGGAAGTGTTCAATCAAGGAACATTTATGATGACCAGGAATGAGGGTGAGGGGGAACACTGGTGGGCCTCCTTGTGGGGTGAATGAATGGTGGCAAAATAACGAAACATTTGCAGTATGACAGGAGTGGATGGCTCATGTAAAAAGTGTGGGACAATCTGGCGGCGGCCGATGTGGTGCGCTAATCGAGGCAGCAAGGTGTTGGGACACAATGTTGAAATTGTACCAAGTGAGAGCGAGAAATGATCTCAAGCATCATCACGATCTTGGAGAAATGAATCCGGCGATATAAAAAGTGTGAAAAAACGGAGAACGACCGAAGTGGCGCGCAAACCGACCGAGTTTTGTGGCTACGACAAGTATTTTATGAGGCTTTATGGATGTATAGACATATTTTGTATAGCTGAGTACAGGGGTACTCAGGACATGTATAGCGCTGTGACATGTATTTTTTGTTATATATATGCACATGGATGCACCTTTTTGTGATGTTGTATTAGTTATACACACGTGGATGCGCTTTATGATGTTGGGCACGTGGATGCCCCTTGTGTATTTTATGTGATGCGACCTGATGTATGTATGATTAGGCACGTGGATGCCCCTATGGATACAAATGTGGTTTGATGGTTTATGTATATGGATGCAAATGTTGATGCAATGCAGTCTTTTTGGGTTTTTATATATTTGGATGAGATGCTATGGGATAATGATGCATGATGGAGGTGTTACATGGTGTGATTGATATGCCAATCTAGGATGTTATTTGCCATTTGATCTGCGACACTATTGTGAGCTCTTGGGACATGTGTGAATGTGATGGATTCAAACTGTCAGTTGAGTTGTTTTGTACGCAGGAATTTTCTAAATAGGCAGGGATCATGCACCTGGTAGCAGTTGTTGAGCTGGGAGACAAGTAGCTGGGAGTCCAGGAACACATGAAGGTGACATATGCCCATCTGGAGGGCAGCAGTAAGGAGACCAGTCACAGCATCATACTCCGCCTGGTTATTGGTAGCAGTGCCTATACATATTTCGTCAAGGTGAATCAGTTCGTTGGAAGGGGAATATAAGACCCATGCTGCAGAAGCCAGGTTGGGAGACCAGCGGCTTGCGCCATCAGCAAAGCCAGTGTAACGAGGTGGAAGATGGTCCATCTGTGGGCATGCAAAAAGAACGTTGAATGTAAGATTATGGTAAAGAAGGTGAAAAAAAAAAAAGAGCAAACTATACAATGCGGACCAATGAGGTCACGGTTTTAGTTATGGGTAAAAACGTTTAAGATACAACCCATTACGGGGGTTGCGTAAAGGGTGGCCTTCAGAGTTGGCTAAAATGTATGCCCCCTTGCCGAGGCAAGTCTCCACAATGTAAGGGCCTTGCCACATGGACTCAAACTTTCCTTTACCGGTTTTGACGTGGGCTTGGTCATAGGTGAGGACAAGGTCCCCTTCGTGGAAAGTTCGAGGGTGAACATGTTTGTCATAACCGGATTTGGAGCGGTTTTTGGCAGCTTCGATGTTCTGGAGAGTGGCACGACGATCTTCATTGGCTTGTTCGAGGGATAGCAGACGTTGCTCAAGGGGGGAGGTATCGGGGAGAAGCTCAACGACGATATGTAAGGCAGGTATTTGACACTCGATGGGGAGGACAGACTCTACACCGTGAACTAAATGAAACGAGGTAAAACCAGTGGCGGTCTTGGTGGAGGTACGGTAAGCCCATAAGGCAGGGAATAGCATATGGTGCCAATTGGACTTATGCCAGTCAACAGTGCGTTGGAGTATAGTTTTTAGGATTTTGTTAACAGCTTCTATTTGACCATTCCCTTGAGGGTAGTAAGCAGAGGAAAATTGGTGTTCAAACTTGAGGAGGGTGGATAACTCGCGCCAAATGGAATCTTCAAAGTGTGAGCCATGGTCTGAGACCAACTGTTTAGGGACCCCGAATCGAGTGATAACATGGTTGAAAAAGAAACAGGTAGTAGTGTTAGCGGTACAGTTGAAGGTGAGCATGGCTTCTGCCCATTTGGTGAAGTAATCGACGGCGACGATGATGTACTTATGGCCGTTCGCAGATGGGGGTCTACACTCCATGAAGTCGATGGGATGTTGTTTCTGATGAATGGGGGGTACATCATGCCATGTGTCAATGTGGTTCTCTATAATGGCAGGGTCAAGACCGAGCATTTCGGTATAGGACCAGGTAACGACATCACGGAATGCTCTGAAGATTTTTTGTATTCCTCAATCTCTTGCTCACTGCAAGAGGCTCCTAAAGTAATGAGTTCGGGGGTGCTCCCTAGGGCAGCGATAGCAATTTGGATGACAGGTGAGATGTTGGCCATGTTACCCTCCTCGAAGGCATCAGGAGCAGGAATAGGGTCCTTGAACCAGTCGACCTTGGGGGAAAGGAAGTCTTTGGATTGAACTGTAAATTAGGTAGCAGTGTTAGAGGAGGATTCATCTAGGAGAAAGTAGGAACGATGGTGCATGTCATCCCAGGGATACTCCGGGGCAGTGAGAGCCTCGAGGATTTCCTCATCAGTACGGAAAGTTTGTGTCGTCAAATCGGTTGACGAGGGAGTAGTGGCGAAAGAGATCATATAAATGGTATTATCCTCTCCAGAAGGGGAAGAGACAGGGGGGTGGATCTCCTCAATGGTGGGTGGTGCCGTCTCAAGATCCATATTGTTCATCTCATAGAGATCTGCTCTGTACTCAGGGAGATCGGGACAGTGAACGGTGTAATGCCTGTAAACGCTGCATATGGCACAGGGGTGGTTAGTGCATAGGGATTTGTCACGAGGCTTAGGGGTTGGATCAAGTTGGACAACCGGTATACTGGGGTCATCGTCAAGCATTTTCATGTGTTCCTGTACTGCCGATAACTAAGGACATTAGTGAGTCGCATGGCCCAACTCATTGCACAGCAAGCATTTGGGAGGAGCACGAAACACAGGGGGGTTTTTGACTGTCTTCGGAGGTGGGACAGCAGTGTAAGGTTGGGGGCCTCTGCCCCCAATTGGTTTGGTAAGAGGAGGGGGGGGGTTCGTGGAGGACGACAGGGTAGCGACACCGGGAGGTGGTTGACTAGTAGTGACAATGGGTTGCACCGGTTGCAGGACGACATCTGGTGTCAGTGGGGGAAAGGGAGGTGAAAGATACCAAATGGGTAATCCTAAGTTTAACCCAGGGAGGCTGAGGGTAGCCATGACCGGAGCGCTAACTACTCCTGAGGGAGGGATGAGGAAAGGAATGGTATGGATGGGTGTAACACCAATGTGACTAGGTACCAAAGGGGGTTTAGGCAACAAGGGCGGTTGATGAGTAGGAGTTTACGTGCTATGGGACAGGGTACATAGGTCAGACACGTCAGTGGCGGGTGACGAGGGTGGAATAGATTGGAAGGTCGAGGTCATTGGCGCGTCTGAGTAAACTTCAGGCCCCATAAAGGAAACAAGTGAGGTGGTGGTACCCAAAACAGGTTGTTCAACCATGGGGAGAACATTTTTTGGTGCCGCGGGGGCATTGGGATCATAGTAGGTGAGTTGGTTGACCTTGACCACGCGTCCCTCATGGGGGAACATCATGGTACAAAAAACGGAAGAAGAAACCACCCGCATGGCGTACATGTAGCTGCGGCCAAGTAAAAGGTTATAATCAAGCTGTGCATTAATAACCTCGATGTCGATGAGGACAGTTTTTCCAGCCAGCTGGATGGGGACATTAGTTAATAGGCCTTTTGGTTGAGAGGAATGGCCATCGTAGGCTCGCAATGCAGTAGTGGACTGCTGGAGAGGGGGGGATCCCAATTTCTACCAGATGAAGGTGGACATGACACATGTAGAGGCACCTTCATCAATAATGCATCGATGAATGACAAAATTCCGAATGGAAACAGAAAATTGGAATGCTAAAGTGGAAGGCATGCGGGGTTCAGATTGGTCCAAATCAAATGCCATTAAATTCGAATCATTTGGATCGATAGCCCCAATGGCTGAGAGTAAAGTCTTGCGCTGCGACGGGCAGTTTTTTAAGACTTCTAATGTAGACACGGCTACAGGAGATTGGGCTAAGTCATCGACAATGTTGTAGTTTGACACAGCCTGCGCATTGGGGTTATTGTTGATATGGCGAAGCGGGAAACGAGGTGCTTTGGGAGCGCCATCTAGTGGAGGTGGAGGTATACGTAACACCTGATCAGTGGGATGAGCGTTAGTGGGTTTATCGACTGGAGGGGCTTCAGGGGTGGAGCCATATTGGTTCCGCCGGGTCTGGAGGTTGACCTCATCGGAGGACATCATTAACAAGTGGTGGGTACCTGATTCAAACATGGGTTGATCAGGAGCAGCGTCAGTGATTTGTTTTTGGGTTGGCGCGTTGGCTTGAGGGGGAGCCAACAATTGAGCGTTCACTACGCCTTGGTTTGGTAAGGGGTTTTGCAGCACCAAAGGTGGCTGCTGAGGTTGTGGGGGGTTGGGTGGTGCTTGAGGAGCCGCATGCCCTTGGCGGTGGGCATCATCAACCCAAAGTTGCCGAGCTCACTCGAAGTGTGGGAAAGTATGTGTGTAGTGGCCATAGACCCCGCAAATAGAACAAGGATGGTTGGTTCGCAAATTGGGGTTTTTATCCTGTTTGGGCGGGCGATCAGGGTTTTGGTTAGCAGGGGTCGCATTATTATTATCGGGGGGATTAGGGGGTTGACCAGCTTGGTCTGTAGGTTGGTTGTTTCCATGATTTCGTCCCCTGCCGTGGTTTTGTTGGCCCTGGTTGCGTTGGTTGTTCTGGTTTTGCTGCGGGTTTTGTTGGGCGTAAACTTGCCCTTGGGCAGCAGGTGGATTCTGAGGTTGCGCAGGTGCTGGAGCAGGTTGCGGTGGATGATATGTAGGTGGAGGCTGCACAGGGGAAGCAACTTGAGGGGGTTGCTGATAGGGCTGCGGAGCGGGTTGTGGGTTTGTCGCAGGGGCTATCTGTGGCGGGTAATAAACGGGTTGGGCTTGTGAAGGCGCAGGAGCTGGTGTAGCCTGCTGGTGATAGTAGGGCTGAGGTGCGAGCAGGGGGGCGTAAGCGGGAGTCGCATGACCGAAACACTGAGGTGGACATGAGGGTCCATGGGAATGGTGGTGATGTGTCATGGGAGCATACGAGTTGGTTACTCCAGACTATGAGGTAGCCCGCGAAAGGTCAGGGTCAGGGGTAGGACGTGCTATGGAAAATGGTTGAGGATGTGAAGAGACGCGGCCAATGATGCTGTCGACAGCGTGGGATGCCCCTGGCGCATCGTACTGGGAGGAATCGCCGTGAGGGGCGTCAGGTATAATGGTATAGAGATAACTCGACTGGGCGTAAATGAGGTCGAATTGTTGGGCCTTAAGGATGGCCTCTTCTTCAGAGTGGGGTCTGTCGGATGCCACATCCTTAGCAATGACAGGAAGAAGGGATTTGAGGAACCAATCTAGGAAGATATGGTCGTCTAATTTGATCTTGCATAAGCTACGGCGTTGACACCACTCATGAATGTGGTCCGTTATGTGGGTAGCCGTGTTTTGTCTGCATGATAGGAGGATGTCAACGCCTGCGTCATAGCGGAAAGGTAACTGGAAGAACTGCAGGAAGGTTGAGGCAAGGGAAGCAAAGGTGTTATGGGTTCCATGGGGTTGCTCGATACACCACTTGGCTGCAGAGCCAGTGAAGGTGCGCTGTAAGAGACGGAGGTGAATAGAGTCGTCCACTATGGAGTTGGAGGAACACCATAGATGGAAGGACATAATGTGGTTTTGTGGGTCCTCACCTGCCTTGCCCTCGAACTTGGGGATGTTAGAGGGGAGCTTCGTGGGCATGTGAGGCCATGCAGGGTTGTGTCGAATAGGGTCGTTGGTCAATCTGGCTAGGTCAGGCAGATTGAGGCTAGCCATGAATGGAAAACTGGAAGAAGGATGTGACACAGTAGTGGGTGGGACCAAGTTGGGGCCAATTCCCCCAAGTGGAGGGGTAGTGCTAGGGAGTTTTCCCCCAAGTGGGGGAACTAAGGTGGTATAGGACGGTCCTGCACCACCATGGGTAGTGTGAGCCATTGATGGAGTGGGAATAGGTATTCCCGCTGCAGGAATAGGTGCCGTGAGGGGAACGGTAGATGGGGGCCCCATGGAGGGCATCCCCAAGGAAGGTGTGGTAACTGGTGTAGTGGTGGATGTGCCACCAATGGTCTCGACCAAGACGGGAGTGGAAGTCACGCCAGCCATGGGGCTAGTAGGGGCAGTGTAAATGGGGTTCTCAGACTCTAGATCAGAATCAGAGGTAAAATAAGGGGTGTCAATATCTGGTGATGGAGTCCTATGCCGCTGACGAGTGGAGTCAAGTGACAAGGATCGAGATCTATGATAAGTGGTATCAAGTGAGGATGATCTGTGTCGATGACGGGTGGTGTCAAGTGAACCGTGTTGTGGGGGTTCGCCCCAAAGCCGCTGAGAATGTCTCGGGAACTCAATCGTGACAGATGGTGTCAAATATCTGTGGGTTGAGGTGGGTAAAAAATAGCTCAAAAACCCTAATGCAACCGAGTGTGCAGAAGGAGAGATCGAAAAATAGGGCACTCAGGCCAACAACCAACTCAAAACACCCACTGTAACAGCTATGCTACAATAGGTGGAGTGTCAACAAAAATGGTTAGAATACCAACAAGCAGCAGGTTTCCTTAAAAATAAAAAATAAAAAAATGGTGGACTCACTAGACCAAAAAGGAGGTGAGGGAGCATGCAAACACCTAACTAAAAGTATTCTGACTCAACTAGACATATCCTCTGCAAGGTGATGAAATCCAAGTCAGACAATATGAATAGGAAAGCCAAGTGGCTAAGATATCCCCCTACCGAGAGGGACACCGGGTAGTCAATCCTAGAAGAATGGCAACTAAGATACCCCGTTCATGACACGTCCATAAAGGTGAATCTGTCATTTGGTCCTTTTACCACAATACCCCTATACAGGGATATCCCGAGAACTGCGAAAAGTAGCCCTTCAGTTACTGAATGGAGTGCGGTATTCCACTCAGGCCTCCGGAACCAGTCTCGCGACTTCAACCCTCCTAAGGGAGAGGCCCTCTGGTAAACTGGTTGTGACCGTGCCAAAAAGTACTAGGGGATTTTGGTTCCCTAATTGGACAACAGCTATGTCTCAAGTGTAACTAACCGAGGGGTGTTATTGGAAGCCTATCCCCCCGATCCTACCTAACTACAAAGATTCTTTTGTGTTCCCCAAGTGGGGTTAGAATATTGGTTGAGTTAAGTAGTTTTTTAAGGCTCACTTGAATTATGTGACAGAGTGTGTGCTCGTGAGGTGATGAACCTGAAAATAGAAGTGCCACACAAGGGGGCAAATTTCTAACTAACAATAATACTGAATTCACAACTTTAACATGAAAAATTTTCTGAATTAAAATGCTGAAACTTTAAACAGATTCCGTAAAAGGGAACAGAAATGATGTTGCAGAAAAGGATATAGGGAAGTAGGGATGTAGGTAGAACAGATGGCTGTGCAGATGCAGAAAATATTGCAGCAAAGGGGCTAGGTTCAAAAATAGGACCGCGGGTCTGTGGCAAAATCGAGCGGTCGGACCGCAAGTTTGAGGGAAACAGGCGTGGACAGGTCGCGGCTTTCTGGCCGACAGAAGTAGTCGGACCGCAGGAAATAGGGAAAAAAGCGCAGTTGAATCGCCGAAAAAGGGCAAACAGACGCGGTCGGGTCGCAGCTAAGGGGATGAAAGTTGTGATCAGGACACGGGAAAATGGCCCACGGGCGCCATCAGATCGCAACAAACAGGCTGATTAGCCACGGTCGGATCGCAGGTAACAGACTTGAATCCGTAGGCAGGGCACCGGAAACAGTCTGAGAGCCACCGTCGGGTCGCAGGTAAAGGCCTGAAAGACGCGGTCGGGACGCGACTGCAGAGGGAAAAGATGCGGTTTACGACGGCCGAAAGGGACAGCCGAAAGGAAAAATGGGAAGTTATTGCAGAAAACTAAACAAGCAGCAGAGTCACCAAAACTATAGCTAGAGTTTTACCCCTAGCTTGTGCGAATGAGAACCTACTAAGGAGAAGGGACTCCTTAGTAGCAGTTCAGTAAATGTAAATTAAAATGCTAAAACAGAAATATAAATTACTCTAAACATGTGCATGAAACAGAAAAACAAGATGTAAAGAATGGATTTTGTATTAATGTTACCTCCAATGTGAAGGTTGGTGAAGCCCTTTGTAGTGATCCAAGAGGGTTGCTCTGAGCTCCAACTTGCTCCCTCTCTTTCTCCAATGGTGGAAATGGGCCAAAAGGGGCTCTCAAGGTGAAAGTAGCTCAAGGGTGAGCTAGCGTTTCAAGAGCTACTTTGGCAGAGTAAGGGTGCTTATGATTGTGGATGTGAAATAAGGGGTCTCCATCACCTATTTATAGTTTTTCAGTGGTGGAGTGCTGGCCCATGGTTTTGGAAACCATATGGTTTAGGGCAGCTGTATAGGGTTTTTTCCTCCTTTTCCTCATTATTTTATATTTTTTCTTCCCTTTTTAGGCTTTTTTGATGGTTTTATGGCCTTTTGGAGGCATTTTAGGCCTTTTGGAGGCTTTTTAGTGGGATTTTTGCTATTTTAGAGGAATTTTGGATATTTTTGGAGGAAAAAAGGGGTTTTTAAGGGAAATATGGTAGAAAAATGGACAAATGAGCCATGTAGTGGGGTAGATGAGGTAGTGAACACTTTTTGGGTGTTAACACTTTTCAATATGTTTTGTCTCGGTGGATAGTTGGAGGAAAATTCAACAAATGGATAGTCATTCTCCAAGAGTTTCAATTGGATTTTCAATCCGCCAACTCGTTAGTTTTTGCTAATCTCATTGCAAAATTTCTAGTAGAAGAAGATGTAGCCATTGAAGAAGACTCATTCCCAGATGAACATATCTTTTTGATTTCTACCTTTGAACCCCGGTACAGAGATATACTTATCTATCTCTAGAATTTGAAGTATCCTGTAGCTTTCTCATGGGAAGAACGACATAAACTATGCCTACATGCCAATAACTACCTCATTAGAGGATATACTTTATATAATAGGGGGGTAGATTCCATTTTGCATCGATGTCTTACCCACGAGGAAGTGGATATTGTCCTAAATGATGCCCATAGTGGAGCGTGTGGGGGTCATTTATCTGGGTTAGCAATGGCCCAGAAGATATTATGCACCGGTTATTTCTGGCCCATGGTCTTTAAGGATTGTATGGAAGCCATGAAGCACTGCCATCCTTGTCAGCTTTACACCATAAAGGTGCGGTCACATCCCACTCCGTTATTTCCCATCATATCAGTGGGCCCCTTCATGAAGTAGGGGATTGATTACATGACGTGTAATGCAACCTCGGCTGGGGGGCACAAGTATATCATTGTCGTTGTAGATTATTTTATGAAATGGGCAGAGGCAATGCCCACCTTTAAAGCTGACGAGGAAACTGCATCCTTTTTTGTTTTCAATCAAATTATTGCACGATTCGGTATACCTAAAGTGATTTTCACTGACCATGGTAGTGATTTCCAAAATAGCATGATGACTGAATTAACCACTATGCTAGGATTTAGACAAGAACATTCATCTTCATTCTATCCTCAAGCAAACGGTCAATTCGAGGCTGTTAATAAAACTTTGAAAACTATCCTCAAACATACTATTAATGTAGCTCGTTCCAACTGGATTATCATGTATTATCCTGCACTTTGGGAATAGTGGACCAATGTAAACATTGCTACGGGGTTTTCCCCCTTCCAACTCATTCATGGAGTGGAATCTGTTACCTCGATTGAATGTGAAATCCCATCCTGAAGAATTTCTATTCATCTGTTACCTGATACGACTGAGATGGAAGAACATATATTACAATTAGAACATCTTGATGAACAATGTAGAGATGCACTAACAACAAACCAAGCTCATAAAAATAGGGTCAAAAGCCAATACAATAAATCGGTCAAGCCTCGGATTTTCTCTGAAGGGGAGCTTGTTTTTCTTTGGGACCAAGACAGAGAACTCTTGGGGTAGGAAAATTTAGGCCTATGCGGTTAGGGCATTATTTCATGTCAAAGGTGTTAAAGAAGGCTGCATATGAATTGATTGATTTCGATGGGAATAAGTTTCCTAAGCCTAGAAATGGTCTCTATCTGAAAAAGTACTATGCTTAGGCTTAGCACTTTTTCCTGTATTTTATTGTATGTATTTGTATGTACAATAGGTCGTTGGTTTTGTGTTTTTTATACCATCTGCTGGTTGTTACAGATGTCTTCCAAGTGGTTCATAGGTTTCTTTGATGGCACCAGTTGCCACACTTGTAATTTGGCTTCAGCTGCATGGGGCATTTGTTCTCCCTCGGAACAGTTAGTTGCCTCAGGAGGCACTTGCTTAGGTCCTGCTACCAATAATGTCACTCAATACAGGGTCATCATTGATCTTTTATGGGATGCTTTGTCACATGGTATCACTCAGTTGGAAGTCCGACTGGACTCTCAACTGGTGGTTTCCCAGCTCAATCGGGCTTATCAAGTGCGGAACCCTGTTCTATTACATCACTTTATGTAAGTTAGGTTATTGGAAAGAAATTTTGGGTTCATTACATTCAATAATATTCCAAGAAATCAAAATTCATTAACTGATGCATATGCTAATTATATCTTGGATTGGAATTTAACACATTTTACATAAAAATATACAGCAGACGCATTAAAAAACATTTGTAAATAAACCGAAAAAAATACATATATATATGTGAATATCTATCCCTATAGATAAGTTGAGTCGTTGATCCTCAGATCCAGTCATAACTGTATAATATACAAAAAATATACAAAATATGGATCAAAGTCCATCAAATGCTCTTAGGTCTAAGCTTGATCATCCTGGTCACTTGGACCACCCTGGGCCCCTCGATCACCCTACACTCGGGCTTCTTCAGCCTCGTCGGCTTTAGCAACCTCAACAACATCTATGTACACAAACACTTCTCTGGCTACTCGCCTCGGAAGATGTATCCAGGCCGGTGGTACACCAACCACTAACTCCTACATGATGGCACGGATGTGTTCAATCCGTAAGGTAGGTAATTTTTGGCTAAGCCTAGCCATCTTCTCCTCAAGAACCCTAATCAAAACCTGGTCCTCTCCCAAAATAGGATGCACATACATGCATGGATGCCTAGCAGGGCAGACTGATCCAATATCTGCATTTTGACATTTTTAAAAGGATTAGAACTCTTATACATATGTATATATCTCTATAATTAAAATTCATAAAAAAATTTAAATTTTTGAAAATAAAAAATTACCTAACTCTCCCCATGCTCCTGCTAGAGGGAGGACGATGTCGATATCACCTCAAAAATCTAGTCCAGCATATGGAAACTGCTCCAAGGCTGGAAACTATCGTTCCCACCAAAAGTAGAATTCATTGTCATAGACACTTTGGACCAATCCCTACCTACTCAGCCTAGGTTGACAGGGAGAATGAACTAGAAATGGTACTGCAGGACTCAAACCCGACATTATCTCAAAGAAAAAGGCTACTAATATGCTGGAATAACCAAAATTCTTCCTCCTTCCTCTTTTGCAGTCAAAGAGTTGTTTTCTCATTATCAGGATCACTCTCGAGCACCAGTCATATAGGGCTCCCTGCATACATTCTACTACTAGTCTCATATGGTTCCGAGTTGCAAGGTGAAGTGATGATGACCCTACAACCCTCATTATAGTGCTCGTCAATACCTGTAAAGGAAAGTTGCAAATGCAAACAATAGGGATGCAACTACCCCTCTTTTGAGTGCCTGGCTCGCAGTATATGTCGATATAGTTAGAGGGTCACCACCTCTGTCGATACCTTCCAGATTCACCTAAGCTCCCCATCGTGATAAATTGGAAATGAAATAGACATCCTCCGATGTAATCTCTATAACCTCACCTTGAAGGTCAAACATTCCTAGATCATGATTGCAATAATTTATCAAAAGCTCTAAGAGGCGGACATTGGCCCGCATAGGTGAGGCACATAAAAACTTTAATAACACACTTTGACGTAAAACATTCACTATGGGGCCATATTAAATATCTTCTTGGTCCATGTCTTCATTTTCCCTCTCCCTCCACTCAAGCACCATCTTTCAATCTAATAAACAATCAATTGCAAACTATTAGATTCATATAAAATTCGAAAATTTTCACCCTATACATTGTTTTTCTAGCTCACACAGCGTACGCGACTATTAACATACCATACCTGCGTACACAACGTCCATGCTTTGAGGGCACTTAAAAAAATGAATTAGGGCTCAAAATTGACAATTGCTTGCATCAAATGAAAGAACATGGAGTGTAGTTTTACTTGACACTTGCGGTTTTGGGAATGGTCCACCGAATCGTCCACACCGAGCAATCAAAGGTAAAGGTAAAACTTGTCTTTTTATGGTTAAAAATCAAATGGTGAGTTTTATTCATATTTTGAACTATTTATAGAAAATTTATTTTCAAAGTGGGTTTTATCCCTATACTTCATAATTTTTAAACTAATTCCATATCTTTTCTTCCATGTGACAGGTTTGTGGTTGTCTTTAAGTTGTATTTCGCTCATATAGGATGGTTTTTTGGTCATTTCACATGCATTTTTCATTTACACCTAATCCCTCATGATCCTAGCATTAAAACTTCGACCATAGACTATGGTATCTTTAACCATTAGTTCCTTGTTTTTACCATTGTTCTTCTGTGGATAGGACTTTCCTCCCATGAGTATCCTTGTTTAGAACCTACTTATTGTCTTTTGATAATCATGCTGCAACTGTCATAGGTTCAGGGGAATATTTTTAGATATTTTTCATGCCAAAATGAGCCCCATTTTGGTCTCTTTTTACAAGATATCCCTTTATAGGACTCCCTACCCCTATGGAGTTTCTTTAGGCCTAGGTATAACTCCTCAAAATAGACTTGACTGCCGAGTAAACTTGTCCGTTCAAGCTCGTTAAGAATATGTGAATGGGAATCTGCATTGGTGGTAGGTTATCTCTTTCTCAGACCATGTGGAATAATACGAGAAAGGATCACTCTCTTTTCTATGGAATTGAGAAGAGTATTGTCAGCTACAGGTTTATCACTTTTTCAGATCTGAGGGACAAAACTTACCGAAAATGAACTCCCGGTATGAGCTTAGTTTTCTCTTTTTCATGCTCTGGACCTAAACATGAAAAAGATTCTGAGTGTACTTTATGTCTTTGTCATGCTCGTTATACAACAAGAACAAAGCATCGAGTCTATTGTTGTAAGCCCCAATTATCTTACTCAAACGGATCTTTTTGAGTGATCTTGCTTTCCTTCACACTCGTAAAACTCAAGCTATATGCTGCTCTCGAAGGAGCATTGGGTAGGTGGTGATTTAACCTTTTTTGAACCCACCTAACTAAGTATGAAAAGGCTCACCTTTTCTTCTACGGAAGTTAAGAGAGTTCTTCTGTGGTATGTTTTATTAGTTTTTATCAATCAATCTAGCTTTATGTTAGGATATTTAACTGAGAGAACAACAAGTACAACAATCAAACAAAAGAGACAATGGAGACAATGTTTTTCCTCAGGGAAACCATAAATGGAGAAAACCCTGCAGCTTCCTCAAAGATAGAATTAGCACCAAAAGTAAAACCCCCAAAACAGTAAGATGATCTCCTGACAACAGTAAACTCTTTCTTCCTTGCCCAAGTGTCTTTCTCTTCCTTAGCTATGTGCTACAAATGAGTGTGGATGAGTGTGTGTTAAATAGAGAGGCTAGCTCTCTATTTATACTAATTCCCGACATGAATAAAACCCTGCTAGGGCCGACCTCTCTAGGAGAGTCTAATAACCCTAGTGCCCCAAAACTGTGGAGAATTTAACCCTTAGATAATAGGAGGGTTACCCATGATGACTTGACATGACTTGTTTACATTATAGATCTTCCAGATCGAAACATCGGGGCATGAAATGACTCGAGTACATTACAAATACATCTTGGAATAAACATAGGGTTACAATACATAAGAAATACAAGTGAATACATTCCAAAGTTACATATACATCAACACTTCCTCTTAACTAGGAAGGTATTCCCTCGACATAGTTTTTCAGCACAAGTCTTCTTCTCTGTATCATCTGGGTCATTGTCAAGTTCTCATCATATTAATATTCAAGTCATATTCATCTGGATCTAGATCATTATCACTGGATCTGGATCATCACTTGATCTGGATCATCATCACTGGATCTGGATCATCACAGGGTCATCATCACTGGATCTGGATCATCACTGGATCTGAATCATAATCACTGGATCTGGATCATCACTGCTGGATCTGGATCATCACTTGATCTGGATCATCAGTTCTAGATCTGGGTCATCACTCGATCTGGATCATCTTGGAGACATTATAACTGTATCTGTATCATCACTCGATCTGGATCATCACTGGGTCATCATCATTTGTGCTATCTCATTATTCTTCTCATCACAGGAAGTTCTACAAAGCCAACCCTTTTTCATGTTGGTTGTAGGCCTAACTCCTTGTAGGTATTTGGTATCCCTTATATCTAAACTACTCATTAGAATGGCCAGCACTCACATCTGACCTTGACTAGTCAGAAATGCACAACACTTACAACTGACCTTGACTCGTCAGAAAGGCACTCAGTCCTATACTGAGGGTTCATGGTAACTGACTAGGTTCCTCCATTCAGAGAATGACAGTAGCCCTTAAATCTGACCTGCTCATCAGAATGGCTGACACTCACATCTAACCTACTCATCAGAAAGGTGGTAGCCCTTACATCTGATCATGTAGGACCTCATCCTATAGTCACATCAGAATGGCCAACACTCACATCTGACCTATGTTGATGTATTTGTAACTTCGGAATGTATTCATCTATGTATCTTATGTCTTGTAACCTGATGTTTATTCTGGGATGTATCTATTATGTAATTGAGTCATGTTGTCATGCCTCAATGTTCCGAATGGTAGGATCTATAATGTAAACAAGTTTTGTCAAGTCGTAGTGGGTAACCCTGTGATTTTCTAAGGGTTAAAGCCCCCGTAGTTTCGGGGCACTAGGGTTATTAGAACATCCTAGTAGAGGTCGGCCCTATTAGGGTTGTAGTCATACCAGGATTAGTGTAAATAGAGAACTGGAGTCTCTATTTATCACACAACTCATACACACTCAAGTGTAGCGCATAGTTGAGGAAGGAGAAGACATTGGGGCTAGATAAGAAGAAGGATACTGCTGTCGAAGATCACTTACTATTTTGGGCTTTTTGATTTTGGTGTTGATTCTATCTCTGAGGAAGTTGTGGGCTTTTATCCATTTATGGTTTCCCCGAGGAAAAACACTGTGTTCATTGTCTCTTGTGTTTGATTGTTGTGCTTGTTATTCTCTCAGTTAAAGATCCTAATAATGCTAGCTTAATGTTGAAAAACTAACATGGTATCAGAGCTAACCTGAGAAGAATACATTGTTCAGCTGCGGGAACTAGGGATTCCTAGTTTTTGGATCTTCCTCCATATATTTTCAGCAAAAATAAGGTGGAATAACTCTCCTCCTTAGGGCACATCTTTTTGTCAAAGCAGAATCCAATTTTGAGGTTTTTCAGTTTTGGACCCGACATTGCTGCCGAAAATTAGGGCTTTTCATAGAAGAGGAATTTTTTAGTGAGCCTAGGCCTCGATTGATCTCCTCCCCAAAATAGAAGTTAGGGATAAATTTCAAGGCATTTGGGTGGAAAAAACTCCAGAAAAGAAAAACCCTAATTTTCTCCTAATCAAGTATGACAAGATTTCAGCTCCGAATCCAGATCTGACATCTTGACCTGGTAAGATCTAAATATTTTGTATTTCCATTTGAGGTTCTCAGTTTAAGATGTCTCATCATACCAAGGTTGATGAAAAGCTTGAAGGAGATGATAACTTCCGAGCCTGGAAGTATAGGATCTCCCTGGTCCTGGAAGAAAATGAATTAGATTCCTACATCCATGAGGAGGTTCCAGTTCCAGAGGGAGATGAGGCGAAGGCCTTACATAAGAAGAAGATGGTTATGGCAAAGAGGATCATTGCTGATTCTATCAAGGATCACCTTATTCCATAGGTGTCCTCCCTCAAGAAACCTAAAGCTATGTTTGATTCCCTAACCAAATTGTTTGAAGGGAAGAACATAAACCAGAAGATGACTATGAGGAATCAATTGAAGAATGTGAAGATCTAGAATGTAGAGACCATCCAATATTACTTCACAAGGGTTTCTCAGATCAAGGAACAATTGGAAGTAGTAGATTAAGAAGTGGAGAATGCATAAATTGTGATGACCACCTTGAATGGTCTCCCCAGGACATGGGACTCTTTCATTCAAGGGATCTGTGCTAGAAAGAAGTTAGTCAAGTTTAGCAAACTTTGGGAAGAATGTTCTCAAGAATAAGCTCAGATAGTAGCTCAAGAAGAGAAGATGGGAAGTGAATATCAAGCTCTCACAGTACAATCTAAGAAGTGCAGATCCAGCCATCATAGTAGTAATTACTCTCATCATAGAAATAACTCTAGAAATCCTAGAGATAGGTCTAAGTACATTTGCTATACATGTGATGAAAAAGGACACTTTGCTAGATATTGTCCTAAGAAAAAAACTAGCTCTCACAAGAAGAAGGGATACAAGAAAAGACATCATGCTCATGCTGTAGAGGATGATGAACCTTCATTAAAGAGAACCAGATATGAAAGTGAAGATTCTTCAAGCGAGGATGAATATGTTTTAATCTCCGCTCTCATAGGTAACATTACTCATGGAAGTGAAGATTGGCTTATAGATAGTGGGGCTTCCAAACATATGACCGGATTCAAGGAATCCTTTGTGAAACTCTCAGAACATGAATCACCTCACAAGGTGAATCTAGGATATGACTACCAATATCCAATAAAAGGTAGTTGGGAATATTCCTATAAGATATACTTTGGAAAGTCTATAACAATGAAGGAAGTGTTGTTTGTGCCAGGACTCAAGAAGAACCTTCTCTCCATATCAGCATTGGATGCAAAAGGAATGAGGGTTGCATTCATAGATGGTCAAATCATCATGTGGCCAAAATGAAACACTATTGATGATGCAATAGTGATTGGTGAACAAGAAGGAGGTTTGTACAAATTGAAGGGCCATCCAGTACAAGCTTTGGTCCATGACACAGTAGAGCCAAGTGAACTTTGGCATAGAAGGATTGCACAGGTGCATTATAGAGCACTACCTCTTGCAAGAAAAATTGTTGAAGGTCTTCCATAAATGCAAGCAAAACATAATGGGGTATGCAAAGGATGTGAGAAGGGAAAGAACACAAAGAAGACATTTCCAAGTAGTGAAAGCAAAGCAAAAGGAATCTTGGAAATCATACACTCCAATGTATGCAGTCCTATGTCCTCAAGCTCACTAAACGGGTATGCATATTATGTTTCTTTTATTGATTATTTTTATAGGAAGACATGGGTTTACTTCATGAAGAAAAAAGATGACGTATTTAGAAAATTCAAGGAATTCAAAGCCTTGATCGAGAACCACACTGAAAAGAAGATCAATACTTTTTGATCAAATAATGGCGGAGAATTCACTTCAAATGAATTCAAAGAGCTATGTAAAGAATTAGAGATTAAGAGGGAGTTGTCCACTCCTTATAATCCTCATCAGAATGGGATTGCAGAACAAAAGAAAAGAACTATCATGGAAGCTGCAAGAGCTATGCTTCATGATCAAGATCTTCCTATGCATCTTTGGGCAGAAGCTTCCAGAACAACAGTGTATGTATAGAACCATACTCCACATAGAGTACTCAAGAACAAGACTTATGAAGAAGTCTTCTCCGGTAAGAAACCAGAAGTCAGCCATCTCAGAAGAGAAGAGAACAAAATTAGATCCTTTAAGAAAGAAGGGTATATTTACGGGATACTCTGAAAGCTCGAAGGCTTACAGAATCTATTTCCCAGGATACAAGAAGATTGACATCAGCAGGGATGTGACATTTGATGAAGACACAACTTACAACAAATCCAAAAAGAGACCTGTTGAAGAACCCGAAGAAGCAGAAGCACCCAAAATTCATAACACAACCATGAATGAAGAAATTCAAGAAGAAGATCGAGAATTTGAAGAACCACAAAGACCTATAGATACACCTCTAGAGAAGAATCCTCATAAGAGGAAACCTGCTTGGGTATGAGAACTTATCCAAGGTGTGGAAAGATATGGGGCTCCAGAAGAGAATCACAAAGAAAGAAAGAGGACCAGATCTTGCTCCAGGTATGTAGCTTTACTATGTGATTTCATTGACAAATAACCTTCCAGTTATGAAGAAGCGACAGAACGGAAAGAATGGAAGGATGCTATGATCGAAGAATATCAATTGATCATGAAGAACGATGTTTGGGATGTTGTCCCAATATTAGAAGGGAATTTAGTTGTAACTTCTGAATGGATCTACAAGATCAAGCATGCTGCAGATGGTAGCATGGAAAAATATAAAGAAAGATTTGTGGCTCAGGGTTTCTCTCAGAAAGAAGGAATAGATTATGAAGAATCCTTTGCACCTGTAGCCAGCTACACTTCCATCAGATTAGTACTAGCTCCGGCTGCAGTGATGAAATGGAAGATACACCAGATGGATGTCAAGACTACTTTCTTGAATGGTGTAGTAGAAGAGGAAGTGTATGTGGAGAAACCACTTGATTTTGAGACACATGACAGGGATTCGCATGTATGTAGATTGAAGAAAGCCCTGTACAGTTTGAAATAGGCACCCAGGACTTGGTACGGTAGAATTGACAGCTTTCTATCCATTTTGGGCTTTACCAAGAGTAAAGCGGATTCCAACCTGTACTACAAGATTGAAGATGGAAACCCAGTGATGCTTCTACTGTATGTAGATGATCTATGTGTAATAGGTATGGATGGGTTGATTGCTAATACGAAGAGAAATCTTGATGCCGAGTTAGAAATGAAGGACTTGGGTATGATGCACTATTTATTAGGTATGGAGGTGTGGCAGAGTATGGAGGGAATCTTCCTTGGACAAGGGAAGTATGCAGTAGAGATCCTGGAGAGGTTTGGGATGATGGATTGCAAGGCTATGGCCACACCTATGATATCGAACTTGAAGCTATTGAGTGATGCTTCATCAGATTCGGTTGATGCTATGATGTATCATCAGATGATTGGGTCCTTGATGTACCTGACGAACATGAGACAAGACATTTGCTTTGCTTTGAAGCACTTTGAGCCAGTTCTTGACAGATCCAAGAAATGTTCACTTGATTGCTGCAAAGCATATTCTGAGGTACCTGAGGGGTACAGTTGATTATGGGCTCAAGTATGAGTCGAATCAGAAGATTAACCTGGAGGGTTATGTCGATTCAGATTGGGCAGGCAGTGCCATCAAAAGGAAGAACACTTCAGGATGTTGTTTCAGTATGGGATCAAGTGTGATCTCTTGGTTTAGTAGGAAGCAATCTTCTGTGGCACTGAGTACAGCTGAAGCAGAGTATGTTGCAGCTTGTTCAGCTAGTTGTGAAGATGTATGGGTATGGAAGCTACTATATAATATATTTGATCTCCAGTTAGATGCTACTTGTATACACTATGACAACTAGAGTTGTGTGAAGTTGTCAGAGAATCCAGTGTTCCATGACAAGTCAAAGCATATCGAGATCAAGTATCACTATATTAGGGATATGGTGCAGAGGGGAGCAGTGAAGCTCCAGTGTGTTGCAATGGAGGAACAGATAGCTGATGTATTAATGAATCCATTGTCTAGGATGAAGTTCGAGTACTTCAATAAGAAGCTTGGTTTTCTCCAGATCGAGGTATCCTCCAAGAGAAAGTGATGAGAATCATAGCCATTCTGACATGGTGAGAGGATTGGTTCCTTCCATGGTCAAATGTAAGGGCTGATCCATTCTATCAGGGTGAGAGGATTGGTTCCTTCCATGTCAGATATGAGTGCTGGCCATTCTATCAAGTAGGATAGATGTAAGTTCAACTGCCATTCTGGGAATGGAGGCACCTGGTCAGTTACCAGGAAAATTCAGTCTAGGACTGAGATGCCATTCTGATGTGATAGAGGGATGTGTTCCCACTTGATCAGATGTAAGGGTTGAACCATTCTATCATGGTTAAAGGATTAAGTTCCTCCCATGTCAAATGTGAGTGTTGGCCATCCTGACGAGTACGTTAGATGTAAGGGAAACTATCATTCTAGGAATGGAGCCACCTGGTCAGTTACCAGGTAGCTCAGTCTGGGATTGGGGGCCATTTTGATGTGATGGTAGGATTATTTCCTCCATGATCAGATGCGATTCCATTCCCTTTCTGATGTGGTGCTTCGTGCATGGTCGTTTTGTAAGTGCAGAGCCCTTTCCGATGCAGTGCTTCATGCATGGTTAGTTTGTAAGTGCTGAGCCCTTTCTGATGCGGTGCTTCGTGCATGGTCACTTTGTAAGTGTTGAGCCTTGTCGATGCGGTGCTTTCAAGCATGGTCGACTGCAAGTGTTATGCCTTTCTGACAGGATGAGGTGGGATGTAAGTGTAGAGCATTTCTGATGTAGTGTGCTTGCACATGGTCGGATATAAGTGTTGAGCCTTTCTGACAAGATGAGGTCAGATGTGAGTGCTAGGCCTTTCTGACAGGATGAGTTCATATGTGAGTGTTGGGTGTGCCTTTCTGACAAGATGAGGTCAAATGTAAGAGATTGGTGGGCCATTCTGACTTAAGTGTTAGATATAAGCACTGATGAAGACCTACATGAAGGGTAGGCCTACAGGATTGATTCTGTAGAACTTCCTGTTACGAGAAGAATCGAGATCGCACCATTATGAGATAGCATATGATGATGATCTAGATCAAGTGATCCAGATGAGATGATCCAGACTTGATGATGATCCAGATCAAGTGACAATCCAGTTGTGATGATGATATAGACTTTATGATCCAGATTAAGTGATCCAAATGAGATGATCCAGACTTGATGATGATCCAAATCGAGTGATGATCTAGCCATGATGATCCGGTAGTCATGATGATGCAGATCCTGTTATAAAGAAGAAGAATATGACTTGAAGACTTGAAGATGAAGATGACTTGAAGACTCAAAGACTTGAATACTAATAATACTTGAAGATGACGAGATGATCCATTTGATGCAGAGAAAAAGACCAGTGTTGAAAATTGTGTCGAAAGAATACCTTCCTAGTTAAGAGGGAGTGTTGATGTATTTGTAACTGCGGAATGTATTCATCTATGTATCTTATATCTTGTAACATGATGTTTATTATGGGATGTATATATTATGTAATTGAGTCATGTTGTCATGCCCCGATGTTCCAATCGGGAGGATCTACAATGTAAACAAGTCATAGTGGTTAACCCTATGATTGTCTAAGGGTTAAAGTCACTATGTTCATTGTCTCTTGTGTTTGATTGTTGTGCTTGTTATTCTCTCAGTTAAAGATCCTAATAATGCTAGCTTAATGTTGAAAAACTAACAACCTACTCATCAGAAAGGAGGTAGCACTTACATCTATGTAGGATCTCAATCTACATCAGAATGGATGGCACTCACATCTGACATGGAAGGAAGCAATCCTCTCACCATTACAGAATGGAAATAGCCCTTATATCTGATCAAGTGGGAACACATCCCTTAATCACATCAAAATGGCCATGTGCTCACATCTTATAATCACTTGAGAAAGGCCCTCAGTCCAAGACCAAGTATTCCTGGTAACTCACCAGGAAGCTCCATTTCAAGAATGGAAATAGCCCTTATATTTGATCATGTAGGAACCAATCCTATAGTCATATCAGAATGGCTCAGCACTCATATCTGACATGGAAGGAACCAATCCTCTCACCATGACAGAATGGCTCATCCCTTACATCTGACCTGCTTGTCAGAATGGCTTACAGACTCATCACTTCCCTTTTGAGGGAACCTCGATATGGAGAACACCAAGCTTCTCCATGAAGTACTCAAACTTCACTCTGGACAATGGCTTCGTCAACACATCAGCTATCTGATCATCCGTCGCAACATACTGGAGCTTCACTACTCCCCTTTGCACCATATCCCTGATATAGTGATACTTAATCTTGATATGATTTGACTTGTCATGGAACACTGGGTTCTTCGACAACTTCACACAACTCTACTTGTCACAATGTATACAAGTAGCATCCAACTGGAGATCAAATAAATAAGACAGTATCTTCCTGATCCATACTGCCTCACATCTAGATAAACAAGCTGCGACATACTCTACTTCAACTGTACTTAGTGCCACACGGGATTGCTTCCTACTAAACCAAGAGATCCCATACTGAAACAACATCCTGAAGTGCTCTTTCTATCGATGGCACTGTCTGCCCAATCTGAATCAACATAACCCTCCAGGTTAATATTCTAATTCGCATCATACTTGATCCCATAATCAACTGTACCTCTCAGGTATCTCAGAATATGCTTTGCAGTAGTCAAGTAAACATGTCTCGGATCTGTCAGGAACTAGATCAAGTTGTTCACAGCAAAGAAAATATCTGGTCTAGTGTTCGTCAGGTACATCAAAGACCCAATCATATGATGATACATTGTGGCATCAACTGTCTCTGATGAAGCATCACTCAATAGCTTCAGGTTTGATGCCATAGGTGTACCCATAGCCTTGTATTCCATCATCCCAAACCTCTTTAGGATCTCTACTACATACTTCCCTTGTCCAAGGGAAATCCCATCTACACTCTACCAAACCTCCATGCCTAGAAAGTAATGCATCATTCCCAAGTCCTTCATTTCAAACTCGGCAGCCAAATTTCTCTTCGTATCAGAAATCAACCCATCTATACCTATTAGAAACAGATCATATGCATAAAGTAGGAGCATCACTGGGTTGCCATATTCAACCTTGTAGTAAAGGTTGAATCTGCTTTACTTTTGGTAAAGCCCAAACTAGATAGAAAGCTGTCAATTCTGCCATACCATGTCTTGGGTGCCTATTTCAAACTGTACATGGATTTCATCAATCTACACACATGAGACTCCATGTCATGTGTCTCAAAACTGAGTGGTTGTTCCACATACACTTCCTCTTCTACTACACCATTCAAGAAAGCAGTCTTGACATCCATCTGGTGTATCTTCAATTTCATCACTACAGCCAAAGAAAGTACTGATCTAATGGAAGTGTATCTGGCTATAGGTGTGAATGTTTCTTCATAACATGTTCCTTCTTTCTGTGAGAAACCACGAGCAACAAATCTTGCTTTATATTTTTCTATGCTACCGTCTGCAACATTCTTGATCTTGTAGATCCATTTGGAAGTTACAACTGACTTCCCTTCTGGTCTTGGGACAGCATCCCAAACATCATTCTTCATGATCGATTAATACTCTTCGATCATAGCATCCTTCCATTCTTTCCGTTCTGCTGCTTCTCCATAATTGGAAGGTTCTTTATCGATGAAATCACATAGTAATGCTACATACCTGGAGTAGGATCTGTTCCTTGTTACGGAGAGAAATTCCTATGGATTGGGGTACCACAATAGATAGCTTGACTCCAGAAATCAATCCTTTCCAATATTCAATAGAAATTAAATGTCTAACACTAAAGGATCAGACCTTGTACCTTATTCCGGACGGTTGAAGTAGATCCCCGTTGAGCTCTCCAATATTCAGATTGAATTGATATATTACTTCCTCAACAACAAGTAAACAATACAAACATTGTTAGGATATTTAGACACTTAGGAGTTAGTTAAGATCAACTTGTGTAATATATCCGTTAGGTAAAAGTGTGTTTCTTTAGTATGCATTAGTATGCATTTGTAAATATTCTAATCCGATGGTCACGATATGTTCTAGACAAAGAGTGATCCGACGGTTCAACTTCTCTTAGAGCATAGAGGGTCCTTGGCTAGTTGATCGATTATGAGAAGCTCATGTAACTTTCTTTCTTTTGCATAATAAATTGCTCCGAGTAGCTATTTGGCTGGGGCCATGGACTGTTTCCCTCTCGAGGGTTTTAACCACGTGACAAACATTGGTGTATTGATCTGTGATCTATTTGTTTGAAGTGGTTGTTCTTGGTGTTCGGTCCTTTGGGAGTACCCTGTGTACCCTAACATGGTATCATAGCTTTTATGAAGAGCCGCTTTTGGTTTTGATCAAGATCTGGAACCGGTGTTGCCGAAACTTTGAAAGGGTTTCTATTTTTTTGATTTTCTGTGCATTTGTGGCCTATGGGAGCTGTTCCATTGCATCTGGAGCGTCGTTTCCATTTGGAAATAGTTTTTGTTTCACCGAAAACCATTTCCGTTTGCTCTAGAAACACCCATTTCAGCAAATATGAAGGTATAATGTTACAGTGACGGATTTGTTTTTTTTTAGAATCTCTCATATTTTATCAGTTTTATTTTTAGATCCTTTTATTTTAGTCTCGGACTATTGTCTTCCCTGGAATGAGCGATTTGGTCACTTAAATTATCGCTCATTGCAACAACTATGTAAAGAAAATATGGTGACTGGTCTTCCGCTAGTATCTTGCAAGGATGGTGTTTGTTTCGGTTATGTACTCGGAAAACATAATTGGGATAGTTTTGACAAACGTTCCTCTTGGCATGCCTCGGTTCCCTTGGAGCTTGTGCATAGTGACTTGTGTGGCCCTCTTCCATCTGCTTCATTTTCTGGTTTCAAATATTTCTTAACTTTCATTGATGACTACTCCAGATGCACTTGGGTTTACTTCTTAAAACTTAAGAGCGAAGTATTTAACATGTTCTTGCCCTACAAGGCCCTTGTTGAAAAACAATCTCGTCATCAAATTATGAAGTTAAGATCTGACAATGGAGGAGAATATGTTAACAACAAGTTCACTACTTTTTACACTGAACAAGGAATCCAACAACAGCACACTGTTCCATATACACCACAGCAAAATGGTGTAGCTGAAAGGAAGAACCACACTTTAAAAGAAATGGCTAATTGTATGATCCAATCTAAGGGACTAAGTCTTCAATATTGGGTTGAGGCCATAAATTGAGCAAATTACATAGTAAATCACACACCCACGAAATTTTTACAGGATATAACACCGGAAGAAGCATGGAGTAAAATTAAACCAGATGTAAGTCACTTTCGTGTGTTTGGTTGTGAAGCATGGGCTCACATTCCAGATGAAAAACGAAAAGCATTGCATCCTAAAAGTGAAAAGTGCATATTTGTTGGATATTCTGAAGATGTAAAAGGTTATAGACTTCTTCAGCCACATTCTCATGATATAATCATTAGAAGAGATGTTAAATTTGATGAAAATCTCTTGGCCTGCGAGCCTAACTTGGCGGGTGTGCCATCTTTGGCCCGCGAGCCTGATTCGGCGAATGTGCCTTCTTCTTCTTCTTCCCGCTTCCTTGATAGGTTTCCAACTCCAGTTTCTGATGATGACAGTGAGGATGAAAATCCACCTCCGCCTGCTCATGTTCCTCCAATTGCACCAGCACCAATACTTCCTCTATGGGTCCGTTCAACATGTGAAGCAGCTGGTGATCTTGCTGGTGATCCTAAAGATAAACGTCGAACACGTTCTCATTTTCAGCGAGCCTCTTCTCTTTTGGCTCAAGTTTCTGAGAATCATGATCCAGAAACTTTTGCAGAAGCTTCAGGAAATCCAGATTGGGATGCAGCTATGGATGAAGAATATCGTTCCTTAATGGCGAACGATACTTGGGATCTTGTTCCTCTTCCAAAAGGAAGAAAACTTGTCAGATGTAAATGGGTCTACATAACTAAGTATGCATCAGATGGAAGTGTTGAAAGACTTAAGGCAAGGTTAGTTGCAAAAGGTTTTTCCCAAGTTGAAGGGATTGACTACAATGAAACCTTTGCCCCTATAGCAAAAATGAACTCTATCTGCCTTGTTCTTTCCCTTGCAGCCTTACATAACTGGGAAGTCCATCAAATGGATGTCAAGTATGCCTTTTTACATGGTGATTTACATGAGGAAATTTACATGGAACAACCCCTGGATATGTTCAGAATAACTCTAGCCTTGTCTGTCTCCTTAAGAAATCCTTATATGGCCTTAAGCAAGCTCCAAAGCTTGGTATGCCAAAATGGATAGCTTTCTCCTTGACACTGGTTTTTCTAGATGCCATTCTGACCCCAATGTCTATACCAAGAAAGTAGGAAACCATCTCATCATACTTGTTCTTTATGTTGATGATCTTATCCTTACTTGTAGTGACCTTAACCTCATAACCCATGTGAAATCCAGTCTTAAGCAAACTTTTGAAATGTCAGACTTAGGACATTTGCATTATTTTCTTGGTCTCCAAGTCTTGCAAACCAAAGAAGGAATCTTTCTTTCCCAGTCTAAGTATTCTTGTGACCTTCTTCGTCACTTCCACATGGAAGATTGTAAACCAACCCCTTCTCCCTTCTAGTCTGGAGTCAAACTTTCTACCACTTGTCCTTCCCCTGAAGTAGATGCCACCTTGTATCGTCAGGTTGTTGGTAGTCTTTTATACTTGACTCATTCCCGTATTGACCTTTCCTTTGCCATTGGTCATGTTGCCCTTTACATGCAAACTCCTCATGAAAGTCACTGGAAAGCAGAAAAAATAATACTTCGATATATTCGAGGTACAAATCAGTTTGGGATTCATTACAGTACAGGGGGGAAACCTTTGTTGGTTGGTTTCACTGATTCAGATTGGGCCGGTGATCCTAGTGATCGAAAGTCTACTGCAGGTTATGTTTTCAGTCTGGGATCTGGACCTGTCACTTGGGCTTGTAAGAAACAACAATCTCTTGCTCTTTCTTTAGCAGAAGCATAATATCGAGCCACAGTTAATGCCAGTCAGGAAGCTTTATGGCTTCGACAGATCCTTTCAGAGTTTGGATTCGAGCAGCAGCAGCCTACTCCACTTTGGTGCGACAATCAAAGTGCCATCAAGCTTGCCAAAGATCCAGTTCTACATCAGCGCAGCAAACACATTGAGCTACACATGCACTTCATCAGAAATCTTGTTCATGATCATGTTATTGAAGTACTCTATTGCCCTACAGATGATCAAGTTGCAGACATCTTCACCAAGTCTCTTACAGAAGCAAAGTTTTCTAAACTTCAGTCTATGTTAGGAGTTCAGGAATGTGTCATTAAGGTGGGATAGGCTCTAATGCCTCCTTCCTTCTCCTAATAGTGTCACTTTTGTAAATCCTTCAATCCTATCCCAATTTGTTCTTAAGGGGGGATGTTAGGATATTTAGACACTTAGGAGTTAGTTAAGATCAACTTGTGTAATATATCCGTTAGGTAAAAGTGTGTTTCTTTAGTATGCATTAGTATGCATTTGTAAATATTCTAATCTGATGGTCACGATATGTTCTAGACATAGAGTGATCTGACGGTTCAACTTCTCTTAGATCATAACTACCATTGATCCGTGGCTTAACACCCGATTGGTCTATGATCTCTATTTAAAAAGCATAGAGGGTCCTTGGCTAGTTGATTGATTATGAGAAGCTCATGTAACCTTCTTTCTTTTGCATAATAAATTGCTCCGAGTAGCTATTTGGCTGGGGCCATGGACTGTTTCCCTCTCGAGGGTTTTAACCATGTGACAAACATTGGTGTATTGATCTGTGATCTGTTTGTGTGAAGCGGTTGTTCTTGGTGTTCGGTCCTTTGGGAGTACCCTGTGTACCCTAACAAGCATACTATATATCATGGTGTTAGATCTATTCTAGCATATATAATCAATAATGTAAAATCATTTGACATAATCCCATGGATAAAATATTCATTCAAATACACATCATTGGATAGGAAAATATATTTCTATTAATATAAATCAGAGATTACAAGATAGATACAACCTCTGACGGCACGTCTGCGAACCAGAGAAACTGAATCCCCCACTTGGGCCTCCATCACTTCAATCCTCCATCTCTCGATAGCAAGCTCACAAGAAAAATGCAAGCTTGGAAAGAACACCAAAGTGCTCCAAGGGACAAAGGGATGCAGACTCAAGAATAAGTTCCGGCAACAATGGACTATAGTTTCTTTTCTCTCAATTCTCTCTTATGCCTTCAATGTACCAAGGGGTTCCTTATATAGCTTTCAAAGGGATAATGAAAGGTCAAATCTGAGCGATCTCAAGGCATATGGAAGGCCAGGAGTCGAATGAGTCAGATCCATGTCAAGGAAAACTCCAAAAGGATTTGGATTATGCACACATCCCGATGTACGCAGTTATATGGGTCAAACCTGCGTATGTACGCGGTTATAGGTTTAAAAGCCGCGTATATCATTTTTCATATGTTTTTAGGGATGATCAAGGAAACATTAAAGGACAAAAAGTGGTCCATAGGGTCTAAGGAGTCTGCAGCGGGATAGGGGAAGGCCATACAAAGTGTGATTCACCTAGAGTGGTGAAATCCGCTATAACAGATGCCCCCTAATGTATGAGATCAGAGGGGTTATACGATGGCCGAAATACATTATAAGTCCATCCTAGAAGTGCAGTGATGAAGGATCCCAAATGGAAGACCAGCCACCCAATTAGCATAGTACCATAATACAACTCTACATATAACTGCAAGTACATATAGCAGTCCTGGATACATAAGAGTACAATGACCATGAATAGGCATAATACATGATATCAAATATGTGGTCATCGCCACGTACAATATACATAGATCCGAATCTCCATGATGAAGATATACAAAGGACCATGATCTCCAAAATGGCTGAAGATATATAATAGATCAAGATGTCCATAGTGGCTGGAAATGTCTGACATATACTGGAATCAAGTCACGAGAGCTGAAATCTCATGAACACTGGCACGATCAAGGAGGTAGCATATAAGAGATGCCACCAATCTGGAAGGTCTTCTACACAAACCGCTACGAGTACATGTCCTACTATGCGAATAGAGGTGTCGAGGTCTAACATAGTAGTCCATTGTCAGATTACCGGTCATTAATGTATACCGTTAATAGACGCGAGATCACCCAAAGATAATAAAAATGGGAATCAAGGTACTAGAGTGCAAACTAACAAGTGTGAATAAATGTGTTGAGGTCGAACACTTGAGAGAGTCCATCGATCACGGGACATTGATGTATTCCCAAAAAATATCGATGGAAAGAGAACCTGGCTCTAATGACTGCAAGTCTCAAGGCACTCAAAATGACTCTAGATTCCAATCCCAAAATAAATGATCTGAATTCGATGGGATGAAATTTGCTGGAAGGAGGGAATTAAGGAATCCCCCATCATCCAACACGAGGTACTCAGCAAAGATGTATAATGTGGAAGGACTCGATCATAAGGTGCATGTACCAGTAACTATACTAAAAATGGCCGACATGCAAAGTCAAGATAACTGAGGAATGGCTGACTCAGGTTTCAACTTCCTTTGAACAAGAGCATAACAGAGTATGGTGACTGAATGAAGGCAGCATAGATTCGATATACAAATTGGGACATCTTTGTGACACAGGAGGCATCAACAGAGGCTCCATAGGGACTGGAAGCTTAACCAGTCAGTGGAGATAAACTCAGATAAATGAGTACAGCTCCTAAAATCAAACTATAACCCAACCAATGGATGTGATATACATTGCTCTGTTTGAAGGCAACACGACTCGACAGCTACCAAAGATAACATCTTTTCTTGTCCGGCTTTTTGGTTTTTTTATTTTTTTGGAATTTTTCAATTATTTGAAAAGCTTGAAAAAATAATAAACTAGCTTTATAGTTATAGAATAGGAGGAGACGAGTGTCATAAGGGAAAACAAACTAGTTCCAAGCAGTGGAACATACCTATGCTCAATACAAGGATACATGTGTAAGATATCGACACTCGGGGGAAAATCCCCTCTTGGTAAAAAGGGAATCAAGCTGCGAAGGATATAAAAAATGGCTCTGCATGGCTAGACATGAGACAAGCTCGGGCTATATGGCTGAAACGCAATGTCAGGGGAGCCGGCATAAAGCTCAATAAGGCAGGAAAAGCTCATGATAATGCATTCAAAACTTGACATAAAGGAGTCCTGAAAGAAGTAGGCCATCATAAGATCAAGAGGAGTATGAGGCTCTTGCAAAATGTCATGTCGATACTATACAACAAACTCCCACACCCTAAAGGAGAAAACGCCAGCATGGGCACCAAATGCAAATAAGGTGCTAACTAGGGTACCCATGTAAGGTGAAGCTCTACCACTTGTATCATGCCGCTTCTAAAGCAGCAAGAGGGTTTCGTGACATAATAGAGTGGGTTCATACCTAAGGACATGGTGATATGGTCATAAGGTCATGCAAAATGCAAACGATGGTGAACATAACCTATATGCCAGTTTAGTCATGATACCTGAGATCAGCATGAATGGGTCAATCCAAAGGCTGAAACGGCACTGAAAAAGGTCTTCTACATCACAAATTATGTCAAAAATAGTCCAAAATGGTTAGAAAATGTCGAAACTATAGGAAAGAGGGTAAAAATTTTCTATAAATAGTAAAAAATATAAATCATTTGAAACTTTTACCCATTTGAGCTCTAATTTTCAACTGCAAATTCCGGGAGATCCAATCGGTGGAATTCACAACCGTTTCTTCCAGGTATTTACTCATGCTCTCCTCTTGCATTTTGATATAATTTTTATAGATTTTCATGGTGAAATGAAGCTTTTAAGGCCATCTCTACATGAGCGCTGCGGTCCACGCGGATATCGAAGCTTTTTTCGCGTATAGGGCTGGCTATACATGTAAAAGGGGCTAAAACCCACATACATACATGGTTGTTTGCAAAACAGTCGCGTATGAGGCCGCGCATATGAATTTACAAGAAACTAATAGGAAATTTTCCAAATTCTCTTGCAGGATGGTGCTAGAGAGGAGAGAGCGCGAGGATGGTGAAGTAGAGGAATCAGTAAGGGCCGACTTAATGGCTCAACAAGCTTTACGTGCATGTGGACTCTACAAGTTTTGGTGTCTTGGTGGTTTGAAGGCCAAACCAATACTGCTACAGATGCTGGTAGACTATTGGGATCCATACTTGGAGTCCTTCCATATTGATGGGATGTCCCTCGCCATAGAGGTGGAAGATATATACTTTATCACTGGTCTTTCTAGACGAGGGGACGTGGTGAACCTTCATTCCCAAGGTGGGCCAGGGGGTGGCCTGACTATCGATGAGTACATAGTAGTGTACTGTCATCCAGACATGGAGAAGGTGGGGAGTCAACTCCCTACCAATGCTATACAGGTGCTGGGCTTAAAGGCCATATTTTTGACACTGGGCAGGATAGCCGGCTTAGCATCACTCCACCAGGCCTTGTGGCCTCTGATGTTCTATGCGGTGGAGTGTATGAGACCCATTATATACGACTGGAGTAATACACTACTGAGCAACATGAAACACTAGCTTAGTGAGTGTAAGGCAGGCAAGATACGAAACTTCGGGTTCAGCAGTATTCTGAGCACGTTTTTCTTCAAGCGTGTTCTAGGATTGAGCCCTAGAGTGGACATTCCTCTCCACAGGGTTTGAGATCCGGCCCAACGACATTGGGCAGATGCTATGTGCATACTGGGGGTTGGTAGGGTGGCCAACCCATATCCAGCTGACTTCTTTCCATGGTGGCGACGACAGATTGTTGCCATAGATGACTACCCCTATGCAGGGATATATTTCCGGGGGGATCCGGACATGCCATTTCCACCAGGATCGGCATATGGAGACATAGGCAACGAATCTTGACCCTCACTCTTTTTAAAAAATTTTGAGTTATTTAGTTTTTTTTGTATTTTCTTGATTATGTGGAATCAAAAAGACATGTTTTTGCGCGATAATACATAGTGACATCTACCATTCATGTTCAGATGTGGGACTACGGTGGCCAAAGGGCTTCCCTCGTCATAGACGGAGGGGAAGAGGAGATGACATCACGAGTTTGGATGCGGAGTGAATGCTCCATAGAATTCATACCAACTTTGTAAGACTGACTCATAGAGTTCCCATGGCGCAAGTCGAGGACTTGCCTGAGGCCATGCAACGGTAGGTGGTGGGTGTACCACACGCATGGGTGCGTTTATTTTGGCAGCTAGCTAGAGCCGTAGTGACGTTTCATGATCACAACCCTCCTCCTCCTCCACAGGATTAGACACCTGGGATTGTATATGCTTTGTACTACCGTGTACTATATGATGGTGGCTTTAAAAGCCCCAATTTTGTATCATGACACTATGTACTACCACATTTTTTATGAATATAAATTTTTTTTATGGTGATCGATTTATTTCTTGACATGTTTAAATATGTTTATGATTAATTTATTATGAATGAGACAAATTTCAATCTAACACGTAGTTAGCATATGAGTCAGCAACTTGATTATTATTTCTTGGAATGTGTATATATGTTATACTGTCAAATTGTCATTCTAACAATATCACACATAAGAACCTTCTCAATAACGTGGGATCTCTAACATGGTACAAACCATTGAGCTATGACACTATTAACTCCTAATCAAGACGTACCTCAAGAGATAGAACACCATGTAGGATGGCATCCCGTAGAAGATCAATAACGATGCTATATTCAGCAAGATTGTTTGAAGATGGCCATAGACATACACCTCCTGAAGATAGTACCTGACCCATAGGAGTATAAATCACCCAAGCAGCAGAGGCTGAGTGTTGAGTGTGATGGCTTGCACCATCCGTGAATCCTATGTAGGTGGAAGATTCCATTGAAATCTACCAAAAGAAATAGAAACTAATCACAAACCCGATCACGATAAGAAAAAGACCTAACTATGCAAAGTTGTACAATAATATACAACAAGCATCCTTGGCTAAAGATCCTACATAGTATTTTTTGAGATAGAGCCCATTTCTAGGCTCCGCCAAAGCTATCCCTTCATAATCCACTAACTCATAGGAACCCTTGTCTAATACATGCTTGACCATGTAAGGACCACGCCGCATAGGATTAAACTTCCCTGTCCCCAAGGGTTCTTTTGGTTAATCCCACAAAAGGACCAAGTCACCTTCACTAAACACTCTTGGACGGACATAATTATCATACTGGACCTTAACATGACGTTTATTAACCTCTAGAGACACCAAGGCATCCCGACGCTGCTCATCAAGTTGGTCAAGGTGAACCAAACGCTCCTCCAAAGGTGAAGTTTCTGGTAAGAGTTCCACAGCTAGCTTCAATGAAGGAATTTCGTATTCAACCGGTAATATCGACTCCACTCCATGTACAAGCTGATATGGAGAAAAACCAGTGGCAGTCTTAACCGCGGTTCGATATGCCCACAAAGCAGGATATAACATGATGTGCCAATTCATCTTGCTTTGTGCGATGGTTCATTGGAGAATGGATTTGAGTGATTTATTCACTGTCTCTACCTATCCATTCGCTTGAGGATATAAAGAAGAGGAGTTCTCTTGCTTATACCCTAACTTGGATGCCAAATATTCCATCATATGGTTCTGAAAGTGCAAGCCATGGTAAGTGACAAGCTCTTTCAGAATCCCAAACCGAGTAATAATTTGGTTGAATACAAAGTGAGCGGCTGTCTCACCATCGTATTTTACTGTAGGCATAACCTCAGCCCATTTCGTGAAATAATCAACAGCCACTATAATGTGATGGTGCCCCCTAGCCAAAGATGGGTTGCAATGCATAAAATTGAGCCCCCACTTAGTGAAGGGACTAGCGGTGATAATAGGATGTAACAGGGCAGTTTTCGAGTGCATATTACGTGCGACCACCTGGCAAGGGTGGCACCTCTTGACCGCATCAAAACAATCTTTAAAGATCGATGGCCAGAAATAACCTGCTCTCAAAATATTTTGAGCTGTAGAAAGCCCAGAGAAATGACCACCACACGCCCCTCTGTGGCAATCATTCAGCACAACCTTAGCCTCATCATGAGTTAAACAAAGTCGTAAAATGGAATATACCCCATGGCGGTACAAAGTATTTTCCACTATAAGGTAGTTCTTAGAGATGTGACGTAATCGTCATCATTCATCTCACGAGAGGTGAGTAGGGGTCCTCTGTGTTTGTAGATATACTATGATATCCCCATACCATGGGTCCAACATTGAGATTAATAAGATGTGCTCATCGACAAACATATCTTCACAAACCAACTCCTCGTCCTCGCTCGAAAAACCCGATATAAGCTCTGCAAAGATTAAATATTTCTTCGATTTTGCCGAAACAAACTCGAGATCAAACTCTTGCAGAATGACAATCCATTTATTATACTTTCCCCCAATCATCCTTCGTGTGAGGACAAACTGAAATGGATTGACATGGGCCACGACCAAGCTCTGGCGAAGGAGAATATAATGTCTCAAATGTTGGACCGCATGTACGGTAGATAAAGCAAGCTTCTCAACATGAGAATAATGAATCTCTGCATCAATAAGGTTTCAGCTCAGATAATATATGACATGCTCTTGAAGCTCCTCATCCTCTTGAACCAAAACCATACCAATCATCTCTAAATATGCAGCCACATATAATAGAAAATCATGGCTATAATTCGGAGGACTAATCACCAAGGCCGATGCTAGGGCTTGCTTGAGTGCATCGAAGGACTCCTGGGCTTGCTCATCCCATTCAAAGGGAGTATCCTTCTTCAAGAGACGCATGAAGCCTCTAGTCAAATTGGCAAATTTGACAACAAATCTTCGTAAGAAGTTTGCCATGCCTTGCAAACACTGAAGATGATGAATATTCTTTGGGGGAGACAACTGAAGTATTGCCTCAACCTTCAAAGGGTCGACTCTTATACCCTATTTCGAAACGATGAATCCTAACAAACAAACCTGACTTCACGCAAAATATGCACTTATGAGGATTTAATCTAATTGAGTAGTGCCGTCATCTTTCGAATACCAATCTCAAGTGATAGGGATGACGCATTCTCATACGAGAATGAGCAGCGAAGTCATCCAAAAATACTTCAATAATAGACTTGAGATCGTGGAAGATCAAGGTCATCGCCTGCTGAAACATAGATCCGACGTTTTTAAGGCCGAAAGGCATTTTTCGATATGCAAATGTTCCCCAAGGACAAATAAATGCAGTCTTGTGTTGGTCCTCAGGTTTAATCTGGATCTGATTATACCCAGAAAATCCGTCCATAAAGGAGAACACCTCGCTACCCGCACACTCATCCAAAATCTGATCTATAAATGGTGTGGGGAAGTTATCCTTAGGACAGGCACGATTCAAATTGCAGAAATCGGTGCATATTCAGATCGCTCCCTGCTTCTTATCTACCAAAATGGGGTTTGAAACCCACTCCATCAAGGGAATGGGATAGATGAAACTGGATTTCAACAGCTTCTCTATCTCTGCCTTAATGGAGGGTGCTTTCCTAGGATTCATGGCGCGTAAACGTTGTCAAATAGGCTTAGTGTTGGGGTAAGTATTAATCTCATGTTTGACAATCCGAGGGTCAATACCTAGCATCTCGTCGTAACACCACGCAAAAACATCACAGAATTCCTTGAATAGCTCGACATATTCCAGAATCTCAGCTTGGGAACATTCCGCCCCAATATAGACATTCTCTATTGTGCCAGGATTGTGAGAAATGTTGATAGGAATCATTGCTGATATGTTCGCCATGTTTCCATTAGCCATCGGACCAGGAGAGATTAATGGAATCACGGGACTACCAACTTTCTGACTAAGAAACTCCCTATAATCCTCATGCTCCAAACAGTCAAGCGCTGGAAGAAAGTATGATCTATTATGAAGTTCCTCCCATGGTGGCTCAACTTCTGACATAGCCTCAATAATTGCTTCATCTGAAGGGAAAACCGTATCAAGGTAGTCGTGGGCATGAGAAGACTGTACTGCCGATGCTGGCAGCACACAGGGGTCTTCCTCCTCCTTCCGCAAAGAGTAAGAACAAGGCTCTACAACACTTTTGAGATTAGCTTGATAAGCTATCATAGCTGCAGGCAACATCATGCATGTCTTAACGGGATCACTCGAAGTACTCGGTGTAGGAAGAATCCAAGGATCTTCCATATGGGTCATGCGAAAAGACACCGAGGTCATAGATGTCGAAGCCTCATTGAAACATGATCCTATCATGACGACCGGTACAGGAAAACTAAAGCTTCCCATAAGGGATGGATACATTCCTACACCCACACTCCCAGTTGCCGGCTGAGAGTGCTCAACGATCGGGACGGAAGCTCCTGGAGATGCGGTAACAGATGGATTCTTGAATGCCATTTTATCAATCGTTACAATCTTCCCGTTATGTGGAAAGCATACAACGTGGAACAAGGAAGAAACAACGGCTTGCATACTATACATCCAGTTCCTACCCAGCAAGAGATTGTAGTCAAGGGGCGCATCAACCACCTCAACCTCGATCGCAATGGTATTCCCCCCCAAATGGACTTTAAGGGAAGGAAGGATACCGTGTGGCCTAAAAGATCTCCCATCAAACTTAGTTAACATAGTCACTGATTTAGACAGCTAGGAGAACCCAGACCATTCCAACAGGACAAAGACATCATAGAAGCCGCAGTGCCCTCGTCAATCACAGTACGCTTGATGATCATATTAAGACATTCTACGTGCACCAAAAGAGACACATAGTAGGGCAAGTGAGGCTGCAATCCTGCGGTTTCAAATTTGATCACCGAGGAAGAATCATCTCCGTTCACACCAAGGGAAAAAAGAAACGCCTTCCTTTGCGAAGGACAACTCTGAAGCACTTCCAATGCAGACATTGCACAAGGAGTGTGGCCCAAATCCTAAGGCATTTGGATTATGCCCTGAACGCTTAAGGACTCCCTTAGGAATATGAGGTGCAGGCTCAGGTTTATCCATAGGTTTCTCAATACGCAAAGGGGACCCTGGTGGATTAGGCTCTTTTCCTGGGCTGGGTTGTGACAAACTATAATCTTTCGCACGAGTCACAACTTTTGCAGCACGGACCATGTTAATGCATCCATGAGCACTATTCTCTGGTGGATCATTCTCACTAGATTGGTCATTGGACTTCGAGTTCATATTCTAATTATGCTATAAAGGGTTAGTTAGTACATCTAGGCCTTGTGCTAAGAATTTCGAAGCTTCATCAATCCGAGGGCACAAGTGAGGTGATCGTCCTCACATAACTTGCAAGGGAACTTAACCTTACGTTTAGCTTGCTTTTCCCCCCCAGCATTTCTACCGTTCTTGTCATTATTGTTAGCATTCTCATTCTTATTCCCACCCTTTCGATTATTATTTTTACCCTTTTTTCTATTTCGTCCGGGATGCTGGTTACCCTTCTGGTCCGACGATTGCACAGAAAGTACATTCACTGTTTGGGCGGGTTAAGATGAAGTCGTAGATTGTCCTGAAGCAGATTGGTTGATTGACAACTGACCAACTTGTTTTGCAACAAAATCTATAGTTTTTGCACTTGCACAACCCACAATGCCATCGGCATGTGGTCCAGGTTTGACCTTGGGATCGAAACTGGAATGAGGAGCATTGGGGATAATCTCATACAACAAACTAGACTGAGCATAGATCAATTCTAGTTCATGTGCCCTAAAAATCACTTGTTCCTCATTCTACACTCCGGATGTGGAAACATCCTTCAATATATATGGCAATAACGACTTAAGGAACCACTCAAGGAGGAACTCTGGCAGTATAAAGGCTTTAATTAATCTCTTCTGTCTATGCCACTCCTGAATATGATAAAAAATATGGGTGGCTTTATCTTGCTGAAATGTTGACAAGAGTTCAGTACCAACATCATAGCGCACTGGTAGCTGGAAGTGATTAAGAAAAGTCATCGCAAGGTCGTCGAACAAAGTAAAAGCGCCCCTGGGTAACTCTATATACCATTTCGTAGTAGGCCCTGTGAGGGTGCATTGAAATAGTCTCAAGCAGACTGAGTCCTAATGTAATGAATTCAAACAACACCATAGGTGAAACGTAGTAACGTGTTCGCTTGGATCCTCTCCCGGTTTGCCTTCGAACTTAGGTATGTCTGAAGGAAGCTTGGTAGGGACAGCCGGCCAAGCCGGATCATGAGCCACAAGATCGTTTGTAAGTCTCGATATGTCAGGAAGATTAAGCGTCACAAGGAAAGGGAGCCTAGGATTATGAGGTTGATGGACCGCTCCCTGATTCATATAGGTTTGGTTGCCACCATGGCCTTGGCCATAGTGCCCTCCTCCCGTATGACCCCTATAGGGTGGCGTGGAAGCACCATAATGAGGTGGAACTTGAGTAGTAGGAGCTACAAAGCCGTAGTTAGGAGAGTAAACAGGTTGTTGATACCCACCTCCATAAGGTGAAGAAACTTGTCCATACTGCATCTCATAATAGGGTCCATAGGTCATCGCATGCGATGCCCCATGAGACACTTTGTAGGTAGGAAGATAGGTTCTGGAAGTAGCAATATACATACTGAAAGTAGGGATATATGCCGTAGAAGTAGTAATATGACCTCTAGAAGCATGAACATAACCTCCCGAAGCAACAGGCGGTATGTAAACTTGAGACACAATCAGTCTAGTAACCGTAGTATGGACCTGACTCCTAGCCATATACCGACTCAAAGGACCATGTGAATAAGGTGGAGGATGTACATTTGAAGAAATAGGAACCGAGGATGAAGGAATATGAGTAATAATATATGTACTACCACCTACCATCACTCGTCTCGGGTCTAGTATCCTAATAAGATCGCTAACTCTAGACCTAGGAGGGATATAAGATGTAGCTTCCACCACTAGGACGGAAGGTGCAATATGACTAGTGCTCCCAAACCTCTCCACAAGGTAAGGAATGGGATTTCCCTCAGGCATAGTGCTAGGCTCAAAGTCAAACTCGACATGAAATGTCAAATCATGCATAGGAAAACCAGCCATACCATAACTACCATAGCTAGTAGTGGCAGGTTCAAAATGAGTCTCAGTGTCCTCCGGCATGCCATACCGGTAACGTGTTAAAGGGGAATTATCCCTAGAGTGAGTAGGTCTATCATGCATGGCTCCTATTTCAGAAATCACAAGACTGAACTCAGCTAAGTTGGGTGAAGGATCGTAAGTAGGAGTAAATTCCCCATCGTCAACAGGAATGGGAGGAGGTGGTTCAGGAATATCCTCTGAATGGTTTACCATGGTGTGTGAATCAATGTGTGACATAGTCCTCCTGGATTGTCTAGGTCTCTCTCCCAAAGGAGGAGGAGAAGTAGAAGGAAAAAGTCCTGCTAAATGACGAGAATGGCACGGAACCGCACTCGAATCCACAATGACCCAAAAAATAGCAAAGACTCTCTATTTATGCAAACCCTAGGCCAACTAGCATGAACAGAGCAATCACTAACAAAATCTAAATCCAAATGCAAGCAAACAAGGGCTGGATAAGTGAGCTCCTGAATGAAGCAGGTATGTCTTGCCTAGGAGAGGCTTGAGACTCCCATACACAACAAGCAGAGGTACGTAACCAATTATTGTGGCCCTCAGCTTCAACACGTAAAGCCACTGTGCTATCTGACCCCAACCTGGCCGGGACACCTGCAGAATATCCTCTACAAGTACCCCCTCGATATCCTAGGTAAGGCCACTAAGGTCACCTCAATATAATCAATGCTCAGGAAGACAGTCGCAGGTGGGATTGACCATATGGGTAGGGTAGCAAAGCCTGAAACTCTCGAAAGAGCCCCTAGATACGAATACAATCCTGGAAATATATCCGGTGCTACTTAATTATGACTAGGGGTCATCCCAATCAATAACCGCTCACACTACCTCGTGCTTAACTCCCATTTGATAGGAGGATCCTGAGAACAATGGTTATACCAAGGATTTCACACACTCACTTGGACAGACACCTAGATGTTGTTGATTAGTGATCTTGGAGAATTGACTTACCATGAACTATTCCAAGATCCTAAAACCTAAGCTTGTTGGTGCACCCTAGAAAAGAAAAGAGTGTAATTCATTTTATTTAGCATTGATTTTAGTTGGCTTTATTAATCAAAAATAGGATATGGTCGTGCAACTAGTGGTGTTATGACGCAACAAGAAGTAAAATGCACAACTAACAATCAATGCAAATGCATTGTGTCCATGAAAATAGGGTATGCTAGTATGTGAAATGCACAATTCTTCTTCAAATGATGAATGCAAATTTTCCTATATGAAGTCCTAACTAGTACTCCAAAGCAAATCTAGATCTAGTGCAAATACAATGCAAAGTGAAAAATGCAATGCATGATGATAAGCAAATGTTTTTGGATTTTTTGAAAATAAAAGAGATGCAAAAGCAAAAGAATGATCCTACAACCCGCTGACTCTGCAACCACACATAAATAGCATTCAAGCAAAGCACTAAGGTAAAAGAACTCTAATGCACTAATCTCAAACAAAAAATCGAAAATCCCATGACAAGAACTTTCCTAAAAAAAATTTAGGCTAAAAAAAACGTTTCCGGTCAGAAACAAAGGTCTAAACAGACTTAGGCGGTGTCAAAGGAGACTCATCAACTATCAGAATTCACCCAGCAACCAATTATCTTCCCCAAAAAGGAAAAAACAAGGGTATACAAAACTATTCGCAATAAACCCGCTTGTATACGCGGAAATCATAGAGGAAACAGCGTGTATACACGACTGTAAGTCAAAAACCCACGTACAGGAAGAAAAGGTGCGTAAAACCAAGGCAAACAAACAGGTCGAGAAAAAATTCACACCAATCAGACTCTACTAGGCCTACATGCCCCTAGACCTGACACAGAAACAAGAGAGAAAGAGAAATTCAAATACATTGAATGTCGAGAAATCAACCCCCAAAGGACAACTACTAGGAACTCCCCAACGGAGTCACCAATTCTATTACGAAGAGAAATTCCTATGGCTTGGGGTACCACAACAGACAACTTGACTCCAAAAATCAATCCTTTCCAATATGCAATAGAAAGTAAATGTCTAACACTAAAGGATCAGACCTCGTACCTTATTCCGGACGGTTGAAGTAGATCCCCATTGAGCTTTCCAATATTCATATTGAATTGATATATTAATTCCTCAACAACAAGTAAACAATAAAAGAATACTATATATCATGGTGTTAGATCTATTCTAGCATATATAATCAATAATGTAAAAGCATTTGACATAATCCCATGGATAAAATATTCATTTAAATACACATCATTGGACAGGAAAAGATATTTCTATTAATATAAATCAGAGATTACAAGATAGATACAACCTCTGACGGCACGTCTACGAACCAGAGAAACTGAATCCCCCACTTGGGCCTCCACCACTTCAATCCTCCATATCTCTATAGCAAGCTCACAAGCAAAAGGGAAGCTTGGGAAGAACACCAAAGTGCTCCAAGGGACAAAGGGATGCAGACTCAAGCATAAGTTCTGGCAACAATGGACTATAGTTTCTTTGCTCTTAATTCTC
>LPNX010570463.1:194713-216430 GCA_001517045.1 Pseudotsuga menziesii
AAAAGGGATAATGAAAGGTCGAATCCGAGCGATCTCAAGGAATATGGAAGGACAGGAGTCAAATGAGTCGGATCCATGTCAAGGAAAACTCCAAAAGGATTTGGATTATGCACACATCCCGATGTACGTGGTTATATGGGTCAAACCTGTGTATGTACGCTGTTATAGGTTTAAAATCCATGTATATCATTTTTCATATGTTTTTAGGGATGATCAAGGAAACATCAAAGGACAAAAAGCGGTCCATAGGGTTTAAGGAGTCTGCAGCGAGATAGGGGAAGGCCATACAAAGTGTGATTCACCTAGAGTGGTGAAATCCGCTATAACAGTCCTCTTTCTTTCTCTGTGATTCTCTTCTGAAGCCCCATATATTTCCACACCTTGGATAATTTCTTGTACCCAAGCAGGTTTCCTCTTGTGAGGATTCTTCTCTGGAGGTGGATCTATAGGTCTTTGTGGTTCTTCAAATTCTCGATCTTGTTCTTGAGTTTCTTCATTCATGGTTGTGTCATGAATTTTGGGTGCTTCTACTTCTTCAGTTTCTTCAGTAGGTTTCTTTCTAGATTTTCTATAAGCTGTGTCTTCATCAAATGTCACATCCCTACTGATGTCAATCTTCTTGAATCCTGGGAAGTATATTCTGTAAGCCTTCGAGCTTTGAGAGTATCCCACAAATATACCCTTCTTTTCTGAAGGATCTAGTTTTGTTCTCTTCTCTTTTGGAATGTGTATGTACACAAGACAACCAAATATTATGAGATGGATGACTTTTGGTTTCTTGCCGGAGAAGACTTCTTTAGGAGTCTTGTTCTCGAGTTCTCTATGTGGAGTATGATTCTATACATACACCACTGTTCTTGTAGCTTCCACCCAAAGATGCATATGAATATCTGGATCATGAAGCATTGCTCTTGCAGCTTCCACGATAGTTCTATTCTTCCTTTCTGCAATCCCATTCTGTTGTGGATTATAAGGAGCGAACAACTCCCTCTTAATCCATGAGTCTTTGCATAGCTATTTGAATTCATTCGAAGTGAATTCTCCACCATTATCCGATCGAAAGGTCTTGATCTTATTTTCAGTGTGATTCTCGATCAAGGCTTGTTCTAGATGGCCCTTCAATTTGTATAGACCCTCTTCTTGTTCTCCAATCACTACTACATCATTAATAGACTTTCCATTTGCCCACATGATGACTTGGCCATCTATGAATGCAATCCTAATGCCTTTTGCATCTAATGCAGATATGGAGAGAAGGTTCTTCTTGAGTCTTGGTACAAACATTACATATTTCATCTTCATATACTTTCCAGAGTCTAGTTTATAAGAATATTCCCCACTACCTTTTATTGGATATTGGTATTCATATCCAAGCTTCACCTTGTGAGGTGATTCATGTTCTGAAAGTTTCACAAAGGATTCTTTGAATCTTGTCATATGCTTGGAAGCCCCACTGTCTAAAATCCAATCATTGCTTCCATGTGTGATGTTTCCCATGAGAGAAGAAATCAAAACATATTCTTCATTACTTGAAGAGTCTTCACTTTCATATCTAGTTTTCTTCTTGGATGGGTCATCATCCTCTGGAGCATGAGCATGATGTCTTCTCTTGTTGCTGTTTTTCTTATTTTGTCTTTTAGGACAATCTTTTGCAAAGTGTCCTATGTCATCACAAGTATAACGTCTACTTCTAGAGAAATATTTTCTAGAGTTAGTTTTAGAAAAATTCTTACCTCTAGAGTGATGAGAACTTCTTTTGGTTTTCTTAGAATGTACTATTAGAGCTTGATCTTCAGTTCCCATATTTTCATCTCTGGCTGCTATCCTAGCTTCTTCTTGAGAGCATTCTTCCCATAGTCTGCTGGACTTGACTAACTTATTTTTGGCACATATCCCTTGAATAAATGATTCTCATGATCTAGGGAGACCATTCAAGGTGGTCATTACAATATCATCATTTTCCACTTCTTCATCTACTACTTCCAGTTGTTCCTTGATCTGAGAAACTCTTGTGAAGTAATACTGGATGGTTTCTTCATTTTGAATCTTCACATTCTTTAGTTGGTTTCTCAGGGTGATCTTCTGATTTATGTTCTTCCTTTCAAACAATTTGGTCAAGGCATCAAACATGGATTTAGGTGTCTTGAGGGAGGACACCTGTGGTATGAGGTGATCCTTGATAAAATCAGCAATGATTCTATTTTCCATAACCATCTTCTTCCTGTGTAAGGCCTTAGCCTCATCTACCTCTGGAACTGGAACCTCCTTATTGATATAGGAGTCCTACTCATTTTCTTCCAGGACCAGGGAGATCCTATACTTCCAGGATCGAAATTTGTCATATCCCTGAAGATTTTCATCAAGATTGGTATGATGAGAGATCTCAACTAAGAACCTCAAATGGAAATACAAAATATTTATATCTTACCAAGTAAATATGTAAGATCTATATTTGGAGCTGAAATCCTGTAGTGCTGGTTCAGGAGCAGATTAGGGTTTTCATTTTTCGGAGATTTGTCCAACCAAATGCTTTGAATTTGATCCCTAACTTTGATTTTGGGTAGGAGATCAATCCAGGCTTGGGCTCACTGAAAAATTTCTCTTCTGTCAAAGCCCTAATTTCTGGCAGCAGTGTCGGGTCCAAAACTAAAAAAACCTCAGAATTGGATTCTGCTTCAACAGAAAGATGCGCCCTAGGGAGGAGAGTTATTCCAACCTTATTTTGATGAAAATATATGGAGAGAGATCCACAAATTAGGAATCCCTAGTTCCCGCAGCTACACAGTGTCTTCTTCTCAGTTTAGCTCTAATACCATGTTAATTTTTATCAATCAAGCTAGTATTATGTTAGGATCTTTAATTGAGAGAACAATACGTACAACAATCAAACACAAGAGATAATGAACCCAATTTTTTTCCTTATGGAAACCATAAATGGAGAAAACCCCGCAACTTCCTTAGAGATAGAATCATCACCAAAAGTAAAACCCCCAAAAATAGTAAGATGATCTCCTGACAGCAGTAACCTCTTTCTTCCTTTCCCCGGTGTCTTTCTCTTCCTTAGCTATGCACTACAACTGAGTGTGGATGAGTGTGTGTTAAATAGGGAGGGTATATTTCTATTTATACTAATTCTCGACATGACTAAAACCCTACTAGGGCTAACCTCTCTAGGAGAGTCTAATAACCCTAGTGCCCCAGAACTGCGGGGACTTTAAGCCTTAGACAATAGGAGGGTTACCCACAATGAATTGACATGACTTGTTTACATTATAGATCTTCCCGATCGAAACATCAGGGCCTGACATGAATCAAGTACATTACAAATACATCCCATAATAAACATCGGGTTACAATACATATTAAATACAAGTGAATACATTCCGAAGTTACATATACATCAACATGTTTTATACCTTTCCAGCCTCAAGAGACTAAATTGTGTGAAAAAGGACCCCCCTGGAGTCTTTTTTTGGAGTTTTCAGACTCTCTAAATGTGAAAACACCAAGTGAGCATGTACTAGTTTGGGCCCATAAAATCCACAAATCAGTGACATTATCAAGCATTATTCCCTCTTCTCTTCAAGCTTGTCAGAAAATGAAGAGAGATTCGAGTGGAATTTCTTGGACTCATTAAAATTTAACACGAAAGGTAAGGAATAAGTTTTCTTTTGGTTCTCACTCAGTAGCAGCATGTCCTCCTTGAATGTAGCACTCACTATATTTTCTGATACTCATGTCTCAGTGTTTACTTTCAGTTCAGCTATTACTTCGAGTTTCTCACTCCTCCTCTTGTCAAGTCTACCTGGGGAATTGGATCATGTCTCCTACATGACAGATAAGTCTATTTGTGCTATTTGTAAAGTTAAAAGCTACCTTGGGTCATCTCTGTGTCATGCTCACTGTTCAAGGACTTAGCCCTGTGTCTAATCTATATCCTGATTCCATCATTATTGTATCTATTACTACTTGTGTCTCCCTTCCTTTACCCAGTTCCTAGCCACTCTTATGATCCATTGAAGGATCTATTACCTTCCTTATCATAGTATGGTTCCACATCAGCACTTCCCGATGACAAAGACCTAGAGTTTTGACGATCATACCTTATCATTCACTTTTATTTTTGTTAATTCCTTTGCTTCAGTTGTCAATTATCACCTATTGGTTGATAATCTATTGAATCCTATCAATGTTCGACTTCAATAACATCTATTCACATGGATTGGATAGTACTGGTTCTTTGGGATTTTTTACGAAGACCTTAGTTTCACATCTATGGACTAAGTTGCGCAAGATTATGTTGTGGTCGCTTACATAGCTTCCAGATGTTTGAAGACTCATCATTATTGTATATTGTGGCTTCGATCCACCTTTGTTATATACATGGTCTTGTACCCGTACTATATGATGTACTGAAATATTGTAAAGGAGGTAGTGTTCCAGTATATTGAACATAGCATCCTCGGATATGACTTTGTATATGACATTATTATGTATTTGTTTCAGGTACTACCTCTTCTCCATTGGAAGTATGAGTTCTCTAAGATAAATATTATAATGTATTTCAGCCATCATTTCCCTCTGACCTCATAAATTAGGGGGCACTTGTTATCAACCCAAATGGCACTTCTCCATCCCAGTGCCAACATTCCTTATGTTGGTACACAAAAGGACATCTTAGGATTAAAGTTTTCTGAAACACTATAGATGGGCATGACATGAGATGCATTTACCTTTTAACTAGCTTGCCACATTATTTTTCTAAGTGTTGAATGGCATACGTGACTGTCTTCATTGAAACTCGTGTATGTACATGACTATTCCCATTGACAACTCGCGTACTGTGCGCGACTATCTCCATTGCAACCCGCGTACATCAGCATACGGGAGTTTCCTTTAAGAAAATAGCGTGTCATACATGGGTTGCATACATATTCATTCGACATTGAAAAATATAAATCATGACTAATGGAGATTAGTTGGGCCTTAATTATTAACCACCCCAACTATCTCCACCTCCTCAACCTTCGAAACCACTCTATTTCCCAAAGTATAAATAGATGCCTTGGGGAGGGAATTAATCAATGAATCTTGGAGAGAAAAGTTATGCTGGTGGTATATATTCAGAAGTCTTAGAGCAGTAGAACTCAAAATCCTTTGGTTGCAGAGGACTCCTTGTCTTAGGCGCTGGGTTGTACACTTATCTCATTGACTGATTGTTAATAAAGAGAATTCTTCTTCCAATATTGTGTTGAGTCTCTTTCATGTATTATGGTTGATGAATATATTTGATTAAGCACTAGATATATTGTTTATCTAACCTATTATATATAAATGTATAAGATTGTACTTGGAGAATTTTCTCTTTGCAGGTAAAGGAGGTACATCCCTGAAAGCTTTGGAGAGAAGCAGAGCAGAAGAAGATCAAGCTTGGATCAATCATTGGTAATCGGGTGAGTCCAATATTTCTTTCTATTTTATTTTTGTACTTTAATAAAGCTAATTGTTTGCAAGTTTATAAGTAAGTTGGTAACCCCAGACCCTAGGTTATAAGGGTGTTTAATCCTAAACAACACAAATAAACCCCAAAATCACGGCTGCAATATCCTTCAAGAACTTGCACCTATTACCCTTCAAGGTTTTCATTACAAAAAAAAAACAACACCTAGAACAAACTAATAAGTAAAATCGAGGTCGAGTTCATTTTAGCAGCAAGTATCCTCATCTCCCAACCACCATTACTCATTGTAGGAGAAAAACCCTCAGTGCTATTTGAGGCTTACTAGGGTTCGTGTGGCTGAGTTTTGGGTAGATTTGAACCACCAGCTAAGTCCAAAGTTCTGAAATAAATTAACCTACACAAAATGAAAACTCAGTTGGTGAGAAGTTGTTTTTAAATGAAATAAATGTCTCCCAACTTTATATCAAATTCAAACATGGAAGGGTTTTTTTTACCAGCTAGTTGTGCAGAGGGAAGAAGTTGCGGAAGCCAACCACTTGAGATAGTTTCTTTCCACCTTAAAGAGTAATGCCAGAAGCTAAATAACGTTAAATGAATTGGAAATCCCATATATTGTTCATGGAAACCAGCTTGTATGTTTTGGTCAAGAAACAACTTGCAAAAATGGAGGTGTGTAAAGGACTACGACGACCACGAGTTCTCAGCTTGACCCAAAAAAATGAAGGAACCCTCACTACGAAATGAAATGGGTAGGGTTTAGTTCTTTTAATTTATCCATCTTGTGGTTGAGACCATCCCCACGTGTCCACCAAAATAATTTGGAAATCGAGGGTGCAAGTCAATAGTGGAGGATGGTTCCAATCTGCATCAAATAATTATTAATCAAAACCCTATAATCATTTAAACGATGCATTTTTCTATGATTTCCAACGATATATTAATACCATGAAGTTTTCAATACTTAGTTTACTAATCATAAAATTAATATAGGAAGTATCTTCTAAGATATTGTCAAGTTAAGATAAGTTCTTTTGCTAACCATGTGTGCTAGAACATAGTTTAGTATCAAACTATAATATGTTGATCAATAAACTCATCTCAAATATTTACTAAATCAACTAGTATGAAGGTATAGTTATTCCATATAATGTTGAAATTATACAATGTCAAACCTAGGATAAGGTTGAAATGGATATACATCATTTGAGTGTATGGTCTTAAGAGTTTTTAGAGTTAACTCTTTTTCAACAAAAGAAGCAAGATTGTAGTTTAGGAGCATGAAGTATTTCCTTTGTATTTTCCAAAGAATCATATGATTATGTTCAAGACTAGACTCCAAATGCGTGCCTAAACTAAGCAAAGGTTGGAGTACTATAATTTCATCTTAGATAAAATATAGATCAAAATTGCTATAAACAAAAGTACCAAGTATTCTTGGATTTAATTGTAATCAACCAGTAACTTGATTTTTTTGGCATAGTACCTCGATCATGTTGTACACCCATGCAGATGCAGTTTGATATAAATATAATTATGTAGATGTGACAATGTAGATAATATCAACATTACCTCATGGAGTCAAGTTGTTCTTAAATAATCTAAGACTAGCATCATATTCATGCTAGGGAAGTATCTTCTTGACCTCTTTATAAATATTATTTTACTGGAACTTACACTTACCTTTTAAAACTTGTAAGGATCCATCAGTCCCATTGTGTTAGCTTAAAGCTAAGTAATCCCCATTCACACATAAGAGACTTTCCCTAGCTAACAAAAGAAATCAGTAATATATCTAGCATCAGTAAAATACAAGTTCCTTTTCTACTACTGGAAGAATTATTACTACTAAGTCGAAAACAATACTAACAAAGCTGTCAAGGAGAAAGCTATAGATTATAAAATAAAAAAAACTTATAAAGAAGCAACTCTTTGTTTCTCTTACAAATTGTTTAATTATCTGCTAACTGTTAGTGGTACTTTAGCGATGATTTTAGACATTTTATGTCACATGAGAAATTTTAAATTTTTTACAAATTTTGAGTTATTACAAGGCACCTGGTCAATTACCAAGAAATTGATTCAGTTTGGGAATGAAGCTCAGCTTAGTGTTGAGAGGCCATTCTCTGAGAGAATGGAGGCACCTGGTCAGTTACTAGGAATTTGTTTCAGTCTAGGACTGACACTCAGCCTAGATCTTAAAGACATTCCCTGAGAATGAAAGATGTGTTGGGAGAGCCATTCTGACATGGTTGTTGGATGTGTTCCTCTCATGGTTAGATATAATTGCTGAAGAAGATGAAGACCTACCTGAAGGCTAGGCTTACAACCAGCATGAAAAAGGGATGGCTCTGTAGAACTTTCTATGACGAGAAGAATGAAGAGATAGCACCATTTGATTGAGATAGCGGAAGCAATGATGATGATCCATTGATGATCCAGTGATTCTCCAAATCAAGTGATGATCCGGACTCGGTGATGATCCATACTTTATGAAGATGACTTGACGATGAATATGACTTGAATATGAAGATCACTTGATGATGTGTGGGATGATACATAAAAGAAGACTTGTGTAATAAATTGTGTCCAGAGAATACTTTCCTAGTTAAGAGGGAGTGTTAATGTATTTGTAAATTCGTAATGTATTCACTTGTATATCTTATGTATTGTACCCCGATGTTTATTCCAGGAAGTATCTATAATGTGATTGAGTCATGTCATGCCCCGATGTTCCAATCGAGAGATTCAATAATCTAAACAAGTCACTTAAATTCATTGAGGTTAACCCTCCATTGTAAGTCGGGGCAATAGTCCCCACAATTGAGTCAAGGTTAACCCTCCTTGTTGATTGGATCACAAAGTCCGTACAGTTGTGGTGCACTAGGGTTATTAGACTCTCCTATAGAAGTCGACCCTGGTAATTAATTGTTAAGTGAGGCCAACTTGTTGCAGTGGACATAAAGTGAACAGAAGAATATAAATAGAAGTGAGGCTATCCTCTTTTCTACACATCACACACACTCACTCACTGGGGTGCATGAGTGAGAGAGAGAGAACATCTATTGGAGATCATCTTTTCTGTATTTGGGTTTTATTGCTTCCATTGGTGTTCATTCTATCTGTAAGGAAGTTGTATGTTTTTCTCCTTTATGGTTTCCCCAAGAAAAATTCTTGTGTTCTCTTGTTTCTTGTGTTTATTGCTGTGCATGTTAGTCTCTCATATAAGATCCTAAGATCATATTGCTTAAATGATAATAATATAACAACACCCAGAACCACAATATTTATTTATTCAAAATTATCATCCTCTATTCTCTCTGATGAAGTTGTTCAAGATTAATAAGAAGCATAATCTTCCACATAGTCAATTCGAATTGAAGAAAGTCTCCTTGGAGTGACTCCTTCTCCTGTTGCTCGAGAATTTTATGAGATCTCTGATATCTCATATTCTCATATAGATGATCCATAAGAATACAATAGAATATATGTTATTGAATAAAATCTCTCCTTCCATTATATGCAAACAATCTCCAGTGATTCTTCTATTTTAAATTCCGTGCATAGTTTACCGGTGATTTCTTCAGAAAATGAAGAGGAATTTGATTTCTCTCTCTCTAATGTTGCTGCTGGTGTGGGGAAAAGTAATACTTTGTATTTTTTGGAAATAATATCATATTTTAGGAATGATCCATTCACTCTCATTGATCTATATCTTCCAACAAATTCCTACATGACTGCATGCACCAATACTCAGACTTTTGTTGAAGAATGAGAAAAATGTTCATCTAGCATCTCGGTGGAGCACTTGGAATAATTGTTGCACACTCTTGGATATGATATGAAATTATTTGGATCTGATGTGATCTTATTTGGTTCAATTTTTAAGTTTCAAGAGCCTCCAGTAATACTTGTAGTTGTTCTCATCAATTTTGGTGTGAAAAATCAAGTACCAAAAGTCACTTTCAAAATTGTTGTTTGGGATTTGAAGTCCGTTTTCTCTCATGATTTTGCTGATATTATATTTTTTGAATCTTTGAATATTTTAGAAATAATATCAAATTTCAATAATGATCCATTCACCCTCATTTATCTTTAGCTTATAGGAAATTACTACATGATTGAATGCACCAATACTCAGAGTTTTGAAGAAGGAGAAAATTGTGCATCTACCGTCTCAGTGGAGAACTTGGATTTGTTCCACAATATTGGATCTGATATGAACTGATTTGGATATGATTATATATTAATTGTTTCAATTTTTAAGTTCCAATAGCTTCCATTAATTCTTGCAACTGTTCTCATCAATTTTGGTGCTGAAAAATCAAGTACAACAAGTCTCTTTCAAAATTGCTGCTGGGAATTTGATGTTAGTTTCCTCTGATGATTTTTTTGTTGTTATATGTTTTGGATAATTGTTTATTTTTTAATCTATATCATATTATGTATCTCAATAATTCTCTCTCCATAGTCCCAGGGATTCTCTACCTATCTATTTGATCACATGCTCATCTCCTCACACAACTAGTAAAGATGGAGACATTCTGCATTTTCCTAGACACTTGCTCCTAACACTTGGAGATGATTTTATCTCACATGGTTTGATGTTCAATACTGACATATATCAGCTTCTTGGGTTTTCCTCACATGTTTTGAATTCTCAAGAACCTTTTCTCTCTCATCGGTTGATCTCAGTTGCTCTACATGGGTACAGTTTTCATCTTCCAGCTATATATGTTCCTAATTTAGTTGAGCATATTATTTTTCTTCCAAAGAAGAAAGTTCCTAAAGACATAATCATTTAGTTTGTATTCAGAGGTTCACATGCATAGTATTAGGATTCTATTGCATAGAAGAACCAAGATACTACATTTGCTACTACATATTGCAGCAAACGTTTCACAAAGTTTTTATTCAAAACGTGTTTTCCTGATTCCCTGTTAGTTTTTCAACATTAATCTAGCATTATTAGGATATTTAACTGAGAGAATAATAGGTACAACAATCAAACACAAGAGACAATGAACACAGTGTTTTTCCTTGGGGAAACCATAAAGGAGAAAACCCTGCAACTTCCTTAGAGATAGAATCATCACCAAAAAATTAAAATCCCCAAAACAGTAAGTGATATCCCAATAGCAGTAATCTTCTTCTTGTCTAGCCCAAGTGTCTTCTCCTTCCTCAACTATGCGCTACACTTGAGTGTGTATGACTTGTGTGTTAAATAGAGACTCCCGTTCTCTATTTATACTAATCTCGACATGACTAAAACCCTACTAGGGCCGACCTCTACTAGGAGAGTCTAATAACCCTAGTGCCCTGGAACTACGAGGAATTTAACCCTTAGACAATTGGAGGGTTACCCACTATGACTTGACATGACTTGTTTACATAATTGATCCTCCTGATCGGAACATTAGGGCATGGCAATATGACTCAAATACATTATAGATACATCCCGGAATAAACATTGGGTTATAATACATAAGATACATAGGTGAATACATTCTGAAGTTAAAAATACATAAACACTCCCTCTTAACTAGGAAGGTATTCTTTCGACACAATTTTCAGCACTGGTCTTCTTCTCTGCATCAACTGGATCATCTCGTCATCTGCATCTCAAGTCTTCTAAGTCTTCAAGTCATATTCATCTTCATGTCACTGTCAATCTTTGAATCTATATCATCTCTTGATCTGGATCATCATGGGACATCATCACTGGATCTGGATCATCGCTGGCCATCATCACTAGATCTGGATCATCACTTGATTTGGATCATCATGAGGTATCATCACTGGATCTGGATCATCACTCGATTTGGATCATCACTGGATCTTGATCATCACTCGATCTGTATCATCCCTGGTGCTATCTCATGATTCTTCTCGTTATAGGAAGTTCTACAGAGCCAACCCTTTTTCATGCTGGTTGTAGGCCTAGCCTCCATGTAGGTCTTTCCTCAACGCTTATATCTGACACTAATTCAGAATGGCCCGCCCAGCACTTACATCTGACCTACTCGTCAGAAGGGCATGCCCAACACTCACATATGATCATGTAGGAACAAATCCTATAATCATATCAGAAAGGCCCAACACTCACATTCACCAACATGATATGAACTCAAACTACTATCATCTGTGAAATGGCTCAGCACTTACAACCACCAGCATGATAGGAACCCAAACTACTATCATCTGTGGAAATTAATAGCACTCACATCCACCAGCATGGTACGAACTCAAACTACTACCATCTATGGAAATTCTCAGTACTTACAATCACCAGCATGGCAGGAACTCAAACTACTACCATTTGTGAAAAGGAACATCACTTATAGTCACCAGCATGATAGGAACCCAAACTACTATCATCTGTGAAATGGCTCAGCACTTATATCTGAGTACATGGGGACACCTCCCTCAGTCACATTAGAGAGGCTCTCAGTCCTAGACTGAGGATCCCTGGTAGCTCACCAGGTAGCTCCATTTAGAGAATGGCAGTAGCCCTTATATCTGACACTAAGTCAGAATGGATTAGCACTCATATCTAACATGGGAGGAACCTAATCCTTTAGCCATGACAGAATGGCTTCATCCCTTACATCTGATCAAGTGGGAACACATCCCTCTATCACATCAGAATGGCCATGCACTCATATATGATCATGTGAGAACAAGTCTCATGGTCATATCAGAACGACCCTCAGTCATAAACTAAGTTTTCCTAGTACCTCACCAGGCCGCTCCATTCCAAGAATGGCAATAGCCCTTATATCTGATCATGCAGGAACCAATCCTGCAGTCATATCAGAATGGATTAGCACTCACATCTGACATGGAAGGAACCAATCCTCTTGCAATGATAGAATGGCTCAGCCCTTACATCTGACATGTTCATTAGAATGGCTATGGATCTCGATACTCATATCTGTCATGGAAGGAACCAATCCTCTCACCATGACAAATGGCTCAGCCCTTACATCTGATCATGGAAGGAACCAATCCTCTCACCATGTCAAAATAGCTATGGGACTCATCACTTTCCCTTGGAGGAAACCTCGATCTCGAGAACACCAAGCTTCTCCCTGAAGTACTCAAACTTCACTCTAGCCAATGGCTTTGTTAATACGTCAGCTATATGTTCCTCTGTCGCAACATATTGGAGCTTCATTTCTCCCCTCTATACCATATCCCTGATATAGTGATACTTGATCTCGATGTGCTTCGACTTGTCATGGAACACTAGATTCTATGACAACTTCACGCAACTCTGGTTGTCACAATGTATACAAGTAGCATCCAACTCGAGATCAAATACATTAGATAGTAGCTTATATAGCCATACTGCCTCACAACTAGCTGAACAAGCTGTGACATACTCTACTTTAGTTGTACTCAGTGCCACATAGGATTTCTTCCTGCTAAACTAAGATATCACACCTGAGCCCATACTGAAGCAACACCCTGAAGTGCTCTTCCTATCAATGGCACTACTTGCCCAATGTAAATCAACATAACCCTCCAGGTTAATCTTCTGATTCGCATCGTACTTGAGCCCATAATCAACTATACCCTTTAGGTACCTCAGAATATGCTTTGCAGCAATCAAGTGAACATTGCTTGGATCTGTCAAGAACTGGCTCAAGGTGTTCACAGCAAAGCAAATGTCTGGTCTTGTGTTCATGAGGTACATCAATGACCCAATCCTCTGACGATACATCGTACCATCAACAAACTCTGATGAAGAATCACTCAATAGCTTCAGGTTTGATGCCATAGGTGTGGTCATAGCCTTGTTGTCCATCATCCCAAACCTCTTCAGGATCTCTACTGCATACTTCCCTTATCCAAGGAATATTCCATCTGCACTCTGCCACACCTCCATACCTAGAAAGTAATGCATCATCCCTAAGTCCTTCATTTCGAACTCAGCAGCAAGATTTCTCTTCGTATCAGCAATCAACCCTTATGTACCTGTCACAAATAGATCATCTACATATAGTAGAAGCATAATTGGGTTGCCATTCTCAACCTTGTAGTAAAGGTTGGAATCTGCTTTACTCTTGGTAAATCCCAAACTGGATAGAAATCTATCAATTCTGCCATACTAGGTTTTGGGTTCCTATTTTAAACCGTACAGTTCTTTCTTCAATCTACATACATGAGACTCTTTGTTATGTGTCTCAAAACTGAGTGGTTGTTCTACATACACTTCCTCTTCCACCACATCATTCAAGAAAGAAATCTTGACATCCATTTGGTGTATCTTCCATTTCATCACTACAGCCAGAGAAAGTACTAATCTGATGGAAGTGTGTCTAGATACAGGTGCAAATGTTTCTTCATAGTCTATTCCTTCTTTCTGAGAGAAACCCCGAGCCACAAATCTATCCTTATACTTTTCAATGCTACCGTCTATAGCATGCTTGATCTTGTAGATCCATTTGGAAGTTACAACTGACTTCCCTTCTGGTCTTGGGACAACATCCCAAACATCATTCTTCATGGTTGGTTGATATTCTTCGATCATAGCATCCTTACATTCTTTCTACTCTGCTGCTTCTTCATAACTGGAAGGTTCTTTATCAATGAAATCACATAATAAAGCTACATATCCAGAGCATGATCTAGTCCTTTTTCTTTCTCTGTGATTTTCTTCTGGAGCCCCATATCTTTCCACACGTTGGATAAGTTCATGTACCCAATCATGTTTCCTCTTATGAGGATTCTTCTCCATATGTGGATCTATAGGTCTATGTGGTTCCTCGAAATCTTGATCTTCTTCTTGAGCTTCTTCATTCATGGTTGTATCATGAATTCTGGGTGCTTCTATTTCTGCTTCTTCTGGTTCTTCAGCAGGTATCTTTCTGGATTTGTTGTAAGCTGTATCTTCATCAAATGTCAAATCCTTGCTGATGTCAATCTTCTTGTATCCTAGGAAATAGATTATGTAACCCTTCAAGCTTTCAAAGTATCCCACGAATATACCCTTTTTTCCTGAAGGATCTAATTTTTTCCTTTTCTCTCTTGGAATGTGTATGTACACAGGACAGCTGAATATTCTGAGATGGCTGACTTCTGGTTTCTTGCTGGAGAAGACTTATTTAGGAGTCCTTTTCTCAAGTACTCTATATGGAGTATGGTTCTGTACATACACAGTTGTTCTGGAAAATTCCGCCCAAAGATGCATAGGAAGATCTTGATCATGAAGCATTGCTCTTGTAGCTTCCATGATGGTTCTATTCTTCCCTTCTGTAATCCCATTTTGTTGTGGATTATAAGGAGTGGAAAACTCCCTATTAATCCCTGATTCTTTTCTTACCTCTTTGAATCCATTCGAAGTGAATTCTCCACCATTATCTAATCGAAAAGCCTTGATATTCCTTTCAGTGTGGTTCTCAATCAAGGCTTTGAATTCCCTAACTTTGCTGAATACTTCGTCTTTGTTCTTCATGAAGTAAACCCATGTCTTTCTAGAAAAATCATCAATAAAAGAAACATAGTATGAATATCCGCTTAGTGAGTTTGATGACATAGGACCACATACATCTGAGTGGATGATTTCTAGTATGCCTTTGGCTTTGCTTTCGCTACTGGGAAATGTATTCTTTGTATTCTTCCCTTTTGCACATCCTTTGCAAACCCCATCATGTTTTGCTTGGAATTCTGGAAGACCTTCAATAGCTTTGCTTGCAATAGGTAGTGCTCTGTAATGCACATGTGCAAGCCTTCTATGCCAAAGTTCACTTGGCTCTACTGTATCATGGACCATTGGTTGTTCTAGATGGCCCTTCAATTTGTACATTCCTCCTTCTTGTTCTCCAATCACTACCACATCATCGATAGTCTTTCCTCTAGGCCACATAATGACTTGACCATCTATGAATGCCACCCGCATTCCTTTTGCATCCAATGCTGATATGGAAAGGAGGTTCTTATTGAGTCACGGTACAAACAATACTTCCTTCATTGTTAGAGACTTACCAGAGTCTAATTTATATGAAGATTCCCCACCACCTTTTATTGGATATTGGTAGTCATTTCCTAGCTTCACCTTGTGAGGTGATTCATGTTTTGACAGTCTCAGAAAGGATTCCTTGAATCCAGTCATATGTTTGGAAGCCCCAATGTCTATAAGCCAATCATCACTACCATGAGTAATGTTACCCATGAGAGTGGAAATCAAAACATATTCATCCTCGCTTGAAGAATCTTCACTTTCATATTTGGGTCTCTTCATGGATGGTTCATCATCCTTTGTAGCATGAGCATGATGTATTCTTTTGTTCCCCTTCTTCTTATGAGAGTGATTTTTTCTCTTAGGACAGTCTTTTGCAAAGTGTCATTTTTCATCACATGTATAACATCTCAATCTAGATATGTCCTTTCTATTGTGAGAGTTCTTACCTTTGGAGGTATGAGGATTTCTTCTTCCCTTCTTGGAGTGAGCTGTGAGGGCTTGATCTTCACTTCCCATCTTCTCTTCTTGGGCTGCTATCTGAGCTTCTTCTTGAGAGAATTATTCCCATAGTCTGCTGAATTTGACTAACTTCTTTCTAGCACAGATTCCTTGAATGAAAGCATCCCATGACCTAGGGAGGCCATTTAAAGTAGTCATCACAATCTCTGCACTCTCCACTTCTTCATCTACAGCTTCTAATTGTTCCTTGATCTGAGAGACCCTTGTGAATTAAGACTAGATAGTTTCTGCATTCCGAATCTTCACATTCTTCAGTTGGTTCCTCAAATTCATCTTCCGGTTTATGTTCTTTCCTTCAAACAACTTGGTTATGGCATCAAACATGGATTTAGGTGTCTTGAGAGAGGACACCTGTGGGATAAGGTGATCCTTGATAGAATCAGCAATGATCCTCTTTGACATAACCATCTTCTTCTTATGTAAGGCCTTTTCCTCATCTCCCTCTGGAACTGGAACCTCCTCATGAATGTAGGAGTCTAATTCATTCTCTTCCAGGACCAGGGAGATCCTATACATCCAAGCTCAGAAGTTATCAGCTCCCTCAAGACTTTCATCAAGCTTGGTATGATGAGACATATTTATCTAAGAACCTCAAATGGAAATAAGAAATATTTTAGATCTTACCAAGTTCAAGATGTCGTATCTAAAACTTGAGCTGAAATCCTCCAGATCTAGTTCAGGAGCAAATTAGGGTTTTGCTTTTTCGGAGTTCTGTCCACCCAAATGCCTTGAAATTTGTCCCTAACTTCAATTTTGGGGAGGAGATCAATCTAGGCTTGGGATCACTGAAAAATCCCTCTTCTGTGAAAATCCCTAATTTTCGACAGTAGTGACAGGTCCAAAACTGAAAAACCTCAGAATTAGATTCTGCTTCGACATAAAGATGCGCCCTAAGGAGGAGAGTTGTTCCACCTTACTTTTGCGGAAAATATGTGGAGGAATATCCACACACTAGAAATCCCTAGTTCCCACAGTTGCACATTGTCTTCTTCTCAGGTTAGCTCTGATACCATGTTAGTTTTTCAACATTAAGCGAGCATTATTAGGATCTTTAACTGAGAGAATAACAAGTACAACAATCAAACACAAGAGACAATGAACACAGTGTTTTTCCTTGGGGAAACCATAAAGGAGAAAACACTGCAAATTCCTTAGAGATAGAATCAGCACCAAAATAGTAAAATCCCCAAAACAGTAAGTGATCTCCCAATAGCAGTAATCTTCTTCTTGTCTAGCCCCAGTGTCTTCTCCTTCCTCAACTATGCGCTACACTTGAGTGTGTATGACTAGTGTGTTAAATAGAGACTCCAGTTCTACATTACTAAAACCCTACTAGGGTTGACCTCTACTAGGAGAGTCTAATAACCATAGTGCCCCAGAACTGCGAGGACTTTAACCCTTATACAATCAGAGGGTTACCCACTGTGACTTGACATGAATTGTTTACATAATTGATCCTCTCGATCGAAACATCAGGGCATGAAAATATGACTCAAATACATTATAGATACATCCCAGAATAAACATCGGGTTCCAATACATAAGATACATAGGTGAATACATTCTGAAGTTACAAATACATCAACAATCCCATGAGCTTTCCCCCAATTTCCTCGATTTATTAAGTAGAATTTTTTAATTCTTTTAGATTGTAATTGGGAGACTTTTGGACTTGTTGCCAGGGCCCACTGTTGTCCAAATTAGGATTCAGGGGGGGTGTTAGGATTTATAATCCTCCCTTGTCCATACTTGTCTATTAGATTATAGTTTCCTAACTTAGGAGTCATTAATTAATATTGGGTCCACTAGGACCATTGGGTCCACTTAGGCTATTGGTGGCACTGATACTAGTCACTAGAGTGCGGGGAACACATATAGAGGTTATCTATAAGTAATTTCACATTCATGCATCAATTTAAGTGCCTCTGAGACCATTACCTACAATTTAGGAGCCACTGGGAGTGTCGGCACCAACCTCCGTGAGTTGTTGGTAGTTGGTAACTAGTTAAGCTAAAACATGCTCTAGTTACATTCAATTATATATCCTCTAGTTCAGTTAGCACCGGTATTGCATGGCTGCATGTGGACAAGTTCCTATTCTCACCTACTTCTCACCTACCACATCATTTTAGCTGGTTTAACTAATTATAAATGACCAAGAGACTGAAATAGACATCCAAAGTTGATCTAGTGAACTCTGATAGTTATTTAGACACTTCTAGTTAGCCATGCAGTCAGATTGAATTGGTATATTTGAATCTATTCACATGATTTGAATTCTCTTTTATGCAACCTTGTTGTATGTTGCTGAGATAAATTATGTTTATACTATAATTATACTGAGAAATACTTATCTTTTTCCTATGAAATTTGTCTTGCTCGGTGTGTATTACACATTCCATTGCACTACATAATAATACAATATAATTGCACCCATATCTTGAATATCAAATGGAACAATAATTCCAACATGAAGGCTCCATTATTTTGGAGTTGGAGGCCATCCTCAATAAGAGCACTCATCAGCTTCACTCCCGATCGATCACAGAGGTATTAATTTAGTGGCATGGCATGCAACTAAAGGATGCTACATGGGAAACACTTCTTCAGATTCAACAACCATTTCCACATGTAAATCTTTGAGGACACGACTTTTATAAGATAGAGGGGATGTGAAGAACCCATGTCTACCCTTCTCTTTGTTGCATTAGTATATTTTTTTTGCATGCATATTCTTTGTAAGTCGTGCCATGAGTATATTGTATTATCCACATTCATGGGGAGTAATAGTTATTTAAATTATACTTAGTATATAAGTATGTGTTGAGGCCAATGAAGGAATCCATGAGTTATTTTGTATCGAGCTTTCTCAAAGGATGTTTTCCCCTCGAAGTGTCTTGTGATCAATAAAATTCCTTCTATGCTATGTTATTTCTATTATAAATGCATTTTCATTATTTATTGCAGGAGGTTTGTCACATATACTTGAGGAAATCATCATTAAAATTGAATCATGGGAGTTCCCTCCTGATTTTGTAGTCATAGAGGTTAGAACTAATCTTAGTGGATGCCTCATCATTCTTGGAGGACAATGGCTAGCAATGAAAAATGGCTATAATAGGTTGTCGATTCAGAGACAAAAGGGTGAGTACACAAAGTTGAGGGACCTTTTAGATGCAATGGTAGAGTGAATTCAATCACTCTTGATCTATAAAATATAAATCATCCCAAGCAATCCCAAACCTGCCAATCCTACACCCAAGGATGCCAATAGGAATTCCAATTAGGATAGTAGAACAAAATGCACCCCCGTTTTATTGAATCAAATTGCGCTCCCATTTTGATTTCAATAAACACGCTCCCGTTTTTAAAAACCTATTTTTTGGTTAAAATGGGTTGATCCTGTCATTTTCACCACAACCCAGCCATGTTGGATCTTGGGTGGAGTACAACATGAGTGGGTGAACACATTTTGGGTGAGCCAAATCCATCCACCTCCACCTTTGGATCAACCTAATCTCTGTGAGGTATTTTCCTCAAATCTTCTCATGGTTGTTTCCCTAAATTCATTAATTTATTTTCCCTAATTTGAAATTAAAAAAAATGTTTAATTTATATGGCCAATGGAAACCAAAACCCCAATGGAATTGGCCACTGGAAACCAATGGAAACAAAAACCCCAATGGAATTGGCCAATGGAAACCAAAACCCCAATTTAATCATAAAAATTAAATAATTTTGATTATTTACCAATATTTATACCCAAAATTCACATGCCCTATGGAAACCAAAACCCCAATCAACTCATTAAAAACAAATCAATTTCACTATTTCCATGTGCATATTCACAAGCATCCTTGTGAATCCATACCAAAATTCACAAATATGCAAAGTTTGTCAAGAACATTACCAGTTTGCATGAGTAATTTACATGCCCAATGCAAACCAAAACCCCAATTAACTCATAAAAAACAAATGAACTTCACTATTTGCATATATGTATATTCAAAAGCATCACTGTGAATCCAAACGGAAATTAACAAATATGTAAAGTTTGTCAATTATATTGCAATCTTGCATACAGCTAAGAAAAAAATCAAGTAGAATTCATATCTTCCCTAAAATAAATAAAAAAACATGGTAAATCCCTTGCCTCTATCTGAAATATCGAATTTGTTCATCCAATAACATCAATAAACACCTTATAGTTTTGATGAAACTTCCTAATCCAAGTGTTAAAATAAGGTATAGAAGATTCCCATGCTTAACAAATATTTCCTCTTGACTAAAGGGTACTTTTTGCTTAAGGTCAAGACAACAAAGTTCAACAATAGGCTCTACGAACATCAAGATACATAGGGAGGTTCATGTGTTTGATTACATGCCAATCACATACTATCATACATGATAGAATCTAGTGGAAACCTTGCAACAATAAAAGCCACTATACACAATTGTGCATTTAAAGTCTCTCATGGACATATAGAAAGAGGGCACAGAACTAAAATAACATCAAGTGGAATCCATACATGGCCCAAATTACACATAAACAAAGATCTGCTAAATAAACTTTTGAGTCCAAAAAACATCATGCTACAACAAACAATTACATATCTAACAAAATCGTTGCATATACTGGGATTGTATTCATCAATAGCACATTATGACGCCTATTCTAGGGTCTAGTCATTGCCTCTACCCACAATTTGTCCTGCAAGGGCATTAGTCAGCACTTCACAATTTCAATGAAACTTCATAATACAAGCCTTAAAATAAGCTAGAGGAGCTTCCCAATCAACATATGCACACAGGACATTTTATGTACACATGCATATGGAAATTTGAATTAATACATGAATTTAGGACATAAATTTAAAATTAAAAAATGTTAAATGTTTATTCTTTACTATAAAATTCAAGATCAATTTTAAAATTTAAATAATAGATTTCATTTATGTTGTTATTTGTTGTACATTAGTTATACAGTTTTCAGTGCTTAGAGATTTCATTATATCATGTGTTTATTTTTCTAATGACATTTTATTTATATTTATGATTGCAGTGGCTACTATGGATAACAATGCTCAGATATTGAGGGTTATTTTCCATCTCAGAGAGATTGGTTCTTCCTAGAGGGGTGGAGATGAGCTTTGTCACTCCTTGTTAGACTCATTGCTGACTATTTTTGATATGATATCAAGATCGAAAGATACTTTTATAGCATCGCATCCTACAGGGAGAGGAAAAGACAAGAATACGCTGATGGGTTGAGCTACACCGAGGTAAAGAAGATGAAAATAACCAAAGAACACATCTATACATTGTTTAGAGTTGCTGGGATGGAAGAAATTCTGGAGAGCACCAGGCCACATATTTCCATTAAGTGTTGCATATTTCCACCCATTAGAGACCATTGGATGGATACATGGTACATGGTGTTTTACATTCCACCGCACAACAATAGGGAGGTACTGTTGTACTTCCTCCAAAAGTTGTATGCATATTTTCTGATGGGGAAACATGTCACACTACTATATTTCGATCCAAAATCCGATGGTTTTTTCCGACGGCGCGTGGATTTTTTATTTTAACAGTGCCAAAAATCAGGAAGATAATTTTTTTTTTGAAATGGTGGTGATCAGCGTCGCTTAAGAGATGGCGCTTAAATTACTCATTCATTTAATAATGTCTTATAAATCATTTAATAATTTGTCGTAATTGGTTAATTATTTAAAATGGAAAGCGACGCTTAAGACATTATCCCACACACATT
>LPNX010570466.1:12914-38011 GCA_001517045.1 Pseudotsuga menziesii
TCGAAAGGGGGTTTTTTGTATTTGAATTCATCTCAGAAGAGGACCGGGATCTAATCTTTAGAAATGGGCCCTATTTCATGGGAACGCGGGCACTGTATCTGAACAAATGAACTCCAAATTTGGACCCCTCAATTGATCTGCCCAAAGAAGTGCCGGTATGGGTTAGGCTTCCCAACCTCCCGGTGCATTGCTGGGATATTGAATCTCTGCAGAGGATAGGGAACGGAATCGGCCGATTTATAGATAAAGCTGATAACAAAGGACAATATACCTATGCCAGAATCTGCGTTGAAGTTGATCTTGAAGTCGGGCTTCCTGAGGCAATAAAATTAACGGTCGGATCCTAGACCCACTATCAGAAACTAGACTACAAGCACTTGCCCTTCAAGTGCAGGCACTGCCAAGAACACGGCCATTTCCAAAGGCATTGTCCCAAACTGGCCTCTGGGAAAGAAGACGCCAAAGGATGGCAGAGAGTAAAGAAAAGCAGAACCACTGTCAATGCCAAAAGCAAGGAGAAAACGGCCTAGGATCCCCCATTGGTTGGCAGCTCAAAACCTATTCGCCAGGAAGCTCCCAACGAAGCTCAAACCCCCATAATTGTCCTAGTAGAGGAAGGAACAGGGGCGTCACAAGGCCCAATCGCCCCAACCCCAAAGACTGATGTTCCTAGTCACTCAAAGGAACACATCAGCCTAGGCTCGGAAACAGGAGCAGAATCCTTTGAGGAAGGAGACACTGAAGCAAGCAGTCTGTCAGGATCTCCAGACCAGCCAAAGCGCGGGTGGAAGACTGAGAAGAAAAGAAGAGAAGAGTAGTCCTACAAGGATGTGGTCCAAGGCTCTCAGCATACCATACCAGAAATGATGAATACTAGATCGGGGATGAAGCATGGGAAGACTCCGAAAGGGGCCAACCCCTCCCACTCTGGCAAATAATGCAATTTGTCTCCTGGAACTACAGAGGACTAGGCAGCACTCTAAAAGAAGAAGCAATAAGGGATTTAGTAAGAGCAACAATGCCTGATGTCCTCCTAATCCAGGAGACAAAAATGGAGGAGGAAGTCCTCCTCAGAGCAAGCAACTCGTTCTCGAAGAAAGGCCTGGGCAGGGCTGTGAGCGCAGGAGGAGCCTCGAGAGGTTTAGCCACATTCTGGGACTCTGCAAAGCTCGAGCTAATCGAAGAAGAAGGCACCACTCACTGGTTATTTACCAAGCTGATCCACAAAGACTCCGTTCATCTTGTAAGTCTCTTCAACATGTATGTTCCTGTCTCCCTAACTGAGAAAAAAGATTGTTTGGACTCTGTAAATCTATTTCTCAATCAACACAATACTGATAATGTAGTAGTGGCTGGAGATTTAAATGTAACCCTTGCTCTGGTAGAAAGAAAAGGGGGTTCTTTAGTCCGAGATCCGGCAAGAGAATGGGTGGAAGACTTGATGATGGATTGGGAGCTTGAAGATATTCCCCCTGACAAGGGGAAGTTTACCTGGACCAATAAAAGAATTGGGCCGGGCCACATTGCTGCCAAGCTTGACCATTTTCTTATTCAGTCCTCCTTTCTTACCCTAGGTCTTATGGTGACCTCCAGGATCCTCCCGCACTACACATCTGACCATAAACCCATTTTGCTCTCCCTGTCTCGTGGGGAAAAGCTAGGTCCGATTCCTTTCCGTTTCAGCCCTATTTGGGTCACTCAGGAAGGTTTCCTTGATCTCGTCTCCGATTCATGGAAGCAGCCGGTGCATGGCTCCCCCTTCTATGTCTGGGAAGGGAAGCTCAGAAGACTTAAAGCTGACCTAAAAGCTTGGGCCAAAGGTCTAAGCTCCCCCATGGCTGAAAGGATAAGAATTCAGAAGGCTTTAGAAAGACACAAAATGATCTTAGAAGAAACTCCAATCACTCCTGATTTGATTAACCGGGAACCTGAGCTTCAAAGGATGTACCATAAAGCTTGCAGAGAAGAGGAAACTTATTGGAGAGTCAAATCTAGAATGCTTTGGCTCCAAGCTGGAGATAAAAACACTTCATTCTTCCATAAGCAAGCCCAAGCCAGGAAAAACTATAATTCCATCAGTGAAATCCAAATGCATGATCAAGTAATAAAGGACTTCGGTGGTATAAAGGAGGCAGCCCACTCCTTTTACAAAAATCTCTATTCAGCCCCGGACCTGGACCCAGTGGACCCGAATACTTACCCTCTGTCAGAGATACCAAGCATGATCAATGAGGATGACAACACGCTGCTGAACATCCCTGTCAGCATTCGGGAAATCAAGAAAGCCCTCTTCAAAATGGACCCAGACAAAGCTCCAGGGCCAGATGGATTCTCTACCCGGTTCTACATTGCTTGTTGGGACATCATAAAAAATGACCTGTACATAATGGTCAAGAAGGCTCAAAACTATACCAAGCTAGGCGGTGGCACTAATTCCTCTTTCTTAGCACTCATTCCAAAAGAAAAAGGGGCCAAGAACTTCAGCAAATTCAGACCCATATCCCTCTGTAATACGGGATATAAAGTCATCACTAAAATTATGGCCAACAGACTCAAAGGAATTCTGCCTAAGCTGATCCCTGAAAATCAAGGTGGGTTTGTGAAAGGAAGACAGATCCTGGATAACATTATTTTAGTCCAAGAAGCCATTCACACCAGCTACAGGAAAAAAGAGAAGGGTATGGTGGTTAAGCTAGATCTGGCCAGTGCCTTTGACAGAGTCAAGCATGATTTCCTGTTTGCAGCCATGATGAACTTTGGCTTCAGTCAGAAATTTATGGGATGGGTCAAAGCCTGCATCTCAGCCCCCTGGATTTCCCCTTTGGTCAATGGCCGGCCCACCAATTTCTTCCAGGCTTCAAGAGGATTAAGGCAAGGCTGCCCTCTCTCCCCTGTCCTCTTTGTCATTCAAGCCTCCGTCCTTAGCTTCCAGCTGAACAGAAGGCTTCAAAAAAGATCCCTCTCAGGCATCAGAATTGTCCAAAAGGTCAAGGAGGTAAACCATGCACAGTTTGCGGATGATACACTCTTACTGGGAGCAACCAATCTTCACAATGCCTGGAACTTCAAATCTGAACTGGACACCTACAAAAGCTATTCTGGAAGTGAAATAAATTACAACAAAAGCAAGATTTTTGGCTGGAATTGTTCACCGCTTGATATGCTAGAGATCTCTAGGATCCTGGGAATGGAAGGCAGCACCACTTGGGATACCTTCACTTACCTGGGCATCCCAATTTTTAGAGCTAGCCCCAAAGTAGCTCACTGGCTACCTCTGCTGGACAAATTACAAAACAAAATCCATGCCTGGGGAGCAAACTGGCTCAACAAAGCAGGTAAGATTGTTTTGATGAATTCTGTCCTCACCAGCCTGCCAATTTATCAGTGCTCTGTTTTATTAGCTCCCAAGACGATAACCAATAAAATCAATGAGATGCTTCGTCGTTTCCTGTGGGAAGGAGGGCAGAATTGTGAGAAGAAGATCCACCTTGTGAGCTGGGATAAAGTAATGAAGCCAAAAATGGAAGGGGGTCTTCAAATCAGGAACGTAGCCATTCAAAATCTTGTCATGGGTGGCAAAATCCTCTGGAACTTGATAAGTGGAAAAAGAACCTAGAGCAAGCAGATTCTCAAGAAGAAATACTTCAAAGGTGAAAGACAGAGGTGCTTGGAAAATCCCACAAAAATGCAGAAGGGCTCCCCGATCTTCACGCTGTGCAAAAGAGCCATCCCCCACTTCATTCCAAAGCTTACGTGGATTCCTGGTAATGGTGCTAAAATTAAAATTTTTGAGGACTCAATTCTAGGAGATCAGGCCCTCAACGAGCTCAACGACCTGGAAAACATCAAATCGTGGCTGCTGGAAAATAACTGCACCACGCTCTGGGACATATCCACTTGGAATAATGATGCCCACGACTCCTAGGCAAGCTAGAATTTTGGAGACTATCCGGATGATTTAGAGGACGAAGCTTCTGCGCTGCTGAGCCATTTGCAAAGAAAATCGCCCCACTCTACCAATTCAAAAGACAAACGGGGCTGGGGGTCTGGATCTAGAGTTTATTCTGCTGCAGCTGGCTACGCTGCCATCTTGAAAACGCCCTGGGTCCCCCCAAACCCAGCTCCTTGGGAAACTCTGTGGAACTTCCCCTCCATCCCGAAAATAGACATCTTCATATGGACTCTTCTCCACAACAGCATCATGACCGGCGATAATCTCAAAAGGAAAGGCTGGGAAGGGCCTTCACGCTGCTCCTTGTGCAATCATGCTGAAGAAACGGCTGAGCATCTCTTTATCAGCTGTGAGTTCACCAAAGAGGTATGGTGGATTATGATTGGGCCTACTGCTGATAATCTACCAAACTCAGTAATGGAATTCATAAGCAATTGGAAATCTCTCTCTCCCTTCAACCTAAGCAAGAAAAGCCTCCTCAAGCACGCGTGGATGTGGACTCCTAAATTCCTGTGCTGGAAAATCTGGCTAGAGAGGAACAACAAAATTTTTAAAGAGGAACGTAGACTTCCTCCTCAAGTTGCTGTTAAAGCCCGGACTATGATGGCAGAAGCGCTTAGCACTAAGCCTTCCATCAAAAATTTGACCAACCTCTCTCCTAATGAAGAGCGCTGGATTAAGGAGCTCAACCTGAACCAACAAACCATGGAAGCTCTAGATCCCCCTCAGAAATTAAACTGGGAAATCAGATTGGAGGAACAGGAATTTATCAAGTGGAGGTCAGCCCTTGACGAATGGTGCCTCTTCTTTGACGAGGCCTCGAAAGGGAATCCTGGACAAGCTAGAGGAGGCGGCATTATCCTAAACCTTTATGGCAAGCTGTATTTGTCATATGGATGGGGTCTTGGACACGCCTCCAACAATCAAGCTAAGTTTCTGGCGCTGTGGCAAGGTCTAAACCAAGCAAGGAAGCTGAACATCCAGAAGATCACTATTTTTGGCGACTCCAGGCTAATTGTCAAGGCGTTACATACAAAAAAAGGGCCTACGGACATCAACCTTGGTCAAACGTACAGGAAATTCCTCCTCCTTCTGACGCACTTCAGCACCCACAAGGATTACCATGTGCTAAGGAATCTCAACAACCTCGCGGATGCCGAGGCCAATCGGGGCACCTCCTTGACCAAGAGCCAACTAATGGTCAATGCAGAAATTTCAAATCATCTGATTCCCTAACGCCAGTCTACCCTCAGCCACTACAGATTCCTGATAGACTTGGGCCAACTCTGTTTCAGCTACGTGTACTGGAGATGAAGCTTAAGTTATTTTCCTGAATAAGCATTGTAAGGGCCCTGGAAACCTCTTTGCCAGACTTTAATCAAATTTTTAGCCGTTTTTGTAATAAAAAAAAACTATATACATCATAGGAAGTTTTCACAACTATATCAACATTATCATTATCCGTGGAATATTGCCATCACGAAGCATTACATATCGATCATCACATCATGAACACATTTGTATGAGCATCATATCTTGACACATCATCATAAGCATCGTATCACATGGTGTCGCATTGTCACGAACATACACATCTCATCGCTTCATCACAAGTAACAGATTCTCATCGCATCATCATGAGCATCGCATTTTGTCGCATCATTACAAGCATCTCATCGCATCATCACGACCATCACATGTCGTTGCATCATCATGAGCATCTCATCTCATCACATCATCAAGAGCATCACATCTCGTCGTGTCACATCACAACACCTGCAATAAACAAAACATCACAACTTAATGCGAAATCACCCACAGCATCAAAAGGTGTTGGATCGTCCACAATTGAATGCAAGACCACAACGTCTGTAAATTAATGCCAAAACACAATGTTTGTAAATGAATTCTATACCACAATGTCTGCAAATGAATTCCAAACCACAACGTCTGCAAATGAATTCCAGACCACAACGTCTGCAAATGAATTCCAAACCACGACGTCTACAAATGAATGCGAGACCAAAACATCCACAAATGAATATCGGACCAAAGCGTCTGCAAATGAATGCCAAAACATAACGTCCACAAATTAATGTTGAACTACAACATATGCAAATGAATTCCATACCACAACGTCCATAAATGAATGCCAGAACACAACGTCTGCAAATGAATGCCAGACCACAATGTCTGCAAGTGAATGCATGACCACATCTCATTGGGATCTTTCTATTTGAAGATACGACCAACCTTCCTGGGATATTCCTTGTGGGGATTCCACCAACCATGTTGGGATCTACCCTTAGTGATACGATTGGTCATACTGGGATCCACCCTTGATGATGTCATCAACCATATTGGGGTCTACCCACGAAGATACGACCAGGCTCTCTATATAGTGATTAGATCATTGGGGCTCATCATTCTCTTCTTATACATCCACAACTTCATCAAGGCAAAATCTGTATACCCTTACCATCTCATTCTCTTATCATCACTCCCTCTTACCAGGGAGCTCCTTTCGGACTACACCAAGCTTGTCTCTAAAATATTCAAACTTCACACAAGACAAAGGCTTAGTTAACACATATGCAACGTGTTCCTCTATAGGAGCATACTAGAGCTTTATGGCTCTTCTTTGTATCATATACCAAATGTAATGATACTTTATCTATATGTTCTTTGACTTATCATGGAACACAGGGTTCTTTGTTAACTTGATACAACTATGGTTGTCACAATAAATAGCAGTTGCATCCATTTCGATATCAAACAATCCTGTCAATAATTTGTGAAGCCATACTGCTTCACTACAGGCTGAGCATGCTGTAATGTATTCATCCTTTGTTGTATTGAATGCAACACAAGTTTTCTTTCTACTAAGCCATAAGATCACACCTGATCCCAAAATGAAACAACATCCTAAAGTGTTATTCATGTCTTCAAAACTTCCTGCCCAATCTGAATCAATGTAGCCACATAATCTAAACTTGCTATCAATTGCATATGTGAGGCCACAATCCAATGTACCCTTTAGGTACCTCATCACATGTTTTGTTGCAACTAGGTGAACATGTCTGGGTTCTACCATATACTGACTTAATGTGTTCACAACAAAACATATATTTCGTCTTGTATTTTTCAAATACATCAGTGAGTCGATAATCTGTCTATATAGACATCTATTCTTTCTGAAGAGTCATCATTTAGGAGATTCAGGTTTGTCATCATCAGACTGTTCATTGCCTTATAATCCAACATCCCAAATCTCTTTAGGATCTCAACTATATATTTTCCTTGGTTTAGGAAGATTACATCTAGGAACTGTCATACTTCAAGACCTAAGAAGTAATGCATTATGCCAAGATCTTTCATTTTAGATTATGTCGCAAGATTCTTATTACATTCACTGATGAGCTTCTCCTTTCCTATCAAAAATAGATCATCCACATACAATAGTAATATCATGATCCCATCATATTCAACCTTATAGTAAAGGTTGGAATCTGATTTACTTTTGGTAAATCCTAGGCTCATCAGGAAGTCATCAATTCTTCCGTACAATGCAGCTATGGGTGCTTGATTTAGTCCATATAATGCTCTCTCTAGTCAGCACACATGTGTTTTCTTGCCATGTGTCTCAAAACCTTGAGGTTGTTCAATATACACTTCATCTTCTATGACACCATTTAGAAAGGTTGTCTTTACATCCATTTGACGTAACTTCCATCTCATCTTGGAGGCCAAAGCAAGAATGGTTCTGATTAAGGTATATCTAGCTACTGGTGCAAAAGTTTCTTCATAATCAACCCCTTCTTTTTGAGAGAATCCTTGTGCGATAAATATTCATTTGAACTTTTCAATACGTATGATCATATGAATGTTTTGTCTTAAAAACCCATTTGGAAAAGGCCATTGATATATCCTTTGGTCTTGGCACCACTTCCCAAACATCATTCTTTAAGATAGATTGATATTCTTCAATCATGGCATCCATCCATTCCTTCTTCTTTGAGGCTTCTTCAAAACATGTAGGTCCTTCACCAACAAGGCTACACATTAATGATATGTAGTTGGAGTGGAGTCTTAGTCTCTTGCTTCCTTCTGGTGCACCATATCTTTCTGCTTCTTGAATTATATCACAAACCCAAGCTGGCCTTTTCCTTGTAGAGATTGTTTCATGAGGTGTCTCTATAGGTTCTTGTGGTTATACCATGTCATGAACTTCTAGTATGGGATGTTCTTCATCTCTAACTGGTGGTTTATTGATCTCTACTACTTTGGGATTTTCTTGTTCTTCTTCATCCACATGATTATTTCTAGATTTGTTGAAGGCTACATCTTCATCAAATGTGACATATCTACTGACCTCAATTTTATGAAAACCTGGAATATAGATTTTGTATGCTTTTAACTGATCACTATATCCAACAAATATTCCCTTCTTTCCTGAGGGGTCCAACTTTGATCTTTTCTCTTTGGGGACATGTAGGTAAACGGGACAACCAAATATCTTTAGGTGATTGACTTCAGGCTTCTCACCAGTAAACATTTCTTCTGAATTTTTGTTTCCAATCACATTGTGGGATAATATTTTTTTGAACATAGACTGCGGTCTTTGTTACTTCATCCCATAAGTACATGGGTAGATCTTGATCAAGAATCATGGCTTTGACTGCTTCCATGATAGATCTATTCTTCCTTTCGGTTACTCCATTTTGTTGAGGATTGTAGGGTGTAGTAAGCTCCCTCTTGATCGTAGCTTCCTTGCAAAAGTCCTTGAATTCATTTGAAGTGAATTCTCCTCCGTTGTCTGATCTTAATATCTTAATATTATTTTCAAAGAGATTCTCCACAAGAGATTTGAACTCTTTGAACTTTTCAAATACTTCATCTTTCCTTTTTAAGAAATATATCCAAGTATTACGTGAGTAGTCATCAATAAAAGAAACATAATAGACATACCCGCTAAAGGAAGTAGTTGACATTGGTCCGCACACATCTGAGTGGACAATCTCTAGGATCCCTTTTGCTTTATTATTACTGCTTGGAAATGGATTCTTGGTGTTTTTTCCTTGAGCACATTCTTTGAATATCCCTTCATTATTGATCTGGATTTCTAGTAGACCTGTTACTACCTTGATAACAATTGGTAATAATTTGTAGTTTACATGAGAAAGTATTCTATGCCATAGTTCACATGGACTTGATAGTGCAACCTGTGAAAGTTGAGTATGTATTCCCTTTTATCTTGTAGAGCCCTCCTTCTTCAATACCTATTACAACTGCATCATCTATCATTTTTCCTTTTGGCCACATAAGAACTTCACCATCTACAAAGGAAACCATGAAGCCTTTCTTGTCTAGAGCTGATATAGAAAGAAGATTCTTCTTTAGACCTGGAACATTTAATACTTCTTACATTTTCATGGACTTGCCGAATTTCAACTTGTATGAAGCTTCCCACATTACTTTGATAGGATATTTATAGTCATCTCCAAGTTGTACTTTGTGTGGATAATCTTTTTGAGTGAGGCATGGGAGAGAATCTTTGTGACTTGTCATATGTTTGGAAGCACCACTATCTATGAGCCAAGTATCACTTCCATGAGAAATTGATCATGTGAGGGCTGATATCAAGACATATTCTTCATTACAGTCTTCATTCTCTCTGGTCCTCTCTTCATCTGATTCATTTTCTTCGGCTGCATGGGCATGGAACTTTTTGTTTTTCTTTTTGAATTTTTTTTTTGTTATGTGGACTATGTCTGAAGATATGTCCTAACTTATGACATGTATAACATTCATAGGATGAGTAGTCCTTCTTAAACTTCTTACCTTTATTGAGTTCTAGTGATCTACTTGTTGGAGATCGTCGATCCTTTTATTTCTTCCATTCTTTGTATGCACAACTAGATCTTGATATTCATCTGCATTTAAATTCTCTTCTCTATTTACTAACCTTCCTTCTTCTTGTACACATTCCTCCCATAGCTTGTTGTATTTTGTTATATTTCTTCTAGCACATATTCCTCTAATGAAGAAATCCCATTCTCTTGGAAGACCATTTAGAATGGTCATCGCAACTTCAACTTCTTCTACCATGTCACCAATGGCTTCTAATTGTTCTTTGATTTGAGATACTATGGAGAAGTATGACTGCATGGTTTATGCGTTTTGCATCTTCACACCCTTGAGTTGGTTTCTCAAGGTCATTCTCATGTTGATGTTTTTCCCTTCAAATATATTGGTTAGTGCATCAAACACTTCCTTTGGAGTATTCTTTGAGGAAGCTTGGGAGATCAAGTGATCCTTAATAGAGTTAGCTATGATCCTCTTGACTTTGATCATATCCTTCTTTTGTTTGGATTTTTCCTATTATCCCTCTAGTTCCTTGACCTCTTCTTTGATGTATCTATCTAGGTCATGTTCTTCAAGGATGAGCATAATTATATAATTCCATGCTCTGAAATTCTCTACTCCCTCAAGCTTTTCATCTAGCTTGGTATTATTTGTCATCTTTTAATGAATGAGAACCTCAAATGGAAATATAGGAGATAGTACTTACCAGTTTGAGGACCTTTTTCTGGAACCAGCTTCAGGATGACCTAGGGTTTGACTAGAAAACCCTAATTTTCCAGCTGTGATCACTTGTAGGTTTGAGAGGAGTAAAAGATGCACCTCCCTAAGGCGAGCTAGACTGTATCTTGATTTTCCGAAATCTAAGAATGGAACCTTGAAAATTTTGATGCCCTAGTTTCTCCCGGCAATAGTGATAGGTCACAAAGTGAAAATCCTCTGAATGAAAAATGTTCCCTCCTAGGGTGAGTTGAATGAAACTTCTTTTTCGGATTATCTATAAAGGGAGTTCTCTAGAATAGTGAACCCTAGCTTGTTAGATTATAGGATTTGCTGCACAATGTCTTCTTTCAGGTTGGCTCTAATACCATGTTAAGTTTTCTATTCAAATATAACAAAGAATCACAACAAAAAAGAACACAAAGATTTATCCTAGGAAACCCTTGTGGGGAAGAAAACCCAACAAAAATTCCTCTATATAGACTTCACCCAAGTACAATGTAAGATCCAAGAACAAGACTAAATTGCTTCCTCTCCTCTTTATGGATTGTTTCTTTTCTATCTAGCGCAACTGCTTGAGTTCTGCATGTGTCCAAATGAGTGAGGCGCCTCCACTATTTATATTGATCAGTGGAGAATCCTAATAATCCAACAGGGCCAAATTCTCCTCCCAATCAGGGCCGACTTGCCTTGGGAGACTCAAAAATACATTTTAATAATACTTTTGTGGGTACTATGACCCAAATTACAACGGAGGTTTTACCTCAAGACTTTACATGACCAATTACATAAATGACATCCCTAATCAGAGGAACAACATCTCCAAAAGAGGTAATAACAATAATAATACAAAGTATAATATCTTCTGCATTTACATTTCTTTAACACAATAATAGGCATAAATGCAATGAGATGAATTTATTCTACATAGATTATGAAGAGGGAAGATTAAGAATTGGAATAGTTTCAATATCTAAAACTACAAGAGGCTACTCTAACCATATCTTGTCATGCATTAGCTGGGATTTGTTAGCACTGAAATCTACATATCAAAATTTTTAGTTTCTGGTAGCACATTGATTGAAAAGTCCAATGGAGGTGCTGCCGGAAGTTCAAACATCCAATAATATTTTTTCCAAAGCCCCGAGTTTTTTTGTGTCAACTTGGTTACTTTCTCTTCACCTCAAACTTGCACCTTGGTGAAATCTTGTCATTTGTCCTTGCATTTCAAAATTCAAAATTCCTCGGTCAAAATCTAGCTTGTTATCCAAAATGCCCAATTACCTTCTTATTTGTTTTTTCTTGGGAACTTGAACATAAAAGTTTTCATTTTAAAATCATTTTAGATGATTTTATCATAATTGTTCATTTTGGCAAATAAAAAATATATTGGGCATATAATTCAGTCTCTCAGTTAAAGCCATAAATTTCACCAAGCACCAAGAGCATCAGGTAACATAGATAATATTGTTTTTCCCTTCAAAATTATTGGGTTTTGGTCTGTTACCCAACCTCCATTTCACAATCAAATTCATCGACATGTGCGACCAAACATCGCCCAAGCTCCAAGAGACAGGAAAACACCACAAGTTTTGAGAGATAAGGTACAAAGATAGCACCCATAGGAGCCAAATATCTATGCACAACATGTTTGTAATTTTCCTTTTTGAAATTTTATTAAATGACCAATTTTTTCACTTTTTCCCCAGTTTTGAGCTTAACTAGTTTTGATGTCTAGACCTCCAAATTGGCCCAAATGCTCCCAAATTTTCTTTGAAGGTACATCAATGATATTAGAACTTAAATATGATGTTCATAGGTGTTTAATGACCCCCCAATTACTTCTGAAAACTTGTTTAATGCTCTATTCAAAGTAGGATTCTTTACTAGCAAATTGGGGCTCCAATTCCCCCTGGGTAATTGCCGGAAACGGCTTCACAAATGATCCCAAAGTCACTCAAATTTATGAAAATATGATGGCGATGTGTAAGGTACCTTTACAAAGTCTCATGTGCATCATGGTTCAGTTTATACAGGCTGTTATGACTCTTTCCAAAACAACTCCCAAGTCACAATTTTGACCCTTAGGGAAAATGCACCAAATCTTCTCCCCATGCAAAAAAAATGAGTAAAATGGCTTCCAATGCTTAAGTAATGAAAATTATACTTGAAATACACATTAATGACAATCCATCCATAATACATTTATCAGAGATACATTCCTCCATTCAAAATAATAAGCATTACCATGGCATATATCAAAATAGAGTGGAAATTTTGCCATTGAAACTTTCTGAGAATTAAGAACAGAGAATATTAAACTATTTACAATCAGAAATGGAAAATTAAAGGCTATCCCGATTTGAAATCATCAGCATTACAATGGTTCACAACAAGATAGTGGGGTAATGACACTATTTCTTCATTGTTCAACATTTTTACATGAATTCTTTTGGGTATTTCGACCTGAGAGTATTTTGAACGTGAAATACAGAGAATATACATCATAACATAAGATAATGGGCATTAGAATCTTCCCCAAAGAGATCAATAGCTCACCCAAAGCGCAATCCCTCCATTGGCATGCATACGGTGTGAAAACTGGAAACAACTGAGAGAGAGTGCTGCAATAGAAGAATCCACATGATTTCTTGTAGCTTACACCTGCAAATAAGACTCCATTAAAGCTGAAAATAAGACTCCATTAAAGCTTCATTAAAGACCTGAGTGGCCTCTCCAAACACCAACTTGGATGGGAATATTTCACCCTCTAAATTGGCTAAGGCAAGAAAACTAGTCATCCACTAGCTCTCACAATTCACAAATGACAATTTCTCAATGATCAAAAGTCATTCTCTTGGTTGCTTCCTGTATTTTATAAACTTCCTTATCCTTCTAAGGTTCCCATACCATCCACAAACTCAATCCAAGTCGAATTAGGGTGTGTGCTCTTGAATTGACATGTGTCCCCTCTTTCCCAGCCTTCCACCTTCCCCAAATTTGAGTAGGAGCCCATTGAGCTTCCCAAACTCACATGAGAGCTCTCTTGGATGGTATATTTCAAACTAACATGTTAGATGTGTCAGATTTAAGCCTTCAGATCTGATTTGTGTCATAGATGTCATAGCATCTTCATCATTGTTGTCATTAAGCTAGGGAATCTAGTCCAAGTGTCTCACTAGCTCCAAAATGACTCTTCCTCTCCCATGTAAGTTACATTTCATCCCAAATTCAACCTATGATGCATGTGGCCAAGTGTATTATCCATATAACTCATCCAAGAACCTTTAGCCTTCCCATGGATTTGAAATTTCAAGAAGGGGATTCCATGTGGCACCAATTTTCTAGCTTGTGTGGGCCCCATAGTCTCCATGTGTCTCCATGCTCCATTGCCACTTCAATTTTCTCTTGTATTCATTTAATAAGCTACATTATTAAATATTTATAACATTCTAATGTCTTAACATCATTTATTGTCCCTCCTGGATGCGAGCGACCAATCCGATGATCGACGACACATCTCGCCTTGGCATTCGCACCTGCCATGTGGCAACCATCAAGAACTCGACTCGTCCATCAACCTTGACACTACAAGCCCCCAGAACCTTTGATGTCCATCACGCATGGGAGAAGCTCTGCTTGTCACTTCGGTACCTGCGACGTGGGTTGGTGAAGGCTTGTTTTCCTCATAGCCTTCACGGTTGTGCAGAGAAATTCATTGCGCGCAGGAACCATGGTAGGTTGGAAGGTGAATATGAGAGCCATGGAAAAATACTTCGACATTTTGTGTAGTCTCTGATCGGCTCTGAGAATTGTTGGGATCTCTATGTGTCTGGTGGCTCTCTGGTTAGTTTTTATCAGTACTTCTCAGCCTGTTAACATTCGAAAGTGGAGGTGCAATCTGGTCGTCATGTCGCGTCAGAGAGGAACGCCGAGACGGGATAGCTCTGGCAAAGGCAAAGCCCAGAATGGTTATAGCCTCCAAGTCTCGGTCGACTATGAACCCCACATCTCTCCTTGGGTTCACATCCTCGTGGAAGCTTGGGAAAGCCAAGTCCTTAACCAGAAGCTTGCAACAGGTCAGGATGGAATCCAGATAAACCATTACTGGCTCATGAAAAACATGTTATGCAATTTGGTTGAAGACATGCTTAACAACTAGGCTGAAGCTCATGATTCTGTCCTTGCCATGAAAACTAGAATAGTTGAGATAGATGCTCAACTCACAGCCATGGATAACTCATTTTCCTGGAAGGGTACCGGAGGCGTTTTAGGGCATGGTGGTTTGTATGGGGGAGGCCATGATAGGGGAGGAGGTGGTAGTGGTAGTGCGACTAGGGGAATGGTTCTCGCCATTCGTGGGGGAGGTGGCAGTGGTAGCGAATAAGGTGCACAACGATGGCTCCTCCTACTCCACCTTTCCCCATCCCTTCGACGGTGGAGCCGCTTTTCAAACACCTGAAGGAAATGTCCAACTAGAAGCCTAAACATCAATAGGGACCGTTACAACTGGCTCAAGAAGTTGCTCCTAACTCATCCACCCAGTCGCAAGAAGAACGATGGGCTTGCCCCATCATTGAAGAAACTCCACTAGCCTAAGGTTTGTGCTTTCTAGCAGCAGAAAATTCCCTTCATCCCAGACTTTTGCTATGCAGGTTTTTTTGTCAAGCCTATCTATGGTTGTCTTTAAATTTGAACTTTGTATCTATGTCTACTATCTATGTCTACTATCTATGTCAGTGTCTGTAAACTATGTCCATGACTATGTCTATGTATGCTTTAAATTTGAACTCAGTGTTTGTATCTATGTCTCTGTCTCAATCCCTCAGTCTCTGTAGACGACCCTCAGTTTTGGCTAGGATGACTTTTGTATATTTTTCCTCTGTATTTTAATAGAACTATGCGGCTTACAAAAAAAACATCATTTATTGTCCCCCTTATTCCAAATCCCAAAGCTTCCACCCCCAACCTAGGAAACTAGTAATTTTCCTCCTTGGCAATTATTTGACCCTTAGCATCAATTTGACAAACTCTCATGAATATGGAAAATGTGATTAGGCCATTGTGACCCAATGCAAAATTTGGGACATGACAGTGTTGGCAAGTGATGTAAATGATTGTGTATTTAAACCTCGGTAAATTATCTTCCCATTGCATGTGGGATTATTCTCATGGCACAGGAAATAAAATGTCAAGCCAGAGTGCCAGGTAAAGTGACAAAATACCATATTAATGTGAACACTTATCGAAGCATCCAAGTTCCTTGTCAAAGAATGCCCACGAAAGCAACCAAATTCCATGGGGAGAGTCCACAAATTGTGCTCACATTCTTTGTGCTTTGTTTAAGCATAAAAATGTGTCCAACAGCTATGCACAACTATCGAATACAGATGGGAGTGCTCCCAAGACCAAGTATTTAGGTAGCATCCATATATCGAACACCCCAACTATCAAATTTTGAGTATGGGAGATAAGCTGCATTTCTCAATTGAAACAAGTGCCAAGTAAACACGCCGAAGACAATTTACAAATGTTGAAGTGTACTGATGGAAGGAGTGCCTAGCGCTTAGATGTCAAATTTAAATGCTAGTTCTAAGTGCCCAGGTATTGAGAGCAATTATTTAGGTGGTTCGTGCTCATGCTAGGAAACTCTTGGTAGTGTTAAAGTCAGGATATCCATGCAAGTGAAATCCAACTAAAACCTATTTCTTAGGGGCCATGAAACAAATGTTTAGTTGATGCTTGTTCAATTGCCTTCATGTTGCTTTTTGGAGGTGTTGTTTCTATTTTACATGCATTGAATAGAACCTCTTTATAAGAGCAATTTCCATAATTTCTTGAAGATGGAAGTCTTGCTTTATTTGGACCGAGGGTAATCCAAGTAGAAGATCTTGCCTAACTCTTTTCATTTTGTGCATCGATGTGTAGCGTTTACTCACATTCTTAACCTAGATATATGTGGGTCGTGCCATGTGTTGTTGAGATTGGATGCTTATGTTCTTTCATTATTAAATCATTTCCTTCATGTGATTCAACATATTAGAGATCTAATTCACAATAAAAACACAGTTTAAGTTGAAGTTGGGTCCATCATCACTATATTTGGTTTTGATATAATTGGTCTTGTGGTTGCAAAAAGTGTCAAAGCAGTTGCTACTTCACATATAATTGACATTTATATTGCAATTACAAAGATGTGACGACAATGAAAACGATGAAGATCAAGTGGAAAATAGGTGAAATGGATTTATTAACATATCCAAATCATCATTCTCATATGTTCAATTCATCAGAGTATCTGGGGGTAGAGGATCAACTTCATATTGACATGAAAGGGTTTCTTCTGGATTTATAAGAGTACACACAAAATTCTCAAAAACATCAAAGTTGCAAAGACTGTTGGAGGAATTGTCTTCTGAGTTATGGATTTGATTACAAATAGTTAGCAAGGGAAGAACATATATTGAAGCTTCTAAAAAACAAGGTTGAAGAACAGGTCAACATAGGTTTGGTAGAGCGTTGAAAGGAGGATCTCAAGCCCGGATTTTGGACAATCAAAAGGGTTGCTTAAAAAGTGGATATAAGATTTGATTACCAGATTTTGTGCTAAAAATCACTAGACTGATCTTAGAAACATATTTTGTGTTATATCTTTGCCTCAATTAGGAAAATTGATCCATTTCTTATGGATCTGAAACCTCCTTTGTAATTAATGTAATTTTTATAAATGATAATATGGAAATCTTTGTAGGGGGTTTGAGACTGAGTTTGTGAGACTTAATACTCTGTTTTTGTATATAGAAACTCTGAGTTTATGATGTATGTATCACATTACAGAAGAATCCAATAAATTTGATGTTCATATTGTGTTTTCTCATACATGTTCAATTGTTTTCTTCTTATTTGGATGTAATAGTTGCAATGTAGTATACGATGTGTCTATGGGTTATCAATTCATTAAGTTGTAAAAGATTTACAACGAATGGTTTATATCTCTTGAAATTACATTCAAGTAATATTGTTCTTAATTAAGAAGTATTCCTGATTACGAGCATTATGTTCTAGCGAATTTTTCATTTCATCAAGATGAGAAAATGATGTATTTGTTGCAGTGTTCTTTATTCTTCTACTTCTTTCATCTTAATGTTAAGTATTTGAGCATTGTATTTAGCGACCTTCTATTCATGAGTATGGTGTTTCAAACTGAGAGATGATAAGGGTTGAGAGTCCCCATTTCATTCATCTGAACCATATACAGACTAAATCAAGCAGGTAGATTCATTAAGATGTGCTAGACATTGTTCTACTCTAGTCATAGTGCAATCTCCAGCGCTAATAGGATCAAAACCCCTCAAATTCTCAAGATAGAAGGATATATTAAAAAGAATAGGTAACAATGTTGGTTGATTCTAGTAGTACCCATAACTTCATTATTTGCAAATTAACCAATTTTCTCAATTGTTTTATATATCCAACACCATAGTTTCAAGAAATGATTGCAATGGAGGTACCATAAATTGTTCACGGAAGTGTCATAGTGTTAAGCTCACTATAGGAGAGTATTTATAGGATAGTCCAATGGTTGCAATACAAATGGGTGGTGTTGATGTTGTATTAGGGGTTCAATGATTACAGTTCAATGATTACAATAATTGGAAACAACGACTTTTAACTTTCATGAGCATTTCATAAGATTCTATGCAGAAGGAAAGGAAATTGAACTCGAGGGTATCCAAGGGAAACCCTTTAAATTAATAAGCTCTAACATCTTGAAAAAATTGCTAAAAAGGGGACAACCTAGTGTAATAACACAATTGTGCCCACTAGATGTTCAAACATATAGACCATGTGTTCCCATGGATCATCAAAGAGTTATTCATCATAATCATTCCAAGGTATTTGGAGAGATGCGTAAAGGTCTTCCACCCACTCATGATCATTACCATGTTATTCACTTGCAATTGGGAAGTGTACCACCTAATACCAAACCTTATAGGTACCCATATGCACAAAAGAGTGAGATTCAGCATATGGTTCAACAAATGTTAGAGGTTGGCATCATCCAACCTAGCCAAAGTGATTTTTCTTCACCAATGGTGATGGTTAACAAAAAGGAAGGCTCGTGATGTATGTGTCTGGATTATAGAGAGCTCAACAAGAGACCATTAAAGATAAGTTTCATGTTCCCATCATTGATTAATTATTAGATGAATTGTAGGGGGCAATTTGATTTACCAAGTTGGACATCCATTATGGATATCATTAAGTCAGAATAAGGCAAAAAGACATCTCGAAAACAATGTTTAGAACATATGAAGTTCATTATGAGTTTTTGGTGATGTCATTTGACCTTACCAATGCACCTTCCACATTTTAAGCCTTATTGAATTTTCTTTAAGCCCTTATAAAATTTGTGTTAGTATTTTTTGATGACATACTAATTTACAACAAATGTTGGGAAGAGCATTTACAATATGTTGACATGGTCTTAAAACTATTAGAGTGACAACTATATGCAATGTCGCGCCAAGTGTGCCATTGGGGTTCAAGAAGTGAAATATTTGAATCATATTGTATTTCATGAAGACATCGATGTGGATTTTAATAGAATTATATCTATAATGGAACGGAAAATTCCTGAAAACTTTAAGAATCTTAGAGGATTCTTAGGATTCATAGGATATTACCACAAGTTTGTGCATAATTATGACCAAATAGAAACACCTCTAACAACATTATTCTTGGACTAAAAAAGAAACCAAATCTTTTTTGAGAAACTTAAGGAGTCTATGTGTACAACTCTTGTCCTAACCACGCGTAACTTCAAAAAAACATTTATTGTTCAGTGTAATGCCTTAGCGTGGGGCATTGGTGTAGTTTTAATGCAAGAAGGAAAGCCCCTTACTTTTGAAAGCCGCCAACTTAAAAGAAAAAAACTTACTCAAACCAATTTAAAAGGAAATGTCGACCAAATTGCACGTAGTTAAGAAATGTCTCTCTTGCATAATAGGAAGACACTCCGAGGTAAAAACAATTCATGATATCTTATGTACCTATGACAACAACAATTATCTTAAAAAAAGGCAACAAAAACAATTTACAAATATGCTAGGATGCGAATTTGAAATTATCTATAAAAAAAGAAAAATGTAATGGAAAATGCACTTTCAAGAAAAGAAGAAGAGACATAGGGCTTTGTGTTATTTCCATTCCAAAATCTAATTCTGTGGAACAATCAAGGATGGATAGGAAGTAGGAGCATAAGGCATGTAAGATCATTCAACAACTACAAAAGGATCATAGTGCATTAAATAAATTTGTGTAGAAGAATGATCTCCTATGATACAGGGATTGCCTATATTTATGTAAAATTCCCAGATCAAGCATACTGTCATTTTCAATTTGCACACTTCTATTGGAGGATATTGAAGGTTCATGAAAAATTACCGCAAGGTAAAGAATATTTTTTATGAAACAACTTAAAACTAATGTTCAAAAGTCAATGGTAGAATGTTTGGTTTGCCAACAAATTAAGGGAGATGCAATCTAGACCCCAAGTCTTCTACAACAATTAGTCATACCAATTCAACATTGGGAAGAGGTCCAAATAGATTTTATCACAGGTCTACCAATGTATGAAGGGAATAATGTTAGCATGGTAGTGGTGGATTGACTCACAAAGTATGCTCGTTCACGTTCACTTTCTCATCCTTTTAATCCAAGTGCAGCGGCTACAACATTAATGGAAATAATTCAAAAGCTACATGGAATCGATGAGATTATTATAAGCGTTAGATATCCAATTTTCACTAGTAATTTTTGGATTGAATTATTTGCGTATCTAGGTACTCAATCAATTCACAACTACTCTTACATTCCTCAATTCGATGGGTAAACTAAGATTTTGAATAAATGTCTAAAAGGGTATCTTAGTTGCTTTGCATATGATAAACAAACGCAATGGGTCAAGCGGCTTCCCTTGGAAGAATGGTGGTACAACACATTATTCCATACATCATCAAATATGCCCCCATTTATGGAACATTGTAGCTATCATCCTGTTGGATAAATTAGTTTGTCATTGATGTCAATAGCTAAAGATTGTTGATCACCAAGTGAAATGAGTGTGGCAGAGATGCTTTAGATATAATTGCAAAGGCATTTGGTTGTAAACAGTGACTACTAGAACCACGAGAATCAAAGTCAATGATTATTGGAATTTCCCATAACCAGTTCAATTACCGAACGTTCAGACAATGATTAGTGAAACCATAGATTCTCGAAATCCAATGACTACCATAACCACAGATTCATGTAACCAATAATTATTGGATGTGTAGACAACAAATTTCATGTAATTACCGGATGTGCAAATAACTATTACCATATTTCCTATAGAGTTGTATAGGAGCGTGCTGCTATGGTCCGACGTGTTCCACCTCAACAATACAAAGGAAACACAATGTGTGATCATGAAATATATTCTCACTAACAAGGTACCCATTTATGGTTGTACATTATCAATGAACAAATCATCCCAATCTATCCAAAATCCCCACGCTAAAACATAAACAATTCGTCCCAACAAGGCAAAGCCCCATGCAATAATTAATAAGTCGGCTCTGTCAATTAAACAAATCTACCCTCAAAATGCAAAAGATAAAGCCTATAAATTTAAGTGTGTTAAACGATTTTGGGTGAGAAGTGCGAAAAATACATTGAGCTCCAAGATAACGAATTTTTGGGTATTGCAGTTTGCATAAGAAGACTATTGATATGAGAAAAAGAATGAATTCTGTAAAATATTTGACTGAATAATCTAAGAAATCTCTGTTTTGATTTGAGTATTACATGAAACAAATTTAAGTGGATTACAGGAAGTGAACTCGAGTATATTGCAGGTAGCAAATCTATGGGTATTAAAAAGAAAGCTATGTGATAAGTCCAACAAATTTGATGATTGATGATGTGTGCTAAGCTATGAAGCATGAAAAGGTGAATATCTTTTAGTAATCTGGGGATAAAGAATGAATTCAATCAAAGATACATATGTGACTCTATAATCTGGGCCTAGCTTGGCAAAAATCTTAAGGATGTTTTAAGTTTATTTAAAAGCACCTTTTATTATATCTCATATAATAACTAATTATTGGTTTGCAAATTGTTGAGGAAGCAGTGAGTATGAGCACAACTAGAATGTGAAATTCCAAGTCACAAATTGCTGAAGCATTATTGAGTATAAATAAATTGAAATTATGGGCAATATAGATTATCGAAGCTCTGGGAAATGGACGTGGTTAAAATATGACATCGCAGGTGGTGTACTAGTGTTTGAACATGTTGTATGTATGATAAAACTGTAGACAATGGACATGTCATGAATGCGTAAGAAAGCATTGTGTTTTAACGTAATTGCAAGTAGTGAATTTCTGGGTATAGGACATGAAGTATACTGCAGGCAATGAATTGTGTGTAAGTGTTGGTATTGGAAGTTGCTAATGACACATTATTACTATTACTAGAACTGCAGGAAGTGTTGTTACACCAATTGCAGGAAACTAATTACCGAATTCCCTGTAGCCGAGGAAGGATCTTAATCTTTGGAGAATAAGCTTAAGGGATGTTCCAAAGATTGGATCGTGGACTGAAAATGGCACAAGTTCCAAGATGACTTATACTAATTATGGTGCAAGGTTAGTGTTACCAAATAAGTTGGATTTCTAAATGAGCCGCCAAAGATGAAAAATCACTTGTTCAATTTTCAAGTTCAGAAGTTTTTGCAAGCCTTCCTAGGCCATTTTCTTAAATTTTTTAACATGTTCATACCCCATGGGGAATTGTAATAAAATGAGTTAGCATGATGACTTTAGGTAAAATGTTTGGTTTCTTAGGACTTATTTATTAATGCATTATTCTAGGGTGTTTTTTCTTTGTTAATTATTTATTGTCTTTAAGCGATAAATAATTTTCGAGTTTTTCACCCAAACCTCCAAAGCTGGAATAATCGCATTAATTTATTAAGCCTTAAGAGGTTATTAAAACCTATGTGTCCATGTATATTACCATGCTAATCATTATTTTGAGTCATTATGAACATGTCCTAATTCCCCATAGGTTTTTTTAATTTCCAAAATATATATATATATATATATATATATTTTATTTTATTTTTCTGTTTTTAAAGGCTTATTTTTATAAGTTAATTGTAAAAATTAAAAAAGTCATAAAAGTGTGTCTAGGAGGTTGTTTTTTCCATGGGGGGTGCTCTTTTTTTTTAACTCAAAGCACCCACTTAACCCCTAGACCCACTTTCCTAAGTTTTCGAGTAATTATCTAACCCCAAAATTAATAATTACTCGAACAACCCAAAAAGAGCCAAAAAATGAAATATTAAAAAATTCGGCAATTAAAAAAATAAAAGATATTTGCCAAAAATGAATTTTGTGACTTGGCAAATCATTTTGGCAAGTAGCCAGGCAAGGGGGACAAGTCAGATTTTGCCAATTCTGAGAGTTTTTTGAGTTTGGAACTTTCCTCTCCAAGTGGGGGCGCAAATCCCAAGAGAGGTGAAAGTTTGGGTGATGTGGATGATTTTTCGTGATGTGGATTCGAAACTTTTGGAAGTTTCTTCTCATTTTTCCTTTATCCAACTCATTCCAACCTTTCTCCAACCCACAACCAACTCACTTGGAGTTAGAGCATCCTTGAGGAGATGCATTCCCCTCTCTTTGTCGGTTTTCTATTTAAGCAGACAACCTCTCTTCATTTGGGACAGATGATTTCGGCATTATACCTCTGCTCTTGTATGTTATAATTTTGTCATTGTGGATTAAAAGTGAAGGATTTGGAGGCATACTTGTGTCGGCATCAGTGTGTGGTGATCTCTTGTGTTGTATGAGGTATAACAGTATCGATTTCTTGCTTCATTCTTTGTTGTTTTAACCGGTTTTATGAATGATAAATAAGTAGTTTCTTATTTGTTTATTGAGTTATTTATGTGAGTAGATCTTATATTTGTATGTTTTACTTGTTTGTATGCATACTATCTAGTCTTTTGCTTAAATGCTCCTGGGTATAACACTTTGGTGTAGTATTGTTCAAATTTGTGCAGGAGTATCTAGCGTGGAGGACTGATGGTTCTTGTATGATTCCACCATATATCTGCAATTTGTTTAAGAACATCTAAATCAATCTGCTCTCCACTTGAGGACTCCATTGCCCAAGCTTCAAAGCTTTGGGGCATCTTTATTTTCCTTCTTTTGTCACACTAAAAACTTCAAGTCTTTTGGTTACTAAGTTCTTTATTTTGCATATTTAAATCTCACTGAAGTATTGGAATATCTTAGCTTTCTGATTTACATATGCAAGTTTTAAGTTTCAGATCTGATTATTAAAGTCATATTTTACAAGATTTGATTACAATCAAGTACTAGTTTAATTCCTAAAATTTTCTATCTTTAAAGTACTTAAAAAATTTTATCAAATTTTTATGTTTTAATTTGATTTTCTATCATATTCAATCAAAATTTGTTCGTTGTTTGCAGCAGAGATTGATTTGATAACGAGGCACTCTGGCAAAATTTTAAAGATCTAAGTCAAACCAGAGACCCCTCTTCTCATACTTCTTTCATTGACCACTTCTTAAAGGCCCTTAATTGTAAAAACTTGTTGTTTCCTATTCTACAAAGGAGCACAACTATTCTTTATTTCAAAATCATTGTAAAGAAGAGAAGCAAGTGGCCAGCCAAGTGCCCACACTTCATCCCCCCAGGGGGGATTCGCATTGTTTTTCTTTTTTCATTTTTTTTTTCCAGTTTATTTTAAGTTCCTTGTTGATTGCATGGGCAGACCCGGGTTTACTATAATTAATCAACAACACCCAAAACTCACTGGCCCTTTCGGCGACAGATCGCGAAGCGATCTGAAGTCTCACCCGAAGTGAATCTAATGGGTCAGCCAAGACTCAAGTGTCTTGGACCAGGTTCAGCGCATCCTACTTCTTCTCTCTTACTCCTGCGCGCTACTAGGTCAACTAGCTCTGCGCATCGCACGTCCCCTTCTACTCGCTGCACTTTTACCCGTGCGATGCTTAACCCCGCGCGAGTCGCACGGTTTCCTCTCTCGTCGCACAACTTCCACTTACTCACAATATTCCCAACCTTACCGCATCTCTGCGCACTGCGGAACACCCATCCTCTCCTCAACGCTAAGCCCTCGGCTCGCAGTATCGCGCACCGCAGCTCCTCTGCCAATGCGATACCTCCTCTCTGCGATATCTTACCACTACGACTTTGCGCCCTTAGCGTTGGTTGTGCCGATGTGCGAACTCTACCTCTCAGAAGTATATTGTGAGTAACTGGTCATTAGAGACAGACGTAAAGGAGTCTTTAAACAGCCTATTAGGATGCTTCAACTTATCTTTATCCTCTTGTATTATCATGAGCGGAACAATACATACATTCATCTACTACTACTATCATTACATGCATAATAACCAGTAACAACAAGCAAATACCATCACATTCATACAACACATAACACGCAGATTTAACGTGGTTCACCC
>LPNX010570466.1:45720-104922 GCA_001517045.1 Pseudotsuga menziesii
TATGTACGGTCTGAATCAGCTCCGGTGTCCAGACGATGTTTCTTTTCTTCTTGAATGTGTTTCTATCTGTCAACTTGGATAACCAATCGAAAAGCTCGTTTCCGTAGGTTACAAAAAATATAGCGTGTATGTCTGAAGAGATATGCTTCTCTAGCCAGGCCTCTGTGGTTAGTCTCGGACTCCTATTCTCTTGCTTGGCGAAATCCCTTAAGTCTGAATCCAGCCACTCGTGAAACTCTTCTCTCGTAGGATGCCAACAGAACATTGACTCCCAGTCGTTTAAACCGGCAACGGAACCATTTTTTGATTGCATGGGCAGACCCGGGTTTACTATAATAAATCAACAACACCCAAAACTCACTGGCCCTTTCGGCGACAGATTGCGAAGCGATCTGAAGTCTCACCCGAAGTGAATCTAATGGGTCGGCCAAGACTCAAGTGTCTTGGACCAGGTTCCGCGCATCCTACTTCTTCTCTCTTACTCCTGCGCGCTACTAGGTCAACTAGCTCTGCGCATCGCACGTCCCCTTCTACTCGCTGCGCTTTTACCCGTGCGATGCTTAACCCCGCGCGAGTCGCACGATTTCCTCTCTCATCGCACAACTTCCACTTACTCACAATATTCCCAACCTTACCGCATCTCTGCGCACCACGGAACACCCATCCTCTCCTCAACGCTAAGCCCTCAGCTCGCAGTATCGCGCACCGCAGCTCCTTTACCAATGCGATACCGCCTCTCTGCGATATCTTACCACTACGACTTTGCGCCCTGCCGATGTGCGAACTTTACCTCTCAGAAGTATATTGTGAGTAACTGGTCATTAGAGACAGACGTAAAGGAGTCTTTAAACAGCGTATTAGGATGCTTCAACTTATCTTTATCCTCTTGTATTATCATGAGCGGAACAATACATACATTCATCTACTGCTACTATCATTACATGCATAATAACCAGTAACAACAAGCAAATACCATCACATTCATACAACACATAACACGCAGATTTAACGTGGTTCACCCCCGGGATGGGAGCTACGTCCACCAAACTGTGCTTCTATTATATATCTTGAGGGAAGTTAGCACAGTCTGTTGCACTACATATGCAGCGCAAGGTCTCTTCTAGACCTATGGTCTATCTCTATGTTGCCTTTCTTTCAATATATCCTTCCCTCTCTGTTTTCTCTGTGAATGGTTACATACAGACTCAAATGACTCACAGACAACTAGGTGTCTGGATCGTTACAACGCAGTCTGTATGACTGATTCCTGAGTCTACAAAACTATCAACTGACCAACTATCTAACTGACTGATTAGCTAACCCTTTACAATACAAAAATGCAAGCTTTTATAGGTAGCCCGAAGGTCATGCCATTACAACACTGTGGGCCTGTCCCAATAGTAAACCCATACCCTAAATAGTGACAGTCGGTCCTCTTTGTCCTTGAGGTAGCCGCTTCCCGTCACACTGCAGCTCTCTGCAGTCTTCCATGCTTCCCGGCACTGACCATGGGTACTATGCACCGCTTCTCTTTCTGTCCTTTGCCTTCAATGCTTGAGCCTCGTTGCTCCTTCTTCTTTATGAGGGTCGTTGATCCCTCCTGTCTTTCGCCGCTGCCTTCAATGCAGTGGTTGAGCTTTCTTCTCTCGGCCGCTCAGGTACGGTTGCCTTCTTGACTTTTCTATCCCAAAATTCATGGTTTCCGGCTCTGCTCTCTAGCTGGAAACGTGCTACGGTGTCGTAGCTCCGCCCTATCCTTTTTCCGCCAAAACTTCTCTCTTTCCGCCAAAACTAGCAGCTTCTTCTGTAGCTGCGGGATCCTGCTCCAACATTCCTAAAGTTAAATTAACCAATCCGGTTGTGTTCTCAGTAACGAGAGTATCAACATCGAGATTTAAAAAACTCACACTTAGCTTTAAAAAACTTAAAATATCTAATACTTCAAGGCCTTGTATGCTCTTGTGACCACTGTAGACCTTTGGCTAGATCAGTGGGACAATTAGAAAGAGATTGAAGTGACTAGTAATTAGTAAAACATGTCAATTAATCCCTACAAGTGAAAATCTGGCACTTATGCGATTTTACCAAGTTGTGGGGAAATTCTGCAAGTGGAGCGGGGACCACTAGAAAGTGACCGCAGGCTACCATTAGGCTACACCCTCATTTGGTGTAGTGTTGAACACTGCCCTATGACTCCATCTAGCCCACGTGTCACTGTGAGAGCCGCTTCTTGGTAAATTCAGACACATTCCTTGTACCTCCAGGTATATTTGGAATACCATCTTCTCATCATAAGAAAGATCATTACCACATTAATAATAAAATTTACCTAGAATTGACCCACTCCCTAATTACTTATTTAATAAATTTTAAAACTGACCAACCGAGACAACTGCAATACTTCACGAAACTTCACTAGCAGCCCTTTACACAAGCACTTCGCTGGCACTAGTCTATTGTGGCAATCTTGCTTATTTTTTGATTAAGTTAATCGTTGTCTTGTGTGGAATGCTATTTATGCTAGTCAATTAAATATTTTGCAGTTATCTTTGTTTCAAGGTTTTATTTTATCTAATCTCCTAGACTAATTGTTATATTGTCATAAATTAAACAATATAGTTTATTTTACTAGGGACCACCCCCCTTGGCTTCACTAGGAGTGAGCCTAGACGGAGGAGTCAAGATCAAGTGACAACACTTGACTCTTGCTCGCCCCCAAGGTCGCACCTAGTGGCTTGAATATTTCTGCCATGTGATCCGAGGTGCAAATTAGGCGGCAACACTTCAATGCGTGTATAATAAATTGAAAAGAATTCCAAATGGTTATGATAACAAGAAATATTGAAAATATGACATTCTAAGAATCGGTTTCAAAGGAAAACACCAAGTTGATAAAGGTAAAATTGAAGACTAATAATAAGATTGATTTGAAGAGGATCGTGCCAATATGTATACATTTATTTGAAGACAACAAGTAGGTGGGTTCCTTCACAATATTTGTTGAGTTCGTGCTCATCCAAGGGGATTGGTGTCTCCATTAAATTGGTGCTTGTAAACATTGTAACATCGGGTTGGTACTTTGCTAAGGGGATTGGTGTCTCCAACAAATTGGTGCTTGTAAACAGTGTAACAACATGTTGGTGCCTGTAATTATTGTAATAGTAGGTTGGTTCCTATTCAAGATTGATAAAGATAAATTTATAGTGGTTTTATCTCGATTGGGTTTCCACGTTACATCTTGTGTTCTATGGTTTGATCATACTTGTTTGTTGTTATAAATTGTTGATGAATGGGTAAATAAATAAAATGTACCTTATATTGAATCACTCCCCCCCCCCCCTTCTCATTATAACCATAATTCCAACACATCCTCAATCCATCACATCACCCTTGAGAGGGAAAGTCAAGGTTCAAGAAGTGGATGATCACATAGAGCGCAAACAAGAAGTTCTTTGACTATTAAAAGACAACTTGGCTCTAGCACAAAATATGATGAAACAACAAGTAGCTCAACATCGTGGTGAAAGGAAATTTGAAGTGGGGGATTGGGTATTTCATAAGCTATAACCATACAAACATATATCCCTCAAGAAACAAAAGAAGGACAATAGAGTAGCACCCAAGTACTATGGTCCCTATAAGGTGTTGTAGAGGATTAGGACTATGGCTTGCACATTGTAGTTGGCCCCATATTCACGTGTACATCCAACCTTCCATGTTTCTTGCTTAAAAGAAGTAATCAACAACAAGATTCCAATTTAGACTATTTTACTATAGATTGATGAAGAAGGAAAATCACAATAGAACCTAAAACTTCCTTGAAACAAAAAGCCAAGCAATTATGAATTTGAGAAATTATTGAGTTCCTCATCAAGTGGGAGAATCGTCAATAGAAGAGGCAACATGAGAAGATAAGTTCTTCATGCATAAACATCCACAACTAATCAAGTGTTGGAGGAAACACTTGTTTGAAGGGGAGGGGCATGTTAAGCCTTAAATTTCGAGTCATTACATTTCTAGTGTTATATTAGCATTGTCCTTATTGATCAGCTAAACCCATTAATGGTTGTCCATACCTATTAATTCTAATTGTACCCTTTGTCTCCAATGTATACCAACGGGACATAGTTTTAGAGATTATCTTATCTTATGCATTTGATATATTGCAAAAGAAGATTGCCCCCTTGAAGATGCTTCTTATTCATTCTCAAAACATGGAGTTACTTCTTATTTATATTTTTATATTATTTTGGGAAATTTGGTCCATAACAAACTATGTATGGATTTGTGTGATGGTCCTAACGTGATTGACAAGTGACAGATTATTAAGGGTGTTGACCATTCAAGTCACACCTTTATCAATTCAAAGAGTTCAACTTGGGTTTTGGTTGGCAATCTACATATAGTTGAAGGAGGCCAACATTATTGATGGAATTTGTTCAAGGAAGCCAACCTAAGAACTAGGTCAAAGATGATTAGCAAATTAGAATCCCCTATGTCTTGAAGATTATGAGGTTGACTAGATCAAGATATAAGATCCCAAAATTTACAAGTTGTTGCCTATAGTATAATGTATTTGTATCAAAAGAGATGTTGATTATACCAATGCTTTATGTTTTTTTTAGTGCAATACTCTTCAGAAAATAGTGAATGATTTTTTTGTCCATAATATATTTTTGCTTATAGGATATGTCATGCTTATATCCATGCTTATATTTTTGTCCCATGTTCATATTGCTTTAAACAATTAGTCATGGAATTATATTTACATTTGAAAATGTTAATTACAACAACTATTGTATCTATCTAATAATTGATACTATAGCAAATTGTCAACAAAACAAATAATACTTGGGGCAACAGGTGTGTGGGGGATCCTATTGGATCCCAAAGGAAATATAAAGATTACTTATGAACGGGGAATGGGGCAAGCTACAAATAACCATGTAGGAGGCATGCCTTACTTATGGGATTAGAACTCATCATTTCTCTTAATATTGCCAAGGTCTTGATCTTAGATGATTCCTTGTTGGTGATAACCCAAGCCAAGCAAAGGGTCCTCAATGATGAAACAAATGTGGGAGGGCTTCAACATAAAATCAAGGACATGTTGATTAGACTAAGGATGTGAATATCATGCATATCCAAAGACACAACACCTTAGTTGTGGATAGGCTATCCAATCATGCCATTATCCTAGAGCGTGGCTTTTTTATTTATAAAAAATGGATGTTGTCCTTAATGCCGATGGAATCCTTAATATTTTTAAGATATTACTTCAATCACATTAATGGAGCATTTAACGAGTTTGGTGGGCATAATATCCACCTAGTCCATTTTTAATGAGACAAGCATGCAACACAAGTTGCATTTACTCCTCTGTAGGGGAGATCCTTCTTGCGACTTTTCCCTGGGTGTTCATTAAGCTCTGCTCCTCTGTTTTATGGCATTGTCGGTTTCTTCCGCCTCTACTTGTGGGATATCTCGGAGAAGGCATATCCACACAACATGTGAGAATAGTGGGGATTTCGGTATGGGCTCAATGGATTATCGTTGACCATTGAAGCAACAAGACCCCTAGTGAGGGTTAACATGTTTTTCTATGAAATCTCACTTCGATCTGGTATTTACACAAGTTTGTTGTCTTGTTGGGAGGCCTGGTTGGTCTACTTGTTGGGTTGTTTCTCCTGTAACTTTATTGGACATCCGATGAAGGCATTGGGAGCTTTGAAATCCATGGCAGGTTCTAGTTGGGGTCCAGGTCTTGATGAGTTTCATAGTGCCATTTGAGACATGCGAACCAGAATGTGCCGCTTAATACACCATTACAGGGGGTCATTACAATTATGGAGTGAATTTCTTCCCACGTTGTGCATTTTGATGCTAGATTTGACAACTTGGAGAGTCAAGCTCGAGAACAATAGAGGCAATTAGAGAGGTTGAATATAGCTTCAAAAGAACACCAAGAGATGTTGGTTGGGGGTCATTCCCAAACAATCCTATTTGCAGACTCCAAGGCAATGGAAGAAGACTCCATTCAACAACTAGCAATGGTACCTACTGGCATTTCTAGTTCACATGGGCCGGAGGAGTGGGAAAGCCCCCCCTTAATTCGTTGGTTTATGTTCTCTTTTTGTATAGTCATGTAAATATAGTTTGTGCAAGTTTTTAGTTTTAAGTACTCTTTTAGATATTTCATAGTTGTTATAACTTACGAGGCTAAAGGACAACTTTGTGGTGTAGCTCTTTTAGGACACAATCAGTTTTGTAATCTAGAACAATTTCTATTCTTGACTGTATTTCTTGACTTTTTAATACGCAAATCTTACATGTTTCAGTTAAAAAGACAAAGCAAATGATACTTGTTCTCAAGTGTTTGATCTTATTGAATATATAAGTATTACAAGCAATACTAAAATAAATGCCAAAGACATGATTTCATAAAACACAAACTGCCTTTAGTTGACATAACACTTTTATAAACATAATATTCTCATTATATATTTTAATAACACTATGCACATTTTGTTTACTTGGAATTGCATATTTTCTATATTGTGGTTCACCTACCCCTAGCGAGGCTTTCTTTGTCCACGGGAATAAGTCATAGGGGGCCCACCCAAAGGGGCCTCACCCCATTTGCTTTGATTACAGAGCTAACTCGATGGAGACATCAAGTGAGGCCCTTATATAGCAATGTATAGCAACTCGAGGATTTGACCCCAAGACCTTATGCTCACAACGTACAACACTCGGCCACTTGAGCTATCCCACCAAGCTTTACTTGGAATTGTATTATTTTGAGACACATAAACTAAATGTCATCAACGAAAATATTACAAAAAATAATATAATCTTAAGACGATATTATTTGAAATTATCTATATAACAACCACCATTAGTCCATTCTACCATCCAAACTCTTTGTATTTGACATATACTTTTATAAATATTTTTTTATAAATTCATTTGAGAATAAAAAGAAAACAAAAAATGATTCATCATACTAGTTAAGAAGACCCCAATATAACTAAACATCAAATTAATGTATGCAACTCCCTTCTTTATAAGACAAAAAACTCACTCAATTTATACAAATGTAAATACTACTACTAAATTCTAACTATTAATCTCTAAACAAAAAACACATGCAACATGACATTTATATAAATATTGAAAAAATATTAACTTAAATTAAATAAACATTAAACAATAAAATGCATTTGAATATTTAACAACAAAACTTTCATGCTAACAAAAACAATAAATATTCTAATAACTATATTAATAACAAAATTCTTAACTAAAATTATCTTAATTTCTTATAATAACCCTCGACATGACCAACTTTGATTTCATTTTTCACTAAATTTTGTGTAAACCATGAATGGACTAATGACCAAAGTCTCCATTAAAATTATCTTGATTTATCTAGGTGGCCCTAAACAGGAACAACTTTGATTTCACTTTTCACTAGATTTTGTTAAGGATGTGTTTGTATAAAAGCTGACTTAACTTTAACCAATTCTATAATCTTATATCCTATTCAACTTTCAACAAATTGTACAATTTTCAAGGTATCATGCAAACTCCTTTAGGAATCTAATTTATACTAAAATCATATATATTGTGTTTATTTATATGAGCGTTATTATTAAATATTTATTTCCAATAAAGCCATGCAAATCTAGCCTATAAAGAGGGTACAAGTGACATTAAAACATGAATTTTGCCATGTAAGAATTTAAAAAACCCCTTCAAGTTCATATACGCCATAATTGTCTACATTTAATTTAAAATAAATGGTTAAAAACCAATCATCCTCTCAGTCAAAGAGCGACCACCAAGGCGGGACCTGATAATGGTGGGAAAATTGGAATCTCCGTGGGAGAAATGGATTCTCAGTGTATTTAGGGAGGAAGAGCCCAAATGGAGCATACATACGTATTTTCAATACTAGGCACCCCCAAATAACGAAAAAAAAAGAAAAAACAACAGTCTCGTAGAAAACAAGTGTTAAATAATGAGGAAAAATGGAATACCATCATAATCCATCCTTCATTCAATTCGCACTTGATATGTAAGAAGAGGAGGAGGAGGCGAAGCATGGCTGGAAACATGGAGGATGGATCAGCGGCAGGAAAAGGGAGCAGAGAAGCATCAGACCCCGTCGAGGGTTCCAGAAGGAGAGTGGGTTCTCTAAAAAGGAAAAACAATTCTTCAGCAGGTGGCCCATCCAAACGCTTGGCCAAAGACAAATCCCCTCTACCCCCTTTACACAATGGCCCTCTTAGAACAACCAGGCAATCCCCCATCAAACTGGCAGCCGCGGCTGCTGCTGCTGCTGCTCAACAGCAACAACAGAAGAAGGTGCTCGGCTCGAATCCTATCCCTCCATCTCCTCCACAAAAGCCTGATCATTTGGCCGAACCAAATGCTAAACCAGAGGTTGTTGGGGAGGATCCAAAGCTGGGAGGAGTGGATCAGTCTCCTATTGTGCTTAGTATGGAGTTAAGTGAAGAGGCGCTCAGAGATGAAAATGCCCATGTTGTTCCTACTCCAGCAGGTAAGTGTTTTTTTTCCCCCTTTTGTGTTATTTTAGGGCTGGCTTGTGTATTGAAGTCAATGCAAGCGCTCGTTGTTTGTAGTTTGTTGGTTTTGTCAAAGTGGGTTGTGTGTGGAGATTAGTAGGTTGCAATTGTCAATCAGAGGTCTTGATTCCAATCCCCTAAAATCATGTCAAACACCCATGAAAGAAAAAGCAAACACATGAAGTAATCTGAAACTCGCTTACAGTTTGCATAATCCTACGTTTACATTTGTCACCCATGCCTATATGGTGGCGACACAAAGCACTACGTACTGATCCCACCAACATATACATCTTAACCTCACCAATACATGCACATAGATTTCTGCATATTATTCAAACTCATTCTCCCATTGACATATGGACCATCTCTTCATATTGACCTCACAGACCTAGAGCTTGGTATTTTGATGGCATCCACATCGCTGTTCCCCCCCCCCCCCCCCCCCCCCCCCCCCCCCCCCCCCCCCCCCCCCCCCCCCCCCNTCTTTGGGGAACGCAAAAGCAAGCTAATGGGCTTTTGACTTTCAGCCCCCTTCTAGGGGGAGGGAATTTGGAGACCACCTTAAATCACTGGCAGGACTATAAAGAAAATTGCAAGCAGGTGAACTACAATAATTGAAAATCATAAGCCGCCTATGCAGACCTCCCAAGCCATGATGTGAATGTGGGTGCCTACTAAGCACAGGCTTATGTTTGAGTCCTGAACTTTGCCAGCTGAAAATCAAAATCATAATCCGTATTGTGACACCTACACCAAAATTAACATATGCACAAAAACAACTTTGCATACAGATCACACTGGCATCCTTATGAACAAACAAACACATGCATGCTTAATTCTCTATATATTGATCATAATCTTAAAAATGGACCATACATACACTGACACATACACAGATCTTCACTATTAACCAAACACACCTACATCTACACAAACATGCAACCATATAGAACTTCACATATTGGGCGCATCTACACCCACATCCACAATGACACACATAGAGATTTGCATATTTTACACATTCTCATCAACTTATAGGAAACTCTCTGAACATACATCAAAATATACTCACACCCACCCACAGCTCCACATATTGACCACACCAACAACTACACCTACACTAATGACGACACATATACATTCAGAGCTTCACAAATTGATCACTTGCAGACCCATGCTCACACCCCTAATTACACACCTAGAAGAGAGCTTCACTTTGACCATATTGACATCTAGATCAGCACCAAAACATGTACACAGAACTCTACATGTTGGCCATAATCTATAGCTAGATGTATCCTTAGGGAAACGGGTCAGCATTGTTGCTTAGTGTTGGTGTATTAAACTAAAGTGCACTTTGGGGGCTACAAGGAACTTGCATATTTGAGAAGTCTAGTCTGCTTAACTTTTCCTTCAGGTAAAGTGTGAATGTTCATAAAAATGGTGAACTGCAACTGTGAAAATTGCATATCTGCACACACTAGTTTCCACTTTCTAGTCTTTAGAACATATGTCGAATGCACTCAACAATGGGGAATTTCAGCCTCAATGAGCTTCCACAGTTGCAAACGGTATCCATAAATAGTGGATGTGCATGGAAATGGGAATGTTGATATTAGGGTAGATTAAACATTGGGCCTAATATTGCCATATCTCCCAATATGTGATTTGTACTGACAGTTTAGGTGTACAAAGGTATAATAAAGTATGGTTTGCATTGCTTTTGGGAGCTTGGCTTACAATGTTTACAATTTTATCGCAGGTTGGTTTTCCTGGAGAAAGATACATCCCTTAGAGAAACGAGGCTTACCGTCATTCTTTAACGGGAAGTCCAAGACTCGGAACCCAGAAATGTATTTACAAATACGGAATTCCATCATGAAACAGTACCACAACAGTCCACATAAACAGATTGGGCTGACTGACTTATCTGATACAGTAACAGAAGACATGGGTGCTGTGCGTGAAATCATGGACTTCTTGGACCATTGGGGCTTGATAAACTTTCGGCCTTTTCCTAATTGCCAACAAGATGATACTATGGTTCATGAAACATCAAATTCTTCTGCAGGGAAGGAAGCACTTGAGACCGATGAAGCGAGAATAGCAGCTTCATTACTAGAAAAATTGTATTGTTTTGAAAAAGATAATCATCACTCTGGAACAAATTCTTCTGGACCCATTTCTTCTAGGGCTTTACCAACCCCTGTTCTTGCTGAAGCTGTAGTTCCAGAAGTATTGAATATACCCCAAGGACCTCAAGTTGAATATCATTGCAATGCCTGTTCAGCTGATTGCTCCACAAAACGTTATCATTGTCAGAAGCAGGTTTGTTTGTGAACCCTTTTGGATCTTCTCCAAATGAATGCTTGTTTTAAGCAAATTTTTTATTGTTTTTTAGTGCTCATGGTAACATTGCTTCTTATGGACATGTTCAATAAATTGTACCACATGTCATTGAACTTGTATTTTGCTTCTCTCTATTTAAGTTAAGATTTTCAGATCTACAGATGATCTATATGATTTTTGATGAAAATGGCACAATTTTTAGTTACCATCAAACTGGTTCCTATTGCTTTCTGAAGCCTGTTTAGTTACCAATAGTGATAGGCTTGTTTCTTGTATATTTTCTTGTCTGGATTGTGTTGCTGCTATTATTTATATCCATGTTTTACATGCACTTTAAGAAAGTATATGAAGATACAGCACATGACAGACTGTATACCTATGTAGGATTTTTTGTGGGTGCTTATGCCTTGGTCAACATATTCCTCTTGATCATGTTCTGCTCTTTGTCAGCACATTAGAGTTCTGTTGACCCTCTTTTTGTGTCTTTTTGATCATATACCCCTTTTATGCCAATCTTCATTAGATCCAATGATAATCAAGAGGTGCCTGATGATAGCTTGTCTTGGCTTTGGTGTGCAACTCTGTGTTACTTGGGAGCGGAAGCAGGAGCGCAAAGAGAAATTTTCGAAAGCTTCTGGTTTGGAAGCGTTTTTAATATAATATATATATTTTTATATATTTTGATGCATATATGTCAACAAATGTATGTAAAACGCTGAATTAGTTATGGAAAGCATAAAAACATGAAATAAACCATAATACCATATAATATCATTCATCAATCATCAATCATCTAGTAGTGAATTTGTCAACCATAGGTCCAGTATCCATAACATCAACCATAAAGCTTCAAAAATTCAATATATAAATAGGCTATAAACTAAGGATTCTTCAAAAACTAGTTTTGAGGCCACCAATAAATAGGCTATAAACTAGGGATTCTTCAAAAACTAGTTTTTGAGCTAAGTCATAGGGTTCGCTGATTTTGAACCTTGAGGTTCGAAATTTGGCGAACCTCAAAAAAATTAAGGTTGGTTGAGGTTTGGTCACAAAGTTTGCCAGGTATACGCTAGTTTGGCCGTGAGGGTCCTTGTAATTCGTTTGTTCTGCCCACAGGTTTATTCTTTCGCATTCGGTATCCTCTCTCGTGTCAAGTCTGCTTCCGGCAACACTGATAATTGCATTAGGTCTCTTTTCTAACGCGGGGTCTTTGCTTCCAGAAGTCGCATGATCTCCCTCTCTGCTTCGGGTCTCTTTGCTTTCGGCAACATTGAGATTGAGGGTCGGGGTATCACTTCCACGCAGATGCCTGATGCTTCTGGAAACATGAATAGGTTATAAATTTATGTGGTAAACATTTTTAATATATATTATCATTTAGTGAATTGAATTATTAAATTATATTAATTTGTAAAATATTTTGGATTATATATATAATTGTAATGTTTATTAAATTATATTAATGTGTACAATATTTATTTTTGGAATATAAATATAATCATTATGTTTATATATATATATATATATATATATATATATATTGTTGAACCTCATTCAAAAAGTTGAATCCGAACTCGAATTTCATGCTTGTCGAACCCGAAACATGTGACATAGGTTTTGAGGCCACCAACATCAATCTGAACAATCAACACCACCAACATCAAGGTACATAGAGGGGTTGACATGTTTGATTAAATGCCAATCCCATACCCTCATACATGATAGAACCTAGTGGAAACATTGCAATCCTAAAATCTTAAAAATCGTCAAGTTTGTTGACTTTTTAATGTGATAAAAAATTCTACTTTTTGCATTTGAAGTACGATGAGGTTGGAACCACTCTCAAACATCTTGAAACAATTAATGGTAATGTTAAAAATTTAAGTAAAAGGATAGAAAATGAAAGATAAGGAAAATGCCAATTTTTACTTTAAAGGTTAGGTTTTTTGCTATTAGAGTAGTCTTTTCCTCTTTTATATAGCATTAGTATGGACCTAGGGTTAGTTCCCCACCGCTCATCACTTAACTTTTTTTTTGTTTTAAGAAAAAATAAAAATAAAGGAGGAAGCATTTTTTTTGTTGCAAGGAAGCGAGCATTCCTAAAAATGCTCCCATATGGAAGCGTTTAGGACTAAGTTGCCAGGAAACTTGGGGACGGGTACGGGTACGGGGACACCACTTTTTGAAAAAGGGTACTTGGGTACGTCGGGGTTACTGTGTGTGTGTATATATATATATGTGTGTGTGTGTGTGTCATAGTCACATCATACATGCATGTAGATTTCTTCATAAATTATGAATCATGATTCATAATTGTAAATTCGATGATTGTTTGAACAATGAACATTCGATTATTTGAACAATAAACATTCAATTTGAAAATTTAAAACATAAAATTTGATAAATTTTAGACTCAGTAGATATCAATTGGAAGACTGGAAGTTACATAAAATTTGATAAATCATTGTACCAGGCAGCTGTAACAGACAATCAAACTCAGACATGAAGGCACACTTGAAATCTTATTTTAAACACCTATTTGTACTACTGTTACAGGCAATAAAAAATTGCAAATTGCCAAATATATTCCTGTGTTGTTGTGAGTGTATTTCTCAGTATTAAATACATATGTATATTTTTTATGTTCACATTTGTTAGTCAAATTATGTTCCATGAGTGCTGAACACAACCATAAAAACATTCATTGTAAATCAATGTAAAATCAATCTACCAGATTTGGACAATATTCAGCGGAATATGAACAGTGTTGTAAAGTGTTTAACATAAGTCCTAAACCAGATTCCATACGTAGTTAGCAAAAAATTAGGTCAGATTTGGTGGGGGGTCATTACATTTTCCCGAATGGAATGCATTTTACTGAGTCAACTGTACCCCCGGAGTACCCAAACAATGGGCATGGCATACCATTTCGCCTAGTACGCCTTTTTTTTATAACGGAGTCTCGGGTATGTGGACCAAGTATGGGGTACGGCAGGAGACGTACCTTACGAGCACCCATGTACCCGGTACCCGAGCACCCAAACAATGGGCATGGCATACCATTTCGCCTAGTACCCCTTTTTTTTATAACGGAGTCTAGGGTTATGTGGACCAAGTATGGGGTACGGCAGGAGACGTACCTTACGAGCACCCAAGTGCGCCCACTTTAGAAGTGGGCTTTGGGAGTGGGAGCGGAGACGGGGTGCTTCCCCGCAACATAGGTGCAACTCACCATCAATTTTTGTGACAGGTGAAATTGTGTTAATGGCATGAGATTTAGTATATGTCAAAGTTAGCTGGCTGTCGTTGATGATTTTTATCTCCATCAGGCACCTTATGACATACTGATATTATGATTTTGGTAAATTTTATGCCAAATCATTTTTCTGAAGTTAATGTTTTTTTGTTATAGGGTTACAATATTTCCTTTGTCATGATCATTGTTCCTTTGTGACAATTGTTTTTTTTTGATAGTGGCGTTAGCTTTAGTTTTTTAATAGTTACATTTTTCAACTAATAAAGCTTTAGAATATGCATTGCCCCTAACTTTTATAATCAGTTAAGCTGCCATAACTCTAGGCAGTGGTTGTTTTTGAATTCTGGGTAACTAACAAATTGTAGTTAAATTTGATGCAGCTCAGCATTCTGAAGCATTTACCTCCCCCTAATATTTAAAAAAGGCTTTTCACATGAAACTCATGTAGAAATGTAAACTCATAAAGATGTGCTTTTTACAGAAGTTGATGCAGTGTATCCTGTGTGGGCTGATATATGAAGGGCCACTTGTTAGAATTAGAATGTCAGTCCTAATGGTAACATTAGGATCTTTGTATACATTGTCGTTGATATTAAGTGTGTGTTTGCATTGTCCATGTGTGGAAAAAGTGAACAAGGACAAGTTAGTGATAAAGAAAAAGTGAGTGACAGAATGTAAGAGGTCACAGATATTGAAAGGTCACCAAGGATACCAAGAGTCAAATTATGTTGTAAATGAAGGCCGTTAATGTAGTTGGTGACTTCTCTTATCCTTGTTTCACACAAACTTTCAGCCTATATTTTCTGTTCTATGTATGGTCCTGTGGGATGTTTTGCTCCATCCTTTGGCAACATGGTATTGGAGCAGTTAGTCTGGAGGAGTACAGTGATTGATATGCAAGTGAAGTCCAGATTTTTGGTAATTTGTTTTTTCCTTGTTGTACTCTTAGAGTAAAGAATGTTGGTAGCATTGGTATAATACTATTACTATAATACCCTTTACTGTGGATTAGTTTTTTGTTTTGTTTTTTCTTTCTGTTATTTTTTATTGCCTTTTTGGATGCTTGCGTTCTGAAAGATTGTCGTCTGATGACTAGTTAAGTTCAAATTCATATTGACCATATATTGTTATGGCAGGCAGATTTTGATTTATGTTCAGAATGTTATAATGCCGGGAAGTTTGGCACAGGAACGGTTTCAACAGATTTTATCCTTATGGAACCTATGACTGAGAGAGCAGGTGTCAATGGTGGTAGTTGGACAGACCAAGAGACTTTGCTTCTACTTGAAGCTCTAGAACTTTATGGGGACAATTGGAATGAGATTTCTGAACATGTAGCTACAAAATCCACGGCTCAGTGTATCTTACATTTTATCAGGCTTCCAATTGAAGATCCTTTTCTAGAAGACAAGGAGACTCCTGAAAATACAATCATCCAGAGCAGCTTGGAAACAGTTTTAGCAAGCAAAGATTCAGCTAGTGCTGCTTCTCAAAGCACTTCAGAGAGTCCTGTTGCTAAAAGTCCTAGCAGCGAGGAGCTGCCTGGTGTATCGAAGAATGATGATAGTAAATCAAAACAAGTAGATGAAGGTGAACCTGCTCCCAAAAAAACTGAGAATGATGCAATCAAAGCATTAGGGGCTGCTTTCCAGGCAGTTGGTGCTTTATCTGGATCCGAGGAGTCAATGTCATTTGCAGAAGCGGGAAACCCTGTCATGGCATTGGTAAGCTGGCAAGCGCCCTCTCCATGCAGAGTTATTTTGTGCTTACCATAATACCTGGACATTTGTGGAAGTTAACATAATTTTACCCTTTCGCTTTCTGATGCATTCTTAATTTACTTAATGAATAGATGTTCAGCTACTGGCCTGTTTTGTAGGTGGCATTTCTTGCTGCCATGGTTGGCCCTGAAGCAGCTGCAGGTTCAGCTCAAAGTGCATTGAAGGCAATATCTGAAGAAGCACCTGCCACTCAGCTTGCTGCAAGGCACTGCTTTCTGCTTGAGGACCCTCCAAGTGATAGCAAAGACCCTCCAAGTGATAGCAAAGATAATACAAATGAAAGGTAAGGAATCTGTTAGCAACAAATAGAAAATTTGAACAACTTGTTTTTGTCTGTGATAACATGTTATCCATGGATGTAAGTCAAAGGAGTTGAAATGATGGCAGAGTTCTTGACGCTGTTGACAGGACAGATGCACAGAACCTGGAAAATGAGACTCTACCACTGGAGCACAGCAAAGGTTCTGAAAAGGACACATCTAAGATAGTAAGTGTTTCTGCTATACCTGAAGCACCACAAAGAACAGATATGGTGGAAGCAACAGCATCTGGACAAGAGCCCCAAGTTGGAGATGTTGGTTCTAATTTGGCAGCGAGTGAGGAAGATACAGGTACTTCTTAGCTAGACATTTAGCATCTAGTTTCTAGCTGGTTTTTATATCCTAATATCTTCCTGCTTTTAGCATTGGTTTAGGAGATGCTTTGGCAATCCCACTTTGTATAGGCACTGGGTGTACTGTCTTAGTCCATTTGACCTCCTTTTGTGGTCATTTGTTGGACATTCATTAAGTATCTTATCTTGGTTAAATATAAATAGGAAATCATATATAACGGCCTGAATCCATGCATTGTCTTTCCTAAGTTCTAACTATGGATGTTCGTGTCATGTATGATTCTTTCACAGGTAAAGTTGATCCTGAAAATCCATGTAGTGCAAATGAGAAGAAATGTTCTGAGGATTCAGCTGAGGCCGAAGATTCTTGTTCTTTAGACAAGTTGAAGGATGAAAATGATAAGAAATGTCTACAGGATTCAACTGAGATGGATGATTCTCCAGACAATATGAAGGATGCAAATGAGAAGAAATGTCTACAGGATTCAATTGAGACAGACAATTCTCCAGAAAAGATGAAGGATGCAAATGAGAAGAAATGTCCTGAGGATTCAGTTGAGGTCGAAGGTTCTCTTTCAGATAAGTTGAAGCCTGAAAATGAAAAGAAATGTCCTGAAGATTCGGTTGAGATAGAAGATTCTCTTTCAGATAAGTTGAAGCATGAAAATGAGAAGAAATGTCCTGAAGAATCAGTTGAGATAGAAGATTCTAATTCTTTAGACAAGTTAAAGTGTGCTGCAGCTTCTGTTCTCTCTGGAACTGCCGTGAGGGCAAAACTTCTGGCTAACCAGGAGGAGGAGCAGATACAAAAGTTAGTTTCTGAAGTTATTGATAATCAGGTAATTTCTGAGGCTATTTATTTGGTACCCTTGTTTTTGAAGATTTTTGTTACAGAAAGTATCATTCATGCTGCCAAAATTCTGCAGTTGAAAAAGCTGGAGATCAAGTTGAGGTATTTTCGAGAGCTAGAGAGTGCACTTGCTAAAGAACGAGAGCAGATTGACAAGGCCAGACAAAGATTACGTGTTGAACGTGCACAGATAATAGGAGCAGTTCGTCCTAGCATTCCTGGTCCTCTGCCAAGGTCCAGTTCACTGTCTTCAACTGTCAATACACCTGCAGTTGCACTGGGACAGTTCCCTATAGGAGGGGCTTCAAATCCTGTTCCAAGTCTGAATACAGGGACAACAAAGCCACCTGCTTTTACATATCCAAAGTCACATATTAGAAAGGTCACTCCTTCAGCAGATCTAAATTCCATGCCAGCATCTTCTAGTGCACCTGTTAGTTCTATTGCCAGAAGTCCAAGTCAAACTGTAGCTCCTCTTAGTGCTCAACAGTCAATGGGAGCAAATATAGGTTCTGGGTTGAAGTAATGTCTCTCTGAATCATATATTCCTTTCCATAAGAACTATTCACTAAATGATGTTTTTGGGCCAAGTTTAATGCTGTATCTTCAATGGTTTCTGCCAGAAGTCTCTGCCCTTTCCGTCACAAATGGTCTTGCATATGACCTCAGCAATTTTGTAATTTGCAGGTGAGATGTCTTGATCATGTTCAGCAAGTTGGGGTGTGTTGGAGGAAATTATGCCCTATGCATGAATCATATGTAATTATTAATGAGGCTTGCTTCTCTTCCACTACGGTCCTGCTCTGATCTTCCATTTTGCCTCAAAGATTTTTGTAATCTTCCATTTCGTCTCATGATTGTATGTATTTCTGTCATGTATAATTGAGCAATTGCTCATTAGTTATTGCAATTAATTTTTTATTTTTATTTATTTTTATATTTTCTTGTTGCAATTTCAACACAATATTTATTCCGGGGACTTGCTCAAGAATTTGTGCTAAATACACAAGTACTGAATTATGTCAAAAGAACACAATGGTTATTTTACAAGTATCCATTTGGCATTATTACAAAACTGGAACAGAGGAAACAGTAGTAGCATCAAAATTATAGTCAAGTATAGTATTGGGGACTATTCTGTATATTCTTAGGGTTTGTTTATTTTATTTAACTGTGAGACTCCATGCACCTTGAAATAGTCTCTACATGGCAGAAGGGAGTTACAGTAACTTGAACCCTTATCAGGTCATGCAGAGCCTGGTATCCTTGTTTGTGGGTGGTTAGGGTCACTGGTGTGTATGCAACGAAATGACAGCATAGATTTGGAAATTGCTACAGCAGTTTGTCTCTTGCCATTCACTACCCCAACAGTCAAAATATGCCTTTCCGTCATCTATAATTCCCGAAATGTAGCCAGAAATAATGGGAGTGTATACAAGTGAATTTCCACTCTGACAGACTGAATTTGAGTATCATGTGGGCTTATAAAGTGACATGAGTAGTTTATTAGAAGTATTCTTTTCATGGAATATCTTTTGGAGGTTTTGTCATGATTGGTAAATTAGAAACATGATGCAAGACTATTATTTGCAGGGTATTTTTTTTATTTTTCTGTTGCAATTGCCTTGTGAGGGAATCGACAGTGTAATGTAATGGATGCTCCACTGAAAATATTGTGATAAGTGGTAGAAATATTTAGTCATCCTGATCGTTGCTGATGAAAGAAAGTGGTTAATGTGTGCCAAGAATAAATGCTTGGTAGCTGTAAGATTAGCTCTGTAGGCAACATTCAGCTTTGAGAAACAAACTTCTTAGGGCTGGTTATGATGTCCTAGATCATTATCATCTTCTTGTACTATACTTGCCAATCATCTGACAGTTGTACCATTCCTATAATTCTTTTATTCCCTTCCTCTTTGTTTGCTACCTTAAGCTTTTGATGGCTGTTACGCAAGGTTTTTTTGAAAGTGCTTCCTTTAAATTCAAGAGGAGTATTAATTACCATTGGCCCAAAGAGATTGGGCACCACAAGTGGCCCCCTTGCATGGGTAAAACAATCTCTGAGGAGCAAACCATTGAACATGAACACTCTTCTGAGCTACGCTGCCATGACAGGGGGTTATCCTTTTTTCAAAATTACACAGGACTTGCCCCTGGCCCCTACTGTTTATTTGTGTCTCTGGGAAAGTGAACCTTAGTGGGTGGCCTGACATGCTGCTGTCCTTACTGCTGAAGTGAATCCATTGTGGCTACCAAATATATACCCATCCAACACATGGGATCAATTATGTGCTAAAAGGGAACATCAAGAATGAAATTTTTGTTTGGTTTCATCGTTGTAATTAAAAATACAAAATTGGTGCTTTTGCATCCAATGAACAAAGAGCAAGGGATGATTGCAATTCCATCATGGAAATCTGAGTGAACGAATCTTACCTCCCAATATTCTTTTGAAGTATACTTGTATAAAATGACAAATAACTCAAGAATGATGATCAATTTATCGACATCCATTTCTAATAGGAATAATTGTTTATTTTTTACAAGTCTTGTTTGTATATATGTTATTAGGATATTGGATATTACATATCGTTCTAATGTTCTAATCAAGTATGTTTTTGTACATTTTATATCCCATGGTCACCATTCTGTCTTGTATACAATTGATCCAATAATGCTCTTACTCTTGGTATCACGCGACACTTGTTCCGTAACATTCCACCTCAATGGTCCATGATTGATCTATATTTAAATTTTAATGGAAGGTCATTTGTCGGTGATGGCCATACATTGGTGTGATGCCATTTCGAGAGTAGTGCATTGGATGCAGTTTTTCTTTCTTGAGTATTGCAACATTTTGTCGCTCCATGGATGTGCCCCTTTGAGTGTTACAGCATAAATCATGGTGTCTTGATCTTCGTTGTGTGAGTTATTTCTTTGTGGTGTTCATCCTATTGAGTTCGACATGGTATCCAGGCTCTTGTGAGGTTAATTCCTTTGTTCAAAGATTGAGTAGCATGTGGCGACTATGAAGGTTTTTTCCACTGTGCAGAAGTTTTTTATTCCTTTGTATGATCATGTATTACAACATTTTGTTGCTCCATGAACGTTGTGCCCCTCTGAGGGCTTACGACATAAATCATGGTGTCTTGATCTTTGATTTATGAGTTATTTCTTTGTGGTGTTCATCCATGTGGTTGCCCACCTATTGAGTTCAACATAGTATCCAAGCTCTTGTGACGTTAAATCTGTTGTTCAATGATTGAGCAGCTTGTAACAACTATGAAGGATTTGACTACCTGCATAAGCTATTTATTCCTTTGTATGATCATGTTTGGTGGACATCTTAAGCTTTCAAAGAGCTTTAGAACCCTTCTTTTGGTTTTGAACTTCGACTTGCAAAGCTCTTGTTATTAGCTCCCAAACATCCAAACTCGTTATTTTGTTTCAGTATAATCCGTGCATCATGGAAGATTTTTAATCGTTCCATCACATATGGAGTAGTGTTTTTAAATTTTCATGCCATTGTTCATGGGTTGTTAGTGTTTGGTTTTCTAGGCAAACTTGTGGTGTATTTGGTGGTTTTTTGGCATTGTTTGGCAAAGAATTGTGGTTTGATGCCTTCAAGGCCTTTGTTTCTCTTAGCCTAAGGCCTTTAATAGTTTTTTGACGTTTTTTTGTGGTTCCAATAATTTTTTTGTGGTCTTTTGGCTAGATTGGTTGCTATAGTTTAAACCCTTTTGTGGCCTAAGCCACCCTGCATGCCCTTTAAGTTGATAACCTTAGCTTAAGCACCATTCTTTCCAACACCATCTTCCATTGTTGCTGGTTGCCTTTGTTTTAGGGAGGGGCAGGATCCTCCCACTACTAGAATACCAACAACCTCTTTGATTTCTAGTGACGTTCCTCTAATCTCCCACTGCGCCCTCCTTTGGTCATGGGCTTCTCCCACTACAACCCACTTTTTTGCCAACACTTTTCCAAATAGGCATTGCCCTCATTAAATACAATCCCTCCCCTCAGTCGCTTTGCCTTATATAACCATTGTACCTTGGAGCAACCACCCCTTGTGGGTTTCATTCAGTGTTCCACGGGGACGCGCCTCCCAGGGTCGGGGGCTCGCCCCCTACGCTTCCCACGCCCCGGGGGCTGGAGGGTTCCATGGGAAACGTTTCCCAATGCCCCCCTTTCGGTGAAACTTGGGGGAACGCGGGTCTAGGAGTTTCCCGAATTGGGGGGCTCCCGCACACCCCCCTCCTGAAAATGGAGGGCTCCGAAAGGCCCCCACTGCCCTCGATTTTTAAAATTTGTTTACTTAAAAAAGAAATGGTTCATCTTAAATTTTAGGCTTTTACACTAAATGGTCATTTTAAAATGAAATAGAAACAAATAAAAAGAAACAAACATCGATATAATATGCTTGGCTATAACGATTACATTAAATTACACTAAACTCTTCGGGAACATAAGCATGCTAGTGTGCAAATGGTGATGGGATGATGAATTGATATGTTTATATGTTGGGGTTTATATTTTTATTATTTTCTTTTTTCTTTTTTATAATTTTAGAGACCGAACTCCTATGCTAGGGACCCTGACGCTTCCGTGCCCCCTGTCCCCCAAAATACCCCAAAATTTTGGGGTGTCTCTACACGTCCCCAATGTGCGTTTCCCCGCTCCCACGCCCCCACGTCTTGGAAACTTGGTGGAACACTGGTTTCATTGACCTGTTAGAAGGCTTTGCTTGCCTTGGGAGAAATACCTTTCTCTTGGAGTCACTACCCACATGGCCTTCCTTTGGTAGCAATTTTGGGCTTTGCCACGTTGAGCACCAATGACCCTATTTTGGAAAGTAATCGACCCCTACCATAAGGCACTTACCACTCGCTACCTTTGGAAACTGTGATGAACCATACCTTCCACGTGTGCATGTTTCAACCACATGGACCCTTTGATAGCCACCTCAACACTAACATGACAACAGACGCATGCACCTTTGAAACATGAGACTAGCAGAGACAACCATGTTGATATCTAGCTTAGATGTTTCACATATGGACTTTCCATGTGGAAACCTTTCCATTTCACTTTCGGTTTTCAAACAAACATAACTGTCACATTTAGTCTATTTTCAATGCAGCCTTTTACCCTTTGATAGCCACCTCAACACTAACATGACAACAGATGCATACACCTTTGAAACATGAGACTAGCAGAGACAACCAGCTTAGACGTTTCACATATGGACTTTCCATGTGGAAACCTTTCCATTTCACTTTCGGTTTTCAAAGAAACATAACTGTCACATTTAGTCTATTTTCAATGCAGCCTTTTACCGTGTATTTTTTGAGCCCTATGCACCTGCGTGATTGTTTTTTAAAGTTTCACTATTCAATGCTTGTCATTTCTTAGTTTTCTAAGTACCCCCCGCTCTAAATCTTCATTTCTGGAATAACTGGGGCATATCTTTCTTGGTCGTTCAAACAACTTTTTTAGTGTGTTTTTTCCAATATTGTGGAAATATTGTAATGTTTTTATCTACATTGTTTAATATCACTTCGAGATAAGATATTTGCACTTTTTAATTCTTCAAAGAATGCCAAGTAGTACAACAAAACGTTACTTTTACAGTCATTGGCATATCTTTTGTGACGACATCCAATGTGGCATTTTGTATGGTTCTATGGTTTTTTTTTCTATGGATTCACTGAATCATTTTGGACTGGAAAAGCATTTTGTATGGTTTTATGGGTTCTTTGTATGGATACACTGAATCATTTTGGACTAGAAATCTGACACAATATGGACTTGGTCATTGTTTTCTGTTTTTTATTCATTGTTATGTAGTTGCTTAATTTCATGATTTATGATGTGATGATTTCTTCAAAGCTTTCTTGTTGAGCTTTGACACTTGGCCCTAGTATGTGTCACTAGGATTGTTTGGTTTGCATAATTAGAGAATTTATGTTGGTCATTGACGTATATTTCATTTTGTGCATTGGAGTGGTATCTTATTTTGTTTCAATATCAATCTATAAATGGTAGACTTATGACCCACCCATCATACCGACATGAATACTAAAATGCGAATTAATTTAATTGTAAAACTTAGCCTCACTATTTCATTATGCATTAAATCCCTATTGTAATAAAACTTACAAACTACAATTTAATTGTAGAAAACAAATTGAAGTAATTATGGACTTAACATGAAGATTACATCGGAAACCCAATTTTTGAAAATCAACAAATAATGGCTCTTGTTTAGCTTTAAATGAATCTCGGGCATATATTTGGATTACAATGGCTTTGAGGGAAAAATCCCAAATTTGCCAATGGCTATGATGGCCTTCTTAACATGAAGATTACATCGGAAACCCAATTTTTGAAAATCAACAAATAATGGCTCTTGTTTAGCTTTAAATGAATCTCGGGCATATATTTGGATTACAATGGCTTTGAGGGAAAAATCCTAAATTTGCCAATGGCTATGATGGCCTTCTTTGCAACTTGGCAATTTTGAAAAATAACAATATAACTTCTTGTTTTTGGCCTTATAAAGTGTATTCTTTCTTTGGATTGTATCTTCTTCACCTTAATGACATGAAATCAATTCATGTAGAATTCTATCTTCTCTCTTTAATTGCTTTGTCTAGTTCACCTTCAAGTTACCTCTTGCTTGGCTTCAATGTCAATTCCCTCTAATCTCTCCATTTTTTCTACTGTTTATGCATTTTTAAAGATGGTTGGGCTTTCAACCTTTTTTCCCCAAAAAATCCCTAATAGATTTGACCATGTTTTGACATTTTAGGAGATTAAATGATCAAATGATCAAATTTTCTATTGAAATTTGTTGGATATGTAGCTATGTTGTCAGCTTGCGTCTATTAAAATTTCATCTCAAATGGATACCATACAATTGATTTATGATTGAATTACATCTATAACATTTCATGCTTTTAAGGAATAAATACATTTGTTTTTAAGGAATACACAAACGAATATAAGGCTCATTGCCATCACACCACAATTCATCTTTTTGTGATGTATTTGTAACTTCAGAATGTATTCATCTATGTATCTTATGTCTTGTACCTCGATGTTTATTCCGGGATGTGTCTATAATGTAATTGAGTTATGATGTCATGCCCCGATGTTCTGATCGAGAGGATCTATAATGTAAACAAGTCATGTCAAGTCATTGTGGGTAACCCTCCTATTGTCTAAGGGTTAAAGTCCCTGCAGTTTCGGGGCACTAGGGTTATTAGACTCACCTAGTGAAGTCGGCCCTAGTAGGATTTTAGTCATGCCGGGAAGCAGTATAAATAGAGAGGTGACCTCTCTATTTAACACACATCTCACACACACTCAAGTGTAGCGCATAGTTGAGGAAGGAGAAGACACTAGGGCTAGATAGAAAGAAGGTTGCTGCTGTCGGGAGATCATCTTACTGTTTTGGACTTTTCTATTTTGGTGTTGATTCTATCTCTGAGGAAGTTGCGGGATTTTCTCCATTTATGGTTTCCCCGAGGAAAAACACTGTGTTCATTGTCTCTTGTGTTTGATTGCTGTGCTTGTCATTCTCTCAGTTAAAGATCCTAATAATGCTAGCTTAATGTTAAAAATCTAACATGGTATCAGAGCTAACCTAAGAAGAAGACACTATGCAGCGGCGGGAACTAGGGCTTCCTAGTTTGTGGACCTTCCTCCACAGATTTTCAGCAAAAGTAGGGTGGAATAACTCTCCTCCCTAGGGCGCATCTTTCTGTCGAAGCATAATCCAATTCTGAGGTTTTTCAGTTTTGGACCCGACACTACTAATGGAAATTAGGGCTTTTCACAGAAGAGGAATTTTTCAATGAGCCCAGGCTTGGATTGATCTCCTCCCCAAAATCGAAGCTAGGGATCAATTTCAAAGGATTTGGTTGGACAGAACTCCGGAAAAGCAAAACCCTAATCTGCTCCTGAACCAGTACTGCAGGATTTCAGCTCCAAATCCAGATCCGACATCTTGACCTGGTAAGATCTAAATCCTTTTGTATTTCCATTTGAGGTTCTCAGTTAATGTCTCATCATACCAAGCTTGATGAAAAGCTTGAAGGAGCTGATAACTTCTGAGCCTGGAAGTATAGGATCTCCCTAGATCTGGAAGAGAATGAGTTGGACTCCTACATCAATGAGGAGGTTCCAGTTCCAGAGGGAGATGAGGCTAAAGCCTTGCATAAGAAGAAGTTGGTTATGGCAAAGAGGATCATTGCTGATTCTATTAAGGATCGCCTTATACTACATGTGTCCTCCCTCAAGACACCTGAAGCTATGTTTGATGCCCTAACTAAATTATTTGAAGGGAAGAACATAAACCAGAAGATGACTCTGAGGAATCAACTGAAGAATGTGAAGATCCAGAATGCAGAGACCATCCAATCTTACTTCACAAGGGTTTCTTAGATCAAGGAACAATTAGAAGTAGTAGATGAAGAAGTGGAGAATGCAGAGATTGTGATGACCACCTTGAATGGTCTCCCTAGGACATGGGACTCCTTCATTCAAGGGATCTGTGCTAGAAAGAAGTTAGTCAAGTTCAACAGACTGTGGGAAGAATGTTCTCAAGAAGAAACTCGGATAGCAGCACGAGAAGAGAAGATGGGAAGTGAAGATCAAGCTCTCACAATACAATCCAAGAAACCCAGATCCAACCATCACAAAAGTAAGTACTCTCATCAAAGGAATAACTCTAGAAAGCTTAGAGATAAGTCAAAGTTCATTTGCTATACATGTGATGAAAGATGACACTTTGCTAGATATTGTCTTAAGAACAAAAGTAGCTCTCACAAGAAGAAGGGAAACACGAGAAGACATCATGCTCATGCTGCAAAGGATGATGAACCTTCATCAAAGAGAACCAAATATGAAAGTGAAGATTCTTCAAGCAAGGATGAATATGTTTTGATTTCCGCTCTCATAGGAAACATTACTCATGGAAGCAATTATTGGTTTATAGATAGTGGGGCTTCCAAAGATATGACTGAATTCAAGGAATCTTTTATGAGACTTTCAGAACATGAATCACCTCACAAGGTGAAGCTAGGAGATGACTACCAATATCCAATAAAGGGTAGTGGGGAATCTTCCTATAAGCTAGACTCTGGAAAGTCTATGATAATGAAGGAAGTATTGTTTGTGCCAGGACTCAAGAAGAACCTTCTCTCCATATCTGCATTAGATGCAAAAGGAATGAGGGTTGCATTCATAGATGGTCAAGTCATCATGTGGCCAAAAGGAAAGGCTATTGATGATGCAATAGTGATTGGTGAACAAGAAGGAGGTTTGCACAAATTGAAGGGCCATCCAGAACAAGCCTTGGTCCATGACATAGTAGAATCAAATGAACTTTGGCATAGAAGGCTTGCACATGTGCATTACAGAGCACTACCTCTTGCAAGCAAAGCTATTGAAGGTCTTCCAGAAATACAAACAAAACATGATGGGGTCTGCAAAGGATGTGCGAAAGGAAAGAACACAAAGAAGACATTTCCAAGTAGCGAAAGCAAAGCAAAAGGAATCTTGGAAATCATCCACTCCAATGTATGCGGTCCTATGTCATCAAGCTCACTAAGCGGGTATGTATACTATGTTTATTTCATTGGTGACTTTTCTAGGAAGACATGGATTTACTTCATGAAGAACACAGATGAAGTATTCAGCAAATTCAAGGAATTCAAAGCCTTGATCGAGAATCACACTGAAAAGAAGATCAAGACCTTTCAATCAGATAATGGCGGAGAATTCACTTCGAATGAATTCAAAGAGCTATGTAAAGACTTAGGGATCAAGAGGGAGTTGTCCACTCCTTATAATCCACAACAGAATGGGATTGCAAAAATGAAGAATAGAACTATCATGGAAGCTGCAAGAGCAATGCTTCATGATCAAGATCTTCCTATGCATCTTTGGGCAGAAGTGGCCAGAACAACGGTGTATGTACAGAACTGTACTCCACATAGAGTACTCAAGAACAAGACTCCTGAAGAAGTCTTCTCCAGCAAGAAACCAGAAGTCCGCCATCTCAGAATATTCGGCTGTCCTGTGTACATACACATTCCAAAAGAGAAGAGAAAAAAATTAGATCCTTCAGGAAAGAAGGGTAAATTTGTGGGATGCTCTGAAAGCTCGAAGGCTTACAGAATATATTTCCCAGGATACAAAAAGATTGACATCAGTAGGGATGAGACATTTGATGAAGACACAGCGTACAACAAATTCAGAAAAAGACCTGCTGATGAACCTGAAGAAGCAGAAGCACCCATAATTAATGATACAACCATGAACAATGAAACTTAAGAAGAAGATCGAGAATTTAAAGAACCACAAAGACCTGTAGATCCACCTTTGGAGAAGAATCCTCATAAGAGGAAACCTGTTTGGGTACATGAAATCATCTAAGGTGCGAAAAGATATGGGGCTCCAGAAGAGAATCACAGAGAAAGAAAGAGGACCAGATCCTGCTTCGGGTATGTAGCTTTACTACATGATTTCATTGATAAAGAACCTTCCAGTTATGAAGAAGCGGCAGAACGGAAAGAATGGAAGGATGCTACGATTGAAGAATATCAATCGATCATGAAGAATGATGTTTGGAATGTTGTACCAAGACCAGAAGGGAAGTCAGTTGTAACTTTCAAATGGATCTCCAAGAACAAGCATGCTGCAGACGGTAGCATTGAAAAATATAAGGCAAGATTTGTGGCTCGGGGTTTCTCTCAGAAAGAAGGAATAGATTATGAAGAGACCTTTGCACCTATAGCCAGATACACTTCCATCAAATCAGTACTAGCTCTGGCTGTAGTGATGAAATGGAAGATACACCAGATGGATGTCAAGACTGCTTTCTTGAATGGTGTAGTGGAAGAGGAAGTGTATGTAGAACAACCACTTGGTTTTGAGACACATGACAGAGAGTCTCATGTGTGCAGATTGAAGAAAGCCATGTCTGGTTTGAAATAGGCACTTAGGACTTGGTACGGTAGAATTGACAGCTTTCTATCTAGTTTGAGATTTACCAAGAGTAAAGCAGATTCCAACCTTTACTATAAGGTTGAAGATGGAAACCCAGTGATGCTCCTACTATATGTAGATGATCTGTTTGTGATAGGTATGGATGGGTTGATTGCTGATACGAAGAGAAATCTTGCTGTCGAGTTTGAAATGAAGGACTTGGGTATGATGCATTATTTTCTAGGCATGGAGGTGTGGCAGAGTGCAAATGGAATCTCCCTTGGACAAGGGAAGTATGCAGTAGAGAATCTGAAGAGGTTTGGGATGATGGACTGCAAAGCCATGGCCACACCTATGACATCGAACCTGAAGCTATTGAGCGATGCTTCATCAAAGTCGGTTGATGCTACGATGTATCATCAGATGATTGGGTCCTTGATGTACCTGACGAACACAAGACCAGACACTTGCTTTGATGTGAACACCTTGAGCCAGTTCTTGACAGATCCAAGAAATGTTCACTTGATTGCTGCAAAGCATATTCTGAGGTACCTGAGGGGTACAGTTGATTATGGGCTCAAGTACGAGGCGAATCAGAAGATTAACCTGGAGGGTTATGTTGATTCGGATTGGGCAGGCAGTGCCATCGATAGGAAGAGCACTTCAGGATGTTGCTTCAGTATGGGATTAGGTGTGGTCTCTTGGTTTAGCAGGAAGCAATCCTGTGTGGCACTGAGTACAGCTGAAGCATAGCATGTCGCAGCTTGTTTAGCTAGTTGTGAGGCAGTATGGCTGAGGAAGCTACTGTCTGATTTATTTGATCTCCGGTTGGATGCTACTTGTATACATTGTGACAACCAGAGTTGTGTGAAGTTGTCAGAGAATCTAGTGTTCCATGACAAGTCGAAGCATATCGAGATCAAGTATCACTATATCAGGGATATGGTGCAGAGGGTAGCAGGGAAGCTCCAATATGTTGTGATGGACGATCAGATAGCTGATGTGTTAACGAAGCCAGTGGCTAGGGTGAAGTTTGAGTACTTCAGGGAGAAGCTTGGTGTTCTCTAGATCGAGGTTCCCTCCAAAGGGAAGTGATGAGTCCGTGAGCCATTCTGACATGGGAGAGGATTAAGTTCCTTCCATGGTCAGATGTAAGGGTTGAGCCATTCTGTCATGGTGAGAAGATTTAGGTTCCTTCCATGTCAGATATGAGTGCTATTGCCATTCTGGGAATGGAGGTGCATGGTCAGTTACCAGGAAAACTCAGTCTAAGACTGAGAAGCCATTCTGATGTGAGAGAGGGATGTGTTCCCACTTGATCATATGTAAGGGCTGAACCATTCTGTCATGGCTAAAGGATTAAGTTCCTCCCATGTCAAATGTGAGTGTTGGCCATTCTGACGAGTAGGTCAGATGTAAGGACAACTGCCATTCTCTGGGAGAATGGAAGCACCTGGTCAGTTACCGGGCAGCTCAGTATGGGACTGGGGGCCATTTTGATGCGATGATAGGATCAGTTCCTACATGATCAGATGTGAGTGCACGCCCTTTCGATGCGATGTGTTTACACATGGTCGAATGTAAGTGCAGATCCTTTCTGACAGGATGAGGTTGGATATAAGTGCTGAGCCATTCTGGCGCGATGTGTTTACACATGGTCAGATGTGAGTGCTGTGCCTTTCTGACAAGATGGGGTTGGTTGTAAGTGCATAGCCTTTTCGATGCGATGTGCTTGCACATGATCGGATTTAAGTGTTGAGCCATTTTGACGCGATGTGTTTACACATGGTCAGATGTGAGTGCTGGGCCTTTCTGACAAGATGAGGTCAGATGTGAGTATTGGGCGTGCCTTTCTGACAAGATGAGGTCAGAAATAAGAGCTGGGCGGGTCATTCTGACTTAAGTGTCAGATATAAGCACTGATGAGGACCTACATGAAGGGTAGGCCTACAGGATTGAATCTGTAGAACTTCCTGTGACGAGAAGAATCGAGATAGCACCATTCTGAGATAGCATGTGATGATGATCCAGACTTGATGATGATCCAGATCAAGTGATGACCGAGATGTGATGATGATCCAGACTTGATGATGATCTAGATGTGATGATGATCTAGATCAAGTGATGATCCAGATGTGATGATGATCCAGCAATGATGATCCAGTAGTTGTGATGATGCATATCCTGTGATGAAGAAGAGTTGAAGTAGAAGATGACTCGAAGACGAAGAAGACTCGAAGACGAAGAAGACTTGAAGATGAAGATGACGAGATGATCTAGTTGATACAAAGAAGAAGACCAGTGCTGAAAATTGTGTCGAAAGAATACCTTCATAGTTAAGAGGGAGTGTTGATGTATTTGTAACTTCAGAATGTATTCATCTATGTATCTTATGTCTTGTACCCCGATGTTTATTTCGGGATGTGTCTGTAATGTAATTGAGTCATGATGTCATGCCCCGATGTTCCGATCGGGAGGATCTATAATGTAAACAAGTCATGTCAAGTCATTGTGGGTAACCCTCCTATTGTCTAAGGGTTAAAGTCCCTGCAGTTCCGGGGCACTAGGGTTATTAGACTCACCTAGTGAAGCTAGCCCTAGTAGGGTTTTAGTCATGCTAGGAAGCAGTATAAATAGAGAGGCAACCTCTCTATTTAACACACATCTCACACACACTCAAGTGTAGCGCATAGTTGAGGAAGGAGAAGACACTAGGGCTAGATAGAAAGAAGGTTACTGCTGTTGGGAGGTCATCTTACTGTTTTGGGCTTTTCTATTTTGGTGTTGATTCTATCTCTGAGGAAGTTGTGGGGTTTTCTCCATTTATGGTTTCCTCGAGGAAAAACACTGTGTTCATTGTCTCTTGTGTTTGATTGCTATGCTTGTTATTCTCTCAATTAAAGATCCTAATAATGCTAGCTTAAGGTTAAAAATCTAACACTTTTGTCTTCATTTGACTTTATATGCACATATCATGTCAAAAATACAAAACCAATTTTAACTCTAGCCCACTTCTATAGCCACTATGTAGCAAGTTTCTCTATTTCTCTTTTTTGTCATTAAACTCGTAACCTGAAATTGTAGTAAACCATCATCAAGCCATTTTGTTTTATTCATGATCATCTTTCATATCACACCTTCCCAATATGAGGTTTTTGTTCCCCTAAAACTCATCAATTGAGGAGATGAAATCATGAGGCATCCACTTGTCTCCCTAAATCCACTACTCCATTAGATATGGAGGGTGTATGCTTCTTTCTTATCTCAGTTAGACTGCTTGTCTTCTCTTGTTTCGTTGATAAAAGATATAGTCTTCCTCTCCTATTTTGTGCTTCGATAAGACAAGTGGTACCTCTTTTAAGTGATATTTCGTCTCTTTCCTATAGAAATTCACATCCCTATCCCATAAGTATGCACAACCAAACATCACATCACTTGGATCTAGTGGTGTGGCTTCACATTTTACTTCATCAACATAATCAACATTAATGGAAAACATGATCTTGCATCTTTTGGTGATTCTTATCGCAAATTTCTCTTGGAGCCAACCCAATGAACATAGAGTGACAATCCTCTTTCCTTTAATGCATTTTTGAAGATAGCTGGACTTCCAAGCTTTCTTCCCCCCCAAATCCCCATTATATCTTACTATGTTTTGGCGTTACCAAACAATCAAATAGTTAGCTGATGAAATTTGGTGGACATATGGAAATAGCTACAAAACTGCTACTATCAAATTTTTGTTGCAAACATAAATTGTGTAACCAAGTTATGACCAAATTACATATAAAACGATTTCATGTTTGAGGAGTAAATGGATGAATCAAATACTATTTTTGGATGGGCACATCCTTATATGTGCCATTTGGTCACGGCATTAATTTTTTCTTCATCTGATTTCATATGCTCCTTTTACGTCAAAAACAAAAAACTAGTATTAGCTCTTGTCCACTTCTATAGAGATTGTGTAGCATGGTTCTCTGCTTCTCATTTTTACCATTGAACTTGTTACCTAAACCCGTAATAAGACATTGAAAAACCATTTTGTCATCTTTTGGAGGTGGTGCCCTGGTATCTTTATAGGTTTTCACTCCCATGCTTGATTGCTTGTCCATATGCCCATTGATAGAAACCCTTATCAACTTCATTGATACGTGGGAATCATTTTTTTGTTTCTTGGAGCCTCTGATTTTGCAAGACTATACTTCAAGCATTGTTTTGCACCCTATTACAACTTGATTTATTACCTAAATGGAAAAGTCGTAATCCACTAGTGCTATCAAGAGCAACTTTGGAAATAAGCACCACTATCACCACAATGCCAATTTATCACTTTTAGGCCAACTCTCAAGGCCAAGAGAAGCTTCCCTATTGGTTGATTTGGAGAAAGAGCCAAGGGAAATGAAATTAAAGTTGATGAAGATATGTGTTGTGTTAGTTGATTTCCCTTTTTCAAATAAGCATTCCATCATTCAAGATGCACAATATTCAATAGATCAAACACTTAGAAAATATTTGCTCAAGAGCATAAAATAACATGAACCATGAACATCAACCACTTCAAGCGTGGAAGATAAATATTAGAAAGACATCAAAATTTAAGCTTCAAATAAACAAGTTCATTGCCATCTATAACATTAATCCACAAATTAAATTTGTTTAAGAGACAAGTTATAGTTGTTACTTAGAAATATTTTAAGTTGAGGCTTTGGACGAGGCCTTGCTTGAGAGAAAGATGCCTGAAACAAGGTGTCACCCAAATTGATTGGGATAACCAAGCTCGTTGAAATGATTAAAATCACTTCTTGAAGTTTGGTGTTTAATATTTCTATTTATATGCCAAAATTTAAAATAGTTTAGTAAAATTTGCCTCTCACATTCATTGATCCATTAGAGAAAGTGAACTCATGAACTTTATGCAAGTGAAAGATAGAAGTAGAGAAGAACTTGCAAACTGAAATTTCAGAAATTACTATCACTTAGTTAATGATTGTGTGATCCAACCAAATGAAATTTTCAGAAGCAATGAGGAATTATTTAATCAATGTAAGATATAATTTTCAAGCATTATTAATCAAATAAACTTCAAGTATTTTTGTTGTTATGTGTTACTCAATGTGATAGTAAAATGCAAAGAATTCCAAAATTCAAATATAGCCTCTTACTCAATATCCAAAGGAGTTTTAGCAAGTAAAATTAGTATTTAACCAAGCACAATTTTTCCATAAATTATTAGTTGATGCACCACTTGATTTTTCAATGATAAAATGTCAAAAAGACTTCAATAAAATATAGATTTAAGTAGAAAGGTTAGTGCAATTTTTTTTATGTGCATAAATCTGAATTTTAGAGTACTAGATTGACCATAATTTTTTTTTTCAAAAATTAAAAAGACTTGCTGTAATATTTTCTAGAAATGCAATCTACAATTTTGAGCCAACAAAAACTATTAAAAATAACCCATAAATTTTAGTAATTAAATCTAACATAAAACCCTTGAAAGATATGAAAGAATGTGACTACTTAGGATTTTTTTTTTCAAATAAACAAATTGCAGAAATATAAACTACACAAATCTAACCCAAGGAAATTAACTATACTAATTTTAAACAAAAAAAAAAATTGGAAATTTTGAGATAAATCTACCCTAGAAACTACTCAAAACTATTCTAGAAAAATAAAAATATTTTATTTATTTATTTTTGAAATAATATCTCCCTAAAATATAAGGGAATTAAGATGTTTCAGTGTTTTTTTTGGTGGGAGAATTTAGAGAAGTGACTAGTGGTTTCAAACCCTTGGGCCATGGGGTCTTGCGATCAAATCCTCTAAGTGGCCTTGTATGCAAATGCTTGGTTGAAATCTCTACAAGAAACAAGGTAAATTCCTATTCCAAACTATTGAAACTCCATGCAATTTTTCACCAAGGGAGGGTTGCTTATATGACACATACCTACATTCTATGCCCTAGCTTGTGCCACTGGGTTTGTATCCCCTCCTAAGATAGTCAACCCACAAACAAGAAACGAAATTAAACCATAAAAAAACAAAGTTATAATGCTTGAGCAAATTTACCCTTTTAATGAACTAGGAGCATAAACCTTACAATAATTAAATAACATGGTACCTCAATAAGATATCACCAAGTTGTGCCAACCATAGAAGAAGAAGCCCAACAGACAAAACCTTTGGATGCAAAGTGATAGTATTTCTCTCCAAAGCTCAATAACAATGATAATAAGAATTGAGCTTTTTTATATAGAAGGAAAGTTCAACTTCGTCTACAATAAAATAATAATAAAAGTGCCCAAACCCTACTTCAATCCCAGGAATCTCCAAGATAGAGTCAAAATACATAAAATAATGCTCAATCCTCAACAAACCCTCAAAAAGAGAGGGCACCCCATCAAATCATGGTCAAAAGGTGGTAAATGGTACAATACATGTCCTAAGGAAAAGAGCACTCCATCATAAATGGTCCAAAACATAATAATCAAGCCAAAATACCTAGAGCACTCCATCCAAAACTCACACATGTGGCTATAGGTGGTCCAAAAAGGTGGCATCAAGGTCCAACCATGCAAGATCCTTCTCAAGAATGAGAACGTTGGCATCCATAGTAATGCCAAGTGTGAAAGGAGGGCCATCCCAAGGCCTAAACCTAGAATTCCCTCTTCTAACTATTCAGACCACCCTCAAATCAAGTGCTACACTACTACATTTTAGTCTATATTTGACCCTTGCTCAACTTCTTTTTTTTGGCATCATTGACCTAGAATACTCAAACCACCCTCAATTCAAGTGCTACACTACTACATTTTAGTTTATATTTGATCCTTGCTCAACAATATTTTTGCATCATTGACATGTCGAACATAACATCGTTTGTACATCGCACGCCTAAGAGATGTGTTTTAAACATAAATAATGCAAACATGAATGTGGATTTAATGCCGTTTAAGCGATGTCATAGACGACCTTAACGTGAAAGAAATGTTTGTGAACTACACGTGGAAATAACGTGGAAGTAACATGGAATGGACATGTAATATACGCCTCTCACTTTTTTAAGTGATGTTTACTCCACAGCATTGCTTAATTGACTTATCTTTGACGTTTGTTTTATACTTACAACGCTGGATGTGTCAAATATGCATCGCATAAGGCACTCTAATGCGATGTGTTTTTAACTTAAAGTGTGTCTTGAATGTCTCTGAAGCAATGTCACTCATGTGGCCTAAACATAGATTGGTTGTGGTGTAAGCATGGAATGAACCTGGTATAAACGTGTAATATATGTCTTCGAATGGACATCCTTTGGAAATTGTGTTTATGATTTATTTTATTTTATTTAGGTAGATAGTTTTGCAAATTTGCATAAGGCAATTCAAGAGTGTCGTAATTATCTATGATGCATTTGTGATTAACTCATCGGTGAATTTTTCTTACATGAGATTCATTTGTAGCTTTAAAGAAAAAGGAAACCAACCAATTTGTGAAACAAGAGAATTATCTTCAACTCTTTAGTGATTGAAGAATGACTCGCTTCTATTTTTGTAGAGTTGTTCTACAATTTATATGTCAATTGTTATTCAATCAAATCCTTATGATATGCTTTGGGAAGGTTTTCTTGTGGAAAATGTACTATAGATTCATTATTTTTTAACTTTTAATGCCAATATTCCTCCCTATTCAATATCCTAATATTGTAAATTCTAATGTTAGTCTATTTGTAGAATTAAATCATGGATAAACAAATAAATAGTTCACTTGAGACCTATATATATCTTGTAACATGAGGTTTTTTCAAGTCCTACAAAACTTTGGTAGGATTTCTCTTCTTTCCTAATTCATGTTTTTATGAATTTTAGAAACTCTACTAATCAAGGGAGGAACATCAAAATTTTCAAATTGGATACTAACAACTTATTCTACCTTTCTCTTTTGTCTTCTCAGTTCAATGTCAATTCCTTTCTTTTAACCAATGAAACACTTCTAACTACGAATTCATAAATTCCTATGACATTGACAAACTATTTTTTGTTGACTTATTATATTGGGAGAAGATGATAGATGCTTTAGCTTCACAACACCTGTCAAATTCATGAAAATTTCTCCAGGTAAAGTGGCTTGAAAAGAAAAAACATCAAGAAGATATGATCCATGTTCCTCATAATCACATATTTCTAATTGTTTTTTAGGGAAGAAGTTTTCATCTCGTAAGTGTTCATCTCCAACATACTTGTCTATAGCAATGTCAACCTCATCCTTCCTCATGAGGCCATATGCTAAAACTCTAGCAAACTTAAAATATCCCTATACCCTCCTTATTTGATGGTTTCTTACGGTCATGAAAATAGATCATGACCAAAAAACATTTAGGAGATGGAATGCTTGTATAATAAGCTATTTCCAAAGATGATCTTTCAAAAGATCACCATGCCTCTGCTATAAGCCTAACACGAGTTATAACCATTAGATATGAAACTCCACCAAGTACAAGGAAATTCCTTAGTGTAGGTATGCTTATTTTTCAATATTTGGATATAAATCAAGGATTTGAAAAAGACCAATGGTAAGAAAATTTTCCTATACATTAGCAATATTGGGCTCTCTGAATTTTGAAATTCCGAAATACTCTTAAATAACACTCAATGATACTTTACACAAAGAATTTGGAAGGCCTGCAATAAATATAACTAGTCAAGAGAGTACAATCATGCGATATTCATTGAATTTAAGTGGATGCACCAAACATGGAAAAAAATCAAACGCAAGAACCACATTAAAATATGCATTCTTTGGCACAATCACTTCTAATTCAAATTTGTGACATAAGGAATACAAGTAATCTCATGTTGATGGATTCATTGAAATGTTCTTGAAGATGGATTCATTGAACTGTTCTTCTTTCTTTGTCTCTAACTTTGTCGAACTATTCTATTTCTCAGTAAGGAAAGTACAAATTACCTAACCCATAATCATCAACATGCAAAGTGGAGGAAGTGCCTATCCAAGAATAATACCTACACAAAAGTGAACAAATATTATTAGATCATCTATCGCACAGATAGATAAATGCAATATAAATTGGTAAAAAACAATTATAAAACATCTATCTAAAAATCTTAAGAAAAAAAAATGCATATATTTAAGAATAGACCAAATTCATTGGATTTACCACTAGTCATTAGTTGCGCTTCCATTGCAGATGAGAAACTACATAAATCATGATGGAATAATAAGTTTACATGATTGAATGATAAATAAATAGGCATATCAACATGTATGAGGCTCTAAAAATATCAAGAGGGAATACATGTATGAGATCTCTTTGTTTCAAGAATAATTTGTTCTCTATTGAACATGACCAATCACGTGAAGGTGGGGGCTCATTTGACCCCTCTCCCCCCTCACATCACTCTCAATTTCCCATACCCAATTTATTTACTGAAAAATAATGGTACAAACATAACAACATAAAGTATAACACTCAATTAATCGTAAGAACAAGAATGACAAATCAATAATATCATAAAATACAATAAAATAAGACTTATAAGATTCATTAATTAAAGGTATCAAAACAAAAATGATAGCAACAGAGCAATATTGTAAAATGAACTAATGATATTCAAGAAGATTTGATATGATACATATTCAAATAATTAACTTACTAATTACTCCTTCGCATTGATTAGTGCGAAAAAGAAAGGGAACAAAAAAACTTATTACAAAATGATTTGCTTATACATAAGAATGTGGGAATTCCTTTCAAATTTGTATTTGTGTGAGTCATGAAGAACAATGTGCGTGGCCATATGTTCTCACAACAAATAATTTTCATTGGCCTCACATTATGGTCATGAATCCATACAATATCATACAAACACATACACTATTATTCACACACACAAATATTTTTGCCTTGATTGGAGAGACCTGCACACAAAGATTCATTCTTCATTATGATCAAATCAATGCGCATTACGCTTTTATAGACAATACCTAATAAATTTTCATATTACATTCTAACACTTATGTAGAACATTTGAATGCTAACAAAATATATGAACTTATAAAATAGAGTGAATGGAACAATGCATATAAAATGTGATCGCTTAACAAAATCTACATAAAATTTAATTTGGCTAACTAAAAATCTATAAATGTAAAATAGAGTTACATAAATATAAAAATCAACATTTTATTTATATCAATATTAAGCTATATGAATCAAGGTCCTCTACGTACAATACATTATTGTACAATGCAATTTTGTCTCCCATACAAAATGTTTAATCTCTACTACCCTACTTTCTTCTATGTTTGTTTATGTTTCTAGTAAGTCCACAATTCTGACATTAACATCTTCTTGCTCATACTCTTCTTAACTTGTTGATTCCAGTATTGATTCCAAATTAGAACGCAAGATATGTCTCTGTGTAGATGACTAAGTAGGACCCACGTCGGCTACAATTAAAGCAAACCATTTATAAATAACCCCCATTCATATTATACATAAATCCAAAATATAACTTTCTAAGAACTTGTTTATGGTACATGGTGCATTAGTGTTAACCTCTAGTTGACTATCAATTTCAATATCTAAAATTGGCTCCTAAGGAATACTTAAATTTTCATGTATTGCCTGCAATAAAATTTGTAGTTATTGCATAATCAAATAATCTGAACTTGTACTTTATAACTAACTATTCAAAATGAATTGAATTTATATACCTCATCATTGACAACAAAAGTATTATCTTTATTTCTCTTTTTCATTTTAACTTGGGCTTATAGCCTTCAATCAAGGCAACATTGAGATATTCGATGGTGGGCATGATGATAAAGTTTACTAACTACATACGATAACATAGTGCCATTGTGTAAGGAAAGATTTTAAGTTATAGTTGAAAAATCAATAACGACAATTTTCAAATCTTAGTACTTACATATTTCCCTTTCACTTTAACATAGCCCCTCAGGCCAATTTGTGTCGGCTAATCTTCTCCATTTTGGATTGTGTAGCCTTTGCAATGTCTTTGAGCCTACGAAAATGGCAAGTACACGTTAATGCGATTTAATTATTATGGTCAAATGCATATAATATATAAGTTCAATGTTCGTTATATTATTATATCTACCTATGTGGTTCTCCCACTCTTGGCTGCAAGGATCCCTCTTTCTTCATCTTCTTCTCTTGGGCATCATTTATTAGTGCAACCCACTCCCATACTGGAATTATTCTAAGATGCTTATAATTTGGGTATTAACCAATATTAGTGCAATAATTGTCCCACACTAATTTTAAGTACTTCCCCACCATGGTTTGAAGCAATTTTGATTGAATATAGGACTAAGCAATGTGGTCATGTGTTTCATCAACTCTTTCTTCAAGTTGTTGTTTTGGTAATTATAATGTTCTAATCGTTGGTGCAAATAGAGCAAAAGTATTTTCTTGCAACAATTGGTAGACTACATTATTTCATGCATTGTAATCATATATATATATATATATATATATATATATATATATATATATANTAGACATAATTACCATGGAGTTTTAATCCATTCACTAGGACTAGTTCATAGTCCATCTGTAAATTAACCAATAATTACCCAGTGCTTTTGATGACTATACCCGGTGTCTTGGGACTCATAATAACATCTGATGAATGAGGTACATGAGTAAATCTGGGGATAGTACTTATATATATGGTCATAGGCTACTTGACACCAACACTAGGTGTAGAATCAAGGGCACCAACAACGGTACCGAGAGTAAACTCGACATCAATAACAGGCACAACATGAATAGAGGATCCAATAATATGCATGTTTGCTACTCCCAACGTCTAAGACTTTCTCCCTCGAGAAATCCTATAAAAGGAAAAATATATGTCAAGTGTTTGGATTCATTAAAAACATTATGTCCTATTCATATAAGCAATTGATGGAATACAATTTTAAAAATACATACGTTGTACTTATTTTTTTTGACATCAAGAATTGACTTCTTTCTTCAATTTCTATAATTTCATCAACGACCATCAATTTGTGAAGTTCATTAGCCCATTTTTCGACCTATTTTCTAATAACAACAAGGGGATTGGCACCTTTAAAGTAGTCTACCTTGTCTTGATTAGGATAGGTGACGACATGGGAGCCTATAAAGCATTAAAACACATAACATTGATAAACAACAATAATCATTGGATCAGGACAACAATAATCATTGGATTAGGACACCAATAAACAATATTGATGATAATTAACATATAAATGGCCATATATTGTTTGACCTTCCTGTGGTCAATTCCTTTTCCCTGATTAACTTGTAACATAAACAACGATATGGTAACTACATATCCAAATAGGGATACAAGTTTTCAATTCCATTCATTCTCATTATGTAAACTACATTTTAAGAAAAACAATGATTAATCATAGAAAAAAAACGATTTCAATATACAATATATATGCCATTTAGTAAATAATGAATACAAAAGTTAAATCACTATTACCTAATTCCTAAATTTTATTCAAATTATAATTAATCAACAACTCCTTCCCTACAACTATTGATTTTACTGCAGAAACCACAACTATGTGTCCATACACTCCTCAAACATACGATTGGGTAGTTTGTTTGTGTTTCTAAGATGGGATATGTTTATAAACCCCACAACATTTCCTAAATCTTTGGGCCCTCCATCAATAAATATATAATATCCTTTATGTTGATATTTTTCTTTCATTTTGTTATACTTCACACAAAATCCATATATGTGCATAATCTATAGATACCGTGGTAGCCAACACCGATGTTTATAATCGTACATTGGGCCAACATAATCGATTCATTCCACTTCATAGTTGTATGGAACATTTACACCACCATTGAAAAGATCCCTAGACCCTGTAAACTAAATGGAACAATTCAATATGTTCTCCCATCAATACATAAATTGGTGTTCACATCAAGAAGTGGGTTTGGTTCCCTTATTCACATAATGTCTATATTTCAATGGCACTATCTTGTTTCCGTTGGTCTAAATGTCATAAGAGCACGATCCTCCTTCAACAAGAAACAAATCCATTTGTTTTTTAAATTTTATTCTAACATTACTATCTCTAGTTGATATTGACATATTTCATGACGTTTCCCCTTCCCTTTTTTTGTTCAGAATAACCATCGCCATCTGAATCAATATCTGACAGATTTCTATTTTGTTGTCCCTGCAATTAAAATCAAATAACAACAATAAGGTCACAATCATATGAATTAGATAATGAAATTTGCAATTAATGTCGATAAGTCTTGGATAAATAAATAATAAGAATGAAGCATTGGTGTTTTTGCTTGAGTATGCTAAATAAATTGATAAGGATGGTAATTTATGAAGAATTACACGAAGTTATTGAAAGTTGTATTTCATTACTAGGTAATCTAGGAAGGGATTATATTCTCCCTAGTTCCACTAAATACATCATGGGGTTCTTGCACAAACCCAAGTGGATTATGTGATGAAGAATGCTGATTATGAGGCAATGACATTTAATGACAAAAGGGATTTTAATAAAGAATTAAAAGGGAAGATAAGGTAAAGTCACATGATATCATATAGTGGATAGTACAATGGTAGTTATTAAAGATAGGGTAAACACTAGCTTGGAATCCTTGAAGGTCAAATTAGAACAATAAGAAGATAGTTACTTATTTCCCTAGATCAAGTGTAAAATCAGTGTTGGCCGTATGAGGGATACCATAAATAGTTTCATATCAATAAATATCTCCATGGATCCTATGTGATCCATAGAAGCCTCACTCAACATCATGCAAATGCCAAATGTCCTTCTATCCTTGGTTGTATCACCTTCAAATAAAATCATATTCAATCAGTTTAAAATATTTTCTACTTTTCCCACTACTATCATATTTTACACACTTTGTCAAGAAGAAAAATAAAAATACCATAGTCCAAGAAATTTTCTTTTAAAAACTGAAGATAGAAACACAATAAAAATGAGAGCAACTTTGATATACTTGTGGAATACATGTATCTATATAATGTCATAAACATTCATAAGTAAAGGCACAGGTCCATAAAGTATAAAAAGATAACAAATTTATAATAAATGTAAAGGATATAATAAACATTGATATGCATCGAAGAAGATGACAATGTATTTAATACATAGTAACCATCATTATCTAGAAATGTGAACCTTAGTTAAACCTTTTCTTGTTGTTTTGGTCCTCACATATTTCATTTCAATTATTACAATCGAACAATTGACCTATCATATAGTGTGAGCATTCGAAGGGTTTTCATTGTCACTATGATGAATGGAAGGTCTACTCAAAATCGGTTGGTCTGAAACATTGATCATTGACAATAAAAGATGGTCAATCTAAAGAACACAACCTTGTATAATAATTATTAAACAAGGAAGACTAGCCACAAAGTGGCTTTTGTGGCTAGTCCTTGTCTTTAATGTTACTATATGAATTCGTCATAGTTGATTTGAATTTGTAACAATCTTTTTCCACTTTTATGTCGTTAATGTTACCCAAAAGTTCTCCATACTAATAACATTATTGGATTGCAAAGTCATAACACTAAACTTTTTATTCTTAAGGAATTATGAACTATCTTCACCTATATGAAAATTAAGGACTTGTATTAATTCAAATCCTTTTCTATGCAAGCATAATTTAAGTTCATTACATGATAAAAAAGGATTAACATAAATTATTTTTTCAAAGAAGTTTTACAAATATTATTTAAAGCCTAATGCGTTTTTTTACGACATTTAAATAGAGACATTAGAAATACTACATAACATCACAGAGGTTGAGGAAAGAGATTGAAATTCATTTTAGTATATAAAATTTGGTAGGACTTACCATACATTATACTAGACCATGCATTAATAAAAATAAATAAAAACAAAAAATCCTCTTTATGACCTAATATATAACTGTCACTTGTTCTATGCATCATAAATGATGTCAAAACCATGAAACTAACTTTCCAAGAAATTGATGGCCAGGGAGAATATTATGCCAATACTAATATTAGATCTAAATTGTTTAAATAAAATAAATAAAATATTTGATTTAAAATCATAGAACATAATTCGAAATTGGCCAAATACACATAATTTTACATGATTTTACTAAAATGGGATGCTAAATATGTGTCTTCCAAATCTACGTACCTATGTGAAAAGCCCTAATGATTGAGAGACCTTCCACTGAAATCAAAATAGGTATTATAAGAGCTATCAATCTCGTTGTTCATTAATTCATCGAGGATAACTAGTGAAGGTGTGAAAGGATCAATTATAATGAGGGGCATTGGGAGTGGTACTAACTACCAACAAAATATGATCAAGGTACCGTCACTTCCCACGACAGTCACCAATAAGGTATATGCCCTAAAATTTGGACAATAAGTTACCTCTGCCAAGTGTGGGGAAGAGGTTGTCCCTTAAACAATGATATGTCACCTCCAAATCAAGTAGTGGGAGCCCCGCTGGGAGAACAAGGACAACCTCACCTCAGGTTTGACCTTCTCTTGCACAACACCTCATTCCTTGGGTATTCTTGAACACTTGATGGTGGACGAATTTTTAAACTTCCATATTTAGACAACTTACTATGTTTCAAAATGAGAAACAACCAAGGGGCATTATTGGATCTGTATCCCCAAGGTCCTACCTAGCTACTAAATTATTTTGTGACCCCCATGGAGAACTTAGTGAGTTGATTAGGATAATTGATATGTGTTAAAGAATTTATTATTTAAAACTAATAATAATTATTATTTTATATATTGGAAAAAAAGGTGAAGCTTACTTTCAATGTATGTTTTCCTATTAGGCCATAGAGTAATCATTATGAAAATTAAGGTGTTGAAGAATATTAGTTTTTCATTTTGTATCTAAATTCTAAAACAATGTGTAATATGGTTAAGTATAGTTGAATATAGTCAAATATAGTTAGTGATATTTAGTAATAGAAAGTTGACCATATTTATGAATGGATTTGTTCCTTTAATCAAAAGATAAGACTAAAACCATCATTAAAATATCCAAATGTCATTTCAATTTTCAAGTTTTTATTTTTATTTTTATTTTTTGGTTACAAACATATTTGGATTTTTGTAGGGTGTTATGAACCCTACCCTACATTAACATAATATAGGTTAAAATCATCATTAAAATATCCAAATGTCATTTCAATTTTCAAGTTTTTATTTTTATTTTTATTTTTTGGTTACAAATATATTTGGATTTTTGTAGGGTGTTATGAACCCTACCCTACATTAACATAATATAGGTTACATTTTCTTGAACTTGTCACTTCAATGTGCTCTTGACGTTAGTCCATAATTGCTAAGGGCCAAAACTCTTGAAATTTAGTAACTTTATCCACAATTTGAAGTTAGTCCATAATTGCTAAGGGCCAAAACTCTTGAAATTTAATAACTTTATCCACAATTTGATGGCTTTTGTGAAAATAAGTCATTATAATTTATATTATTTTTATGACATGTTCACTAAAAAAAACTAAGTTTTCACTCCAAAACGTACTCATTTATATGTTATTTTTTTTTCAATATTTTAAAATTTTGAATTGTTTCCATATATGCAAGTCTCGAGGTTGAGTCATATGACCTAATATCATAAACCTTGTGAGCTAACATTGTAAGAATACCAATAAACCTATGAGAGAGGTTGATATAGATATGATAAATTATTTAGTGTGTGCAAATATTTATTACATTCTTAATGTTATTTATAAAAAATTATTCTATTTAATGCCTTTTAGGTTATTTGAGCACAATGTAAATATTTATTGAGGGAAGCCTCTTACCAGGTCATGCCTATTGTGAGAATCAAACTTATTTAACTTATACATTTCACTTGTGGGTATGGAACCTCAAACCAAAATGATATATTGAGGCATTTATCAAGGTACACACGTCATTAGTAATCATCCAATCATTTTGTTCATGCAATGAATATGTTTTGATGCATAGGGCATGATTAGGAGAGGGGGAATCGATACTATACCTTTTGCTAGTGGATATGTTTTAATGCATCAGGCATTGACATGGGTAGGATTTGAACATATAGTTGTTACAAATGAATATGGATACTTGACCAAAATGTGAAACTAGAGTGTTTGGAAAGGTACCAATGACATTGGTAATCATGAATTAACCGTTTTTTTCATGTAGTGGATATTCTCCAGTGTTAAGAAGTGGTAGTAATTCAACCTTTTAACTTTTACTTGTGGATATGGATCCTAACCAAAACACCATACAAGGCCCTTTGGAAATATATCCATGTCATTGGTAATTAATATTCAATGTTTTAGTTTATATAGTGGAAGCATTATGGGAAACATAAAATTTGTCTATTTAATTACATGAACAACGCTATTGGTGTAAAATCCAAGCTTCTCCTTGTATCACACAAGCCATAAATGTTGGTAACACCCAATTTGGGTAGATATATTGAATCCAAACAACCTATTAACAGTGGATAGTCAAGGATGCATATGCTCACACCACGAGAAAAAAATATAAACAATAAGTAAACTCATAGGCTCATAGGCCATGCATAAAGGTCCTAAACTAGAAAAGTTATATAGAGAATCTTTGGTCCATGAGTGTAATATGGGTAAATACAAGGTTTGGCACATTGTTGATATAAATTTTGGTCCTAATGATGGCACATAGATGAAAAACATCATTGGTAATAAATTCAAATGATTATAGGGATTATGGATGATGCACAAGGTCCTTGACCAGTTGTGATCAAAAGAACTTGCACTCAAAACATAAACCAAGATCCCACCATATGCTTCTAAGTCCTTATCATCCAAGCAAAAAATGACCTCTTTTAACAACTATATTAAAGCGACATGAGAGATTAAATAGGCACATGAGTCCATAAATAAATGATCTACAAGAAATATAGCCAATGAAATGAGACCGAGACTACTTTAAAACACCCCAAACATGTATATGTAACCAGATTTTTGGTGTAAAGATATAACCCAAAATAATGTGCATATTTCTCTTCCCTAGCTCTAGAACCGAATGCATATAAAACTATTTTATATTGGTTCATTCCCTTAAACCATTATGAAAAATATATATGCACCAACAATGAATTTTAGTAGTATTAAAATTTGAACATTAACAATATATATAATCTTAGGCACCACAAAAATCAACAAAATCATGCATACATAGATAGTGACATACTGATTTCGGTGCCATATGAATATCTTTTGGTTGATTTATCTCTATCTAACCATCCTATGTCTCTATCACATAGAATCCCATTATATTCTCTATCCCACCTTGTTTCGAGGGAATAATGGGCATGGGATTTGACTGATTATACACTCCTCTATCTATATTTTGATCAGTTGGGTTTGAGGTGGAGGGTGATGGAAATGGATCCAAAGTATAGTGGCTAGGTGATGGAAAATCATGTAGGGATCCCCATAAATCTAAAAAACTAGTGCAGGGATGTCACCGATGCAAGCCATGTGGGATGTGGGGTTGGAATGGATCCCCCTGTCCCAAATATACCAAACCGGTACAAGGATATGGGCGCGACTTTGTGGGATGTGGGGTGGGCATAGTTTACCCCTTCAAGAACACTAAAAATCATTATATGGTAGTATTGTGGTCGGGTGTGTGTGTGCGGCATGAATATGGACACAACTCATGTTTGGTTTAATCTATTTTATTTTTATTCAGTTTTTTATTTACTTATTTTATTTCAATCATTATTTGTTAATTAATATATTAAAATTTATAATAACATATATAAATAATAGATTTATATAACATAAATAACATATAACTAACAAAAATAATATATAACATATAACATATAAAATATTAACAAAAATAATATATATGATGATGACAATGAGGACGTCGAGGATGATGATGATGATGAAATTGATGTTTACGATGATGGTGACATCGTCATTGTCATTGTCATCATCGCCTTCATATAATGAAATCATTGTCATTAATATATAATCATCAGTACATAATCTATCATTTTGTCATTGTTGTTATCATCTTTGTCACCATCATCTTCATCATCAACATTATCATCCTCATCATCATTTCCATCATCAGGGGTAGTGTTAAAGTTTATAGGTGTATGTGTTTATAAAGGGTCATCATCATCATTTCATTGTCACTATCATTGTCGTCGTCGTCATCGTCGTCATCATCATCATCATCATCTTCATTGTCATCGCCATCATAGTATAATTATGTCATCTATGCCATTGTCACCAACAACATCATATGTGTCATCATCCTCATCATCAACGTCACTGTGTCACCATCATCAACATCATCTATGTCATCATCCTCATCATCAACATTATTGTCATTTTATTCGTTATTATCATCATCAACCATAAACATTATAATCCTTATAACTCATAACCCCTAACCACCACAATAAAATTAATATTCTACTCCCATACACTTCAAAACTTAATCCCTCATGTTTGGCCTCTAACCCTTTATCCCTAATATTTAACTTCTATAACTCCTAAATCTTAACTAAGAACAAAAAACTATTATAACTCCTACTGCTTAACCTATAGAGTCTCATCACCTCTACTCCCTAACCTATATACCATGTCACCCCTAATCCCTAACCCCATAGCCACTCCCTAACCTAAACTACCCTCACCTCTATAATTCTTATAACCCTTATAATCAATATAACCCCTACCATTCCTCATTATTATGATCCCTAATCCTTGATAACCTCTTACTCCTAACAATTATAACCTTTATATCACCTAATCCCTATAACTTGTACCCTATATCTATAATGATTATAACCTATAAGCTTATAACCCTTATAACCCCTATCACAACTATTTGTTAATATCTATACCACCCAACATATAGAATAGATAACTCTTAAACCCTCTAACCCCTATAGATACCAACCTATTTCCTCTATAATCTTATTACCTATAATTGCTTACTTCCAAGCCCTATTATCCCTAACCCTTAATATCATAAGCCATAGATACAAAACAATATATAACCCTTATAAACCCTAACACCGATCATTGCTAATATACAACTCCTAAAATTTATACCTCCTACCAATTATCCTTTGTGACCTCTAACACATAACCCATAACCCAATCTAACCCTTAACATCTAATGTATTTAAAATTTATTCATGATAACCCCTAACCCTACACCCTATAATACCCAATACCTCTTACATAGTAACCCATATTACCCTTAATTCATATGAGACCTAATCCCTATACATAATCCCATAATTTTTTTTCCAATAAAGAAATAGTATTTCCATTATAGAGAATACATTCGTCATATGCCATAGCATAGAGGTAAAAACTAAGTTGACTATAGTTCCGAAATTGAGATAAAAAATCTGTAGAGTATAGGTCTCAAAGCTAAAGTTTTAAACAAAATTTATTCAGGAGATGAACATGTTTGTTTAGAGTCCATCCAGGAGGGACTGGGAGTCCTAATATTCAAAAGGAGCCAATATAGGAGGAAACCATGTTTTCATCCTGATATTCTTCCCAAGTCAGAGTGCCTATTGCAATATCCAGACCTTGTTTTGATAATCTCTCCATAACCTAATTGTATACATGATTAGTGTGTTGAATAGCTACAAGATCGTTTTTTCAAGTCGAGCAAAACATGAAATTGGCATTTTACACTCAAGCAACGCATGAAATTGGCACATGAGACCTACAAGAAATTGTTACTGATATTTTTCTTTCTATCATCCAATTAGGAGAGTTCAATGTTTTGTATAGTAGCTGAGCCAATCATCTAGTTTATCACAAAATTAGAATCCCAAAACACTTGTAACTATTGGATGCCTGGTATATATTCTTGATGAAGAAGGAAGTAGACACGATAAAGCTCGACCTAGTTATTTGATCTATCCCCCAAACCACCATGAGAAAGGAATATTTGGTTATCCAAAATATAGAAAGCATAACCAATCCCACATGATCTATATTCCATTTAGCATGCGCCATAAAAAATTACCACACTATTTCTTTGTTTATATGAATTGGATGGATTTGTTGTTGCTTGGGTGGGTTGATAATATTATGATAGAATTGAAAAAGGGGGATAATTTGGGGGGTGAAATAGGTGGAAAGGGGACATTTACAGACCCAGATTTACCAAGTAGGGAAGGGACCAAAAAACAATTATCGAAAGGGAGAGTGAAGAATTTCTGAAAACAAAGCTCAATGGAAGATTCCTTCCATTTTCAGATAATGATGACTATTCTACAACTTCCTGCCATACCTATTAGATGAAATTGTATTGAAGGGAAACATTACAATTAGACTCCTTTGTTGCTTTCCAAATTGAGTAGATTCCAAGCCTAGCATTACCTTATTTCCATGTGTAATCCTAAGTCAAAACCTTGTAGTTGATAAGAAGCCACATATGAAATGTTCACTTCAAGTGGGGGGCGATACTAAACATAGTTTCTTCCACCACCATTTACTAGGTTCCACATGATCATTTGCATGAAATGATAAGTCTTTCATATGATGCGAGTAGGATCCCCCAACAAGGTTAAATTTTCATACCAATGAGTAAAGGGAAGTGCTTAACTGGATGTGGCCTCACAAAAGGTTATGATGAAAAGGATCCCATTAATCAACCTTTCTTCCAGAGGGTGGTACCTTGAGGAAAAATAAATTTATCCAAAGTGGCTCAAAAACTTGATTGAAAAAAATGTATAGGATCTCTATATAGAGACATAGGTCCCCTACGTCCCATTATTGATTGGAATCCAACAAGATGGATTTATGCCTTGCTCATATCCAATCAAGGATAGATCACAGAGATAAGTATTTGGTCAAGAGGGTGTGTTTCCACAAACTTTCATGAACTAATACATTTCAGAAGGACTTTTATGCGAGGAATTAGTTAATACAAAATATGTTTTTAAATCCCCATCCTTCACGGTATTAGGGGATGCAATACTCTTCCAATTTACAAGGTGACAACCCAAATAATGACTACTTCCTTTCCATAAGTAATAGAAGAATATTTTTTGAATGTGGTCAACTGTGGAATTTGGAATATAATCCAGAGATTCCAATACGCCAAGATGGATTCTATTACTGACTTAATCATCACAAGTTTTCCTCTACGATAAATCCACTTGTTCTACCAACGGTTGACTCTAGCTTCAATTCTAGTAGTAATCCATTTCCAGTCCCTTTTGCCATAATTGATTGGTTTGATCTTGAATCCCAGGTAATATATCTTTTCCTCCATATTTTTAATAGCATAGGGAAAGTGAATGCACCAAAATGACAAATTTATCCCCATCATCTGGTAAATAAAAAATTTTGTGTGCATTTATTGCCATTCCAAAGGCAAAGCAAAACAGGCCCACGACATTCTTTAGTCATTGGAATTCAAATTCCGAGTTTAGGTAGAACATAAGGATATCTTCAACAGATAATCGATGGTTCAAGATGATATCCATTGCAAATAATATCCAATTGAGTCTATGAGAATGTGTTTTCTTATGAATAAGTTTGTTGAGACCGTCCATGACAAGTAGAAATAAATAGGGGAAAAGGGGGAATCCTTGACGTAACCCCCTAATTTCCTTGAAATAAGGGGATCCTGCTACATTTACCAACACCAAAAAGAAGAAGAGATAACGCAAACCATGATTTAATTGAAAAATTCCACACTAAATCCTATTTGTAGGAGAATAAGTCTAAGGAAAAACTATGATTCTCTATCAAAGGCCTTAGAGATATCTAGTTTAAGGGTGGCCACTGGAAGCTTATCTTTATTGATTGAATGAATTCCCTCTTGTACTGAGCCAATTTATTTATGAATAGATTTTCCTTTGAGGAGCCCAAATTTCCCCTGAGAGGTATCTCGTGACAAAATTGTCTTGAGATGGACATAAATGATCTTAGCCACTATTTTATAAAAACTATTCAAGAGGGATACGGTCAATCCAATTCAAGAATGAGAGAAATAGAAGTGGAGTTCAAGCATCCTGTATTTTTTCCTAAATATCTTGTTTTTTTGATCACTTTCAAAAGGTCATTTCCAACAACCTCAAATAGATCCACAAAAAACTTCATAGTCCAACCATCTGTCCCTAGAATTTTGTCCCTTTGAAAGAGGTGAAGTGTAGCAAGTAGTTCATCCTACATAATCAACTTAAAAAGATCCTAATTTCATATTCTTCAACCATTTTGGGGTAGTTATCCACCACTTGTAGGATTTGGTCAACTTAAAGGGCCCTTAGGACCAAAAAGATATGAGAGAAATGCCACGTTGACAAATATGCTAGATTCCAAAATATACTTACCATTTTTCCATTCCCATTCCTTATCTCCTATGATTTTATTAATACATCTTCTGTGCTTTGCAAAATTTAAGAAAAAAATTGTGATTTGATCTCCCACTGGGAGATAGAGGGCTCTTCTTTTCAACCTCCAATGTGTTTTTATGTATTTTAATAAGTTTTTTTTTGTTTCCAACTCTAGAATATTCTTCTTATCCTCTTCCAAGAATATACCTTTCTCATGGTCAGAGTAGAAAGAGGTTGATTCATTTTTCACTTCCAATATTTTGTTGTCTCTATGCCAGTGATTCTCTCTTCCATATGAGGATATTTTTATAACATGATTTACCACATCCTATGCAACATGACTTGATGGCCTATCTTGTCCCTGTATAGATTCATTATAACCCCCTTGCTCAATTAAGACCTTAAAAATCATATTTTTGTTAATGTATGCAATCAACTGTTGGAAAGAGGGATCAAGCTAAACTAGCTTACCTATCTATGCAAAACAATAATATATCAACAATAACTAAAAACGAGAACAAGAGAAAAGAGAACACGAGATATACGTGGTTCACCAAATTGGGCTAAGTCCACGGCAAGGTAGTCTTCTATTATCTCCAAAATATCTCCTCAAGCTTACAAGAGAGCAATGCCAAAACCCAAGTACAATACAGAAAGACGAAGTCTATTGTTTTTTATGTGACTCCCTTGACCCTATTACATACCAAGAGATGAGGAGGAATTAATCTCACATATTACATGTGGGATAATATGATTCTCCTAAATAACATCTCTTTATATAATGTTGGATAGCAAGAGTATACTTTACCATAATGAATATGGGATATAATGTATTGCTCTTTTACATAAGATTGTGGATATATTCTGACATAATACAAAGACATTATTACCTTCCAAGGAATATACAATATTCCAACACTCCCCTTTAATAATGGCTGGGGGAAAATCCCACTAACAGAGGAAGGAAGGAGTCATTAATGCCCCCCCTTGATGACAACTTCCCTCATCCCAAGTAAAGAATAAAGATTCATATACTTCGCTACTGTTAAGGATTTGGTGAAGATATCAACTGCCTGCTGCTCGATAGGACAATACTTAAAAGAAAGAATACCATCTGTGATGAGACCTTGAATGTAATAAGCATCAAGATCAAGATGCTTTGTCTTAGAGTGATATACTGGATTGTAAGCAAGTTTAATTGCACCCTGATTGTCACATTTCAACACAGTGGATGATTTCGGAACCAGACCAATCTCAGTGAGAACATGATGTAAACAAACTACTTCTTTAGCTGCTTCTTTGGTTTCTCTATACTCTGCTTCAGATGATGACAAAGAAAGAGTCTTCATATTTTTGTTGGACCAAGAAATCAGACCTGAACCAAGTTGAAATATATAACTAGCAGTTGATGGTCGATCAGAATTGTCACCTTCCCAGTTAGAATTTGTATAAACAGAAAGTAAAACTGTAGCACTGCTAGAATAAAAAAGACCATAATACAATGTCCCCTGTAAATATCTCAAAATTATCTTGGATTCCTGCCAATGACTTTCATGAGGCTGTTGCATGAACCATGAAGCCATACTGATGACAAAAGAGAGATCTAGTCTGCTATGGGTTAAATATATCAAACTTCCGACAAGTTTATGATAAAGAGCAACATCAACAAGAGGAGTAGTACACTCAACAATTAACCTTACACCGAACTGAAAAGGTGTAGGAGCAGGTTTACAATCTCTCATGTGGAAATGAGCCAATAAATATGTAGCATACTTTGGCTAAGAGAGAAGAATACCATCTTCCATATGCCAAATTTGAAGACCCAAGAAGTAGTGCAATATACCAAGATTAGACATTTCAAATTGCTTTTGAAGTTCACTTTTCAGATTTTGAATAAGGATAATAAGATAATCCACATATAAAACAGTAACAATGATATTCATAAACATGCTTAACATATAGGTTAGGATCAGATATACAATGCTTAAAACCATGATTCAATAAATAAGTATCAATTTTATCATACCAAGCCCTAGGTGCTTGTTTGAGACCATATAAAGACTTGTGTAATTTACATACTAAACTTGATGATTCAACATTAATAAAACTAGGAGGTTGTTGCATATAAATGTCTTCATTAATATCACCATTTAAAAAAACACTTTTAAAATCCATTTAGTGTATTTCCCATTTATAAGATGAAGCAATAGATAAAATGGTTCTTATTGTATTTATTTTAGCAACAAGAGAAAAAGTTTCATTATAATCAATACCTTCAATTTGATTAAAACCTTTTGCAACTAATCTAGATTTATATTTTTCAATCTGTCCATCTGCAGTAAATTTAGTTTTATAAAGCTATTTACAACCAACTAAATTTTTCCCTGAACGAACAGGAACAAGAGATAAAGTCTTGTTCTTCATAAGAGAATCATACTCGACAATCATAGTTTGTTCCCAATTAGGCTTACCCTTAGCTTGAACATAAGTAGTAGGATCATCTGTGGCTAAAACTTTGGTCATGAGAGCAAAGTTAGATCTAGTTTTATGAGTATCGGAAGGGATTTTGATATCACTTCCTGTAGATTCAAGAGTTTTTCGAGCCCAAATAGGAAGGTTAGAAGGGACATAAATCACTTCAATACCTTTGAGACATTCAAGTGGAATGCTTGAAGAGGAGGAAGAAGGTGAACTAAGATCGGCCACATAATTGGAAGGAGTAACCGAGATATGAGTAACAAGTGATAAGGGAATATTCAGAGTAACATGAGGTTCAACAGACTCAGGTGGTGTAGAGATTTCAATAAATTGAACATCTCTTCTAATTATGACACTTTGTTTAGAAGGATCAAACAACCTATAAGCCTTAGAATCCTCAGAATAACCAATGAATATACACTTGTGAGATTTGGGTTCTATCTTTTTCCAATTTTCATCAGGAATATGAGCCCAACATTCACAACCAAACACTTTAAAGTTACTAATATTAGGTTTTCTACCATTCCATTTTTCTTCAGGGGTAACATGCTTAATAGCTTTTGTAGGAACTCTATTTAAAATAAATTTAGCACAACTTATGGCTTCAACCCAAAATTTCTTATGTAATACTTTAGAATAAAACATACATCTAGCAATTTGAATAAAAGTTTTGTTTTCCTTTTAGCAAGTCCATTTTGTTGAGGTGTGTAAGGAACAGTATTTTGATGTCGAATGCCATGTTTAGATAAAAAAATATTCAAATTATTTCTTAATGAATTCCCCCTCATTATCAGTTCTTAATGTCTTAATCTTTTTACCAGATTCATTTTCTACCAAGGATTTAAAAAGTTGAAATTTAAAAAAGGTTTCACTTTTATGTTTCAAAAAATAAATCCATGATTTTCTACTAAAGTCATCAATAAAGATAAGAAAATAGACTGCATGTGATATAGAAGGAACTTCAAGAGGACCACAAATGTCACCATGAATTAATTGTAAAGCTTCTTTAGCACATCACACTTTACCTTTATCAAACATTTCTCTATGATGTTTACCAAGAACACAACCTTCACAAACACCGTTAGTAGACGAAATATGAGGTAATCCATGCACCATTTTAGTTAACATTTGCATTGTACCATAATTCAAATGACCTAATCTTTCATGTCATAATTTACTTAGTTCATCAGCATGAGCAACATAGGAATAAAAAGGTTGTCTTTTAGTTGAATTAAAACCAATATATTTATATAAACCAACAGTATGATCAACAGGACCAGAAGAAACTACTTTAAAATTATGGTTGATATCTTTAAGAACATATTTGTCAGGCCAAGATTCAAATTTATATCCTTTCTGACATGCACGATAAATAGAAAGCAAGTTAATGGGCATATTTTCAACATGAAAAACATCTTCCAATTGACCATTAGCAACATTAATATTACTGGAACCAATTACGGAAAGTTGTTTACCATCCCCTATAGATACTTTCTGAGAGATGTGTTTATTATTGTCATAAGATGTAAATAAAGAAGCATTACCAATCTTATGTTTAAAAGCACCATAATCCATTATCCATTCTACATTAGAAAAAGAATTACTAGAAGAAACAACAGATGCACATAAAGTTATGTGGGATTCATCGGAACCTTTCTTCTAGATTTATACATTAAACGTTTCAATTTAAAGCAATTATTTTTAGGATGATTAGTTTTAGCACAATGATTACAAGGATCATACACTTTCTTCTTCTTACTATTTTCATGATGTGCATTAGAATTATTACTATAATTATTAGTAGGTTTTGAAGTGTGTGAACAAGAACCTTTCGCATTATGAAAACTTTTCTTAGGATTATGAGCAATTAGATATTTATTAGGTGAGAGTTGTCCTAAAACAATTAACCTTTCTTGCTCATTAATCAACCCTTTACAAAAAATCATCAAAAGTAGGTTTCGTAGTACTTTGAGACAATTCAAGAGCTCCATTCCTAGTTTGAATGAACATGTCAAAACAAGGTGACAATTTCTGTTCTACAAGAATTATAAGAGCAGTGTCTGTTTTCTTGTAATATTTACCACAATTGTTTAATTTTTCATTTAAGGTTTTCACTTCACCAAGATAAAATTGTACTCTATCAAAGTTGGTAGGATCTAGCTCAAAAATATTATTTTCAAGGTAATAAGCAGAAACATCATCAGTTTATCAAAGAGAGAAGAAATATTTTTCCATACCTCAACTGGACTATCTTCTGCCTCAATACTTACCTGAAGACTACCTGCAATTGTTTGACCAATGAGCCCTCTTGCTTGATCACATTTGTCTTCCCATATAGCCACATCCTTAGCATCATCAAGTTTCTTGTGTTCATCATTAGGAATCCTCCATAGATTCTGTTTCTTGTGTTCATCATTAGGAATCCTCCATAGATTCTTACTCGTGAGAACATCAATCATTTTTCTCTTCCATGCAAGATAGTTAGGATCAACAAGTTCAAGAACATAAGCTACTTTTGAAGTCATAACGATATAAAATAAAGAAAAACTCAAATACTAGAAATGACAAGAAAAGAATGAGTAAACTGAAAAGATCTTACCAATTTTTATTTTATTATAGTGTAGATCAAGGGTTTTGAGCCAAAATTTTGAAATGACCATAATACAATCAATATGATTCAGAATTGTTGTTATAACCTGTTTCTGGAAATGGCATGAGCATTCTGCATCCAACTATGCAAGCTGAATACAAATCTGGATATTATGTCAAAGGATACCAACTCTACAATATTTCCGTCCGTAAGAAAAAATTCTAAAAAATAAATGATTTCAAAACAGCGATATCTTCGCTTTCCGGACACGAAATCATATGATTTGTTTTTGAAATCGGGTATTTTTTGAGAAGAAATTAGATATGTAACTAGATTCTTTATATTTTGCACCAAAAGTTTCAGATTTGGATCTGAAAGTTGCAACCCCAATTTTTTGTGGAAAAAAAATTCTAGATTAAATAAAAATCGCAAAAATATGCCCATATCTGAAGAGAAGCCTAATGGCTACCAGATCAGAACAAATCTACAAAATAAAAAATGCCCAGATGATAAAATTGTTAGAAAAGCTATAGAAGGGGCTAGATCATAGCAACCATCTATGATACCATGTTGGAAAGAGGGATCAAGCTAAACTAGCTTACCTATCTATGTGAAACAATAATATATAAACAATAAGTACAAAAGATATTAAGAGAAAAGAGAACACCGGATATACATGGTTCACCCAATTGGGCTACATCCACGAGAAGGTAGTCTTCTATTATCTCCAGAATATCTCCTCAAGCTTACAAGAGAGCAATGCCAAAACCCCAATACAATACATAAAGATCAAGTCTGTTGTTTTTTATGTGACTCCCTCGACCCTATTATATACCTAGAGATGAGGAGGAATTACTCTCATATATTACATGTGGGATAATATAATTCTCCTAAATAACATCTCTTTATATAATGATGGATATCAAGAGTATACTTTACCATAATGAATATGTGATATAATGTATTACTCTTTTACATAATACTGTGGATATCTTTCGACATAATACAAAGAAATTATTACCTTCCAAGGAATATAAAATATTCCAACATCAACAACACTACAACTTGCGTATATTCATCCTACTCCACTACAACCCGCGTACATTGGGTTTCATGCTCAAAATTAAAACATTTTGAGTTTTCCTTGCTAAGGCATGAATTTTATGATCCTTGACCTTCTATACACTGGAAAATGCCCGATTTTGACCCTCCATCTCCTTTGAGGACTATATATTGATCCATTGTGAATAATTTTGTGAGGAAGTTTTGGAGAGAAAGTAAACTTTGGAGAATTTTCTCCCCATTGCATGCCTTTGGTCTGCATCCCTTTATCCTTGTAATATTGAACTCCCTTATGTTCATCTCCCAATATCTTTCGTATCTTGTGAAGGAGGAACCCAATTACTCCTTGAACTTGTGATATTTCCATTGTATGGAGGATTGAAGTGGTCAAGGCCTATGTGGAGGAACTTAATTTCTTAGTTTCTAGGAGGAACCGAACTACTCCTTGAACTTGTGATCTTGCCATTATATGGAGGATTGAAGTGGTGGAGGCCTAAATGGAGGAACTTAGTTTCTAGGTGGAGGACGAGTTCCTGATAGAAGGTTGTCACTGTGTACTTCTGTTCATTATATTAATAGAAATACTATTTTATCGTCCAATTCACGTGCAAATGCTTATATTATGTTCATTGGGCATATTTTCTTAATATGTTAATGGATTATTCTAGATTACATGCTAACAATTTATATACATTTCATATGCTCGTATGCCTTGGTTGTTGAGGACAAGTTGTAGGTAAAGAGTATTGGATCGAGAGCTCAACAATGGTCTTCTTAGGGCATTGGGTTGAAGTAAGGACCTTGTCCTTTTGTTGTTGGCATTTCACATTTATATAGAATATTTGGGAATTGAGTTGATTTATAGCGTCATTTCATCTGTTGTGGTTCTACCCTAAGCCATAGGAATATTTTCTCCGTAACAAAATGGGTGACTATGCTAGGGAAGGTGTCCTTTTTGGGTGCATTTTATTTTTTATTGCTCTTTGTTTCTGTTGGTAATAACTCCCGATTCGATTCTCATTTCCAATGCAAATGCCTATATTTATACAAAGTACATGGCGGTTGGGTTTCACCTTTCGCTCAGCCTGTTTGGATTCCTATCTAATCAAATTCCTATTTATTATTTATTTACAATAATCCCGAAGGATTATTCTAACAATCCCCCTCTTAATCCGAAGGGGTGTTCGTAAGTCCG
>LPNX010570466.1:106923-140710 GCA_001517045.1 Pseudotsuga menziesii
GCCAAATATACCATTCTTTCTCAACAAACGAAGACTGTTATAATTTAGATGACCAAATCTTGCATGCCACAATGAGCTAGATGACATATTAACTTCTCCATGCTGAGAGAGGTAGGCATAGTTCTGAAATCTTGCGGATGAACCCTTGAGCTTCAGCAGCTTTCCATCTTCATATCCAGTCATGATGACTTGGTTGTCAGAGGACTTTCTTATTTCAACGATTCCATCAAACATGTGGATGGAATGGCCTTGCTGTCGAATTTCCAACATGGATAGCAGGCTTCTCTGCAACTCACGAAGATAGAGAACGTTCTTCAACAAGAAATCAGGGAATCCAGGCATCTTCAGTTGAATGGTGCCCATTCCCTTTGGTTTAATACTTGACTTATCTGCAAAGTAAACTATGCCATCTATTGATTCATTAAGTTCTTCAAAACAATCTTTTCTGAATGTCATGTGTGATGTTGCACCAGTATAAAGCAGCCAACAATCTTTGTAAGATGAAAGAGAAGTCATTTCATTAAATCCAAGATTACAATGTGCAACAATACAAGAATCAGAAAATTTACTAGCATCTTGGTCATCTGTCTTCTGGTTATGCTTATCTTTGATGGAATCCCATGAAGCCCAACACTGATCTGATGTGTGCCCAGTCTTTCCGCAACGCTTGCATTGCAGATCTGATCTTTTGTTTCTACCCCCTATGCCTCTAAAATTTCTTATTCCTTGTCCTCTCTCTTTGCCGCAATCTGCCTTGGAAGGGTCTTTGGAATGGTCTTTGCCAGCTAGGGCAGCACCAATACTAGATGCCAAAGAGTGCATCTTTACAATTGTTAGTGTAATTTACAATAATAAACTTGATATGACAAGAGAAAAACAATAACCTTGCAGGTCTACAGTCTCTGCCAAGGTGATTTACAGAGGTGATGGTGAGGGAGAGGCACAGCTCTCAAAGAAACACAGGATTAGAATTCTTTCAACACATCTCCATGTAATTTACTTTAGAGTGTTGTTTACATGGACAATTCAAATCTTCATATGAAAAATTACAATGATACCTCAATCATAACTATAACTTGCCATTGTGATTGTCTAAATGATGTGGATCTGGTTCTGTAACTTTTCTTCTTTTGGAGCAGCGGTAGAAACAGCTGCAAGCTTTCTTAGAGCAATCCTGAATACGGTCAATTGGCTACAATTTTTCTTCACAATATAATTTCTTTTATGCACCAACAATCTTTGCAATGATTTATAACAATCTCCTTAAAAATATAGTAAAACAACGAAATTTGCCCAAACTTTATCCTGGACTACAACACTTTTCTCAGGCACACCTTAAGGATAGAATGTGCTCAAGACAAGATGACTAGACCAATGTATATCGATGCACAAAGAAATATAAAAGATATGAATCCCCATATGACTCCCCAGGCCATGCCATTGCAAGGGCATGGGCAAAGTTCAGCAAATTTTTCTGCGTCACTTGAGTTGACTCTTCTCGATATAAGGTCATCATAGATATCATAAAATGAAAACAAACTGTTCATCACACCTATGAATAGTATAACATATCGAAGAATATGGAAACTGGTTTTTTTCTTGCAAAATCCATATTAATCCCAGGCACCAGCAAGGCAAGCAGCATTCTGGAGTTTAGAGTTTCCTTCCTCCACGCGGTCTTGTCACTATATCGCAGCCTTTAACATATATCTTCATATCAGTCACTTCAACGCAGCATCAAAGGAGGGCTTCAACGCAGGCAGTCACAAGAACTCAACATGCAACGTGCAGCACCAGGCAGTTTTCTCCACGCAGCAGATACCACACGCAGTCTTATTCACGCAGCATATAGCTCACAGCTCGCAGCATAAACTTCACACAAGCATCAAATGACAGCAGCCTTCAGGCTCATTCTCCACGCAGGTTCAGATGCAGCTCCACGCAGGTCTCCTCCACGCAGCCACCGGTCTCTTCAGGCAGGTCGCAGCACAAGAAAAAATAGATGCAGGCTCTTCACGCAGCATACACAACGCGGTCTTCAGCATTATATCTCCCAGGCAGCAGTTTTCAACGCAGCCCACACTGGAAATGTAAGTCTTCTTTTATGCACAGGAATTAGGTTAAAATTAGGGTTTTCGTATCCCAACGGTCAAATACAAACAACTTCTTCATTTAACAAAGTAGCAAGACCACAGCCTCTTCATTCTTCGCAGATTTTAGCAAAGGGGTGGCTCACGACCCTCCCAGATTGGAGACAGACCTGGCACAGTTCAAATCGCAGGTGGAGGATACTAGACTTCACGCAGAAAAGGGAAAAAATAGTGATATTCATTGTTTAAAGCAGTCGCAACAGCAAAAATATGAACGTAAGCTCCAATACACAGCACATACTCCATTCAGGCTTATACTCCACGCTTCCACGCTCATACTCCACGCTTCATGCATATAGAGCAGGAAATGAAGAAGGGAAGCAACAGAGATGATAGATTAAAGAAGCAGTCTGCTAGTTGAACTGAGAAGAATATATTTAATCGTGGATATTTTTGTTGACAAGCACGTTCATCAAACTGTTTTCTTATTTCAAAAACATTGAGCACTGTGGGATGAAATTTACTACTACGATTCGCACAACGTGATCCAAATTCAATGCTAGCTGCAATGGAGGAGAAGTCTCCACGCAGCAGTATCAACAAATAATGGAGCGATGGGGAATGAAGAAGAGGCGGCCAGCAAAAATTAGGGTTAGGTATACACTGAAAATAACGCAGAGGCAGACTGAATGGTGGATTCTCACAAAAACATTGTGAATATTATTTTAGACTCAATCCACAACGCAGGTCTGGAGGAGAAACGCACGCAGCTGGTAGAGTGACAGTCTGGCAAGCAGAATGGCAGCGCAGGAGTTATGGCAGGCGGATAGCCAGGCTCTGATACCACTTGTTGGTAATAACTCCCGATTCGATTCTCATTTCCAATTCAAATGCCTATATTTATACAAAGTACATGGCGGTTGGGTTTCACCTTCCGCTCAGCCTGTTTGGCTTCCTATCTAACAAATTCCTATTTATTATTTATTTACAATAATCCCGAAGGATTATTCTAACAGTTTCCTTGAGTTTTTGTGTCACTGGTAGCTTGAAAATTAGTGTTAGGTTGTTTTCTTGAGTGGTTTGGCTTTACTCTCATTTTTTAATCCCTTTTTCTCACTCTACGCGGGTCATAGTTTTGACAATTTCATACCCACGCAGGATGACTGTGTTTGACTCACGTACATATGCTGTAGTTTAAATGAAACTCACATACATCTCAGTTTTAAGATTATTTCTTGATTGGGATGCTTGCGGGATGAGTTTTTGAGTGTTGTTGAGTGTTGCTGGGTATCTTTGCTTTCTATCGGTTTCCTTTACAGTGACTATAAAATCTTTTATTTTTATTTTTTAGGCAAATTAGTTTCTTGTCATTTTTCCATTAGGATTCCTTTTTGTGTATTTGACTCATCACTTCTTAGTGTCTTTCTTTCGTTTCCTTTTTATATTTGCTGCAAAATCTGAGAAGTTTATGGTTCTAGCTTGCAGTTTCATTCCATTATATCCAAAATAAATAAATAAAATATTTGCATTTTTGCTTGGCTACTTATGCATTTGCACTTTTGCTTTGAATTGCATTAGTCTAGGCATTACCTGGAAAGATTACATTGGGATTGCAAGTGAAAGAGACCATATTTGTGCATTTTCAGTACATAGCATGCAAATTTCATTTGAAGAACAAGACTAGTACTTAGAAATGTTTTTATGTATGGTTCTTTATTTTTTCTGAGTCACAAACATCATTAGTTGCATGACCAGATTCCTTTGAGTAAGCAACAACCAATTAGAATTATCTGTTAAATTTAAAATTGATTAGAAATCTTTTATTTTTTTAGGGTGTACAAACAAGAGTAGGTTTTAGAGTCTTGGAATATGATTTTTTGAGTAAAATTATCCAATACTATGAAATTTAACATTAGGTGTTTGTCCAGGAAGTGGTGAAATCCATGGTATAATTGGTGTTCTCAGGAATCTCCTCTTAAATGGGAGTCAAGCACGAGGTGTCGCGAAAGTTGGTTGCAAAGATATCCCTCCAATACCTTCCTACCATTAGAGATATATCTAGGGTATATTCGTAAATGGGGGTTTTTGAGGTACCTACGTGCTTCTTGAGCTTTGGTCTTAGATACCTTTCCCATACATTGGATATACCTATGACTGTCTGCTCGAGCATTAGTTATATGTGGTGACCTTATTTTCTTATCATAGGTACCATAGGGAGTGCTTGTAAGGGTTATTATATGAGTGTCTTGGGTTAGATAAGGGTAAGAAAACACACTAGCATTATGTTGTGAAGTTTGAGGGCCCTTATAACTGATTCTCTTACCTTTGATTGTATTAATGAAGTGTCAGGCCCCTCGTGGGAGAGGCACACCTTATATAGTGTTGATAGGCCACTTAGCCATATCCTTCATTTGTGTGCATTTGGATTAACTTTTATAGGAATCATTGTTGGTTAGTTGGCCTTCGGGATTGGTACTTCTTTTGTAACATTTTTCTTTGGAGTCATCGTGGATCGAGTTTCAACTATCCGATGTTCTCATTTTTTAGCAGGTTTAGCACCTGGTGATCCTTTGCATCCTATCTATAAGAGGCATAGACCTGATATAGGTGGTCCTTATATATCCCATAGGGAGCTTCAAAGACTTCTTACAATGAGATCTACGTCCGATATGTTAGAGATCCCTTCGATCACTTTGTCATCCATGGTTGGGGGAGTCTATGTGACTCCTTCCTTTACCACCTCATGGGCCCTAGGTACCCCTATGTTCACAATCTCTCAAGCCACTAATTCGTCTAATCCCATTAGAACTACTCCTTTCGATTTTACTTGGTCATCTGATCATGGGTCCAACTTTTCTTTAGGATTATCGGGCATTGATGTTCAATTGATCCCTTTAACCTATAATCCCTTTACTTTTGGCATGCCTAATATATCATCAAGTATCCCATCCTCCATATCGGTTTGTCATGGTAGCTCTGGTTTTGGGTTTTGGGGCATATAAAACCCCTTTACTGCGTATCACTTCAGGAGTGGTCATATCCATCCCTCTTCTCCTTATATTGGGGGATGTAATTCCCCTTCATAATCACCTAGAACTAGTGCTAATCCTTTTATGGGTGGGGGTGGGAATATGGGCGGTGTTTCTACCTTTTATATCCCATCTCTCCACTTGTCATCTACTACGTCGATTCCTACAAATGCCTTTCTTATGGTGAATCCTACTCCGTGTTCAGTTGTCCCTTTGGGATGGAACGTATCTTTTTATATGGGCCCCCCTTTGCCTGGATTTCCCTCGTTGGGGGGGTATATTCTTCACATATTCCTCCTCCCTAGTCTGGGGGCAATGCATCCCATCATATGGGAATTTTTGGTAATATTGCTTTCTCTTCACAGGGGTTCCCTCTATGCAAATGCCAATGCATCCTTATATGAATAAATTTGGAGGGTGTTATTATCCTACTATTTAGGGTCATGGTATCTATTAGAATCCACTATGGCCTATGGTCTCAAATCCGATGCTTATGGGAAATTGTCCACAAAACCAGTATTTCGAGGGGGCATTTTCCCATATGTTGCAACCAAGGCTCTCATTTCTGAATACCTTGAATTTTCCAAACATATCCAAAATAACAAATGATCTGATATGTTATGATCCATAATGAGCCCCGGTCCCCACCAAGATTCCCTCTGTCATACCTAAGTTTGAGGGTGACAGGGAGAGGATCTAGGTGATCATGTTACAACCTTTCACCTTTGGTTCTGTTTTAACTCCTTGAACCATGAACCTATTCGTTTGAGACAGTTTCAACACACTCTCACAGTGCATGCTGCGAAATGGTACGTTGAATTACATGGGGGAATGTACCTAAATTTTAATGACTTAACCTTAGTTTTTATCAACCACTTTTAGTTGTTGGTTTCGTATAATGCAAGCCCAAATTTTTTATTGACATTATATAAAGAGAAAGCCATTAACATTTCCAATCATATTCAAGAGTGACGTAGAAAAAAGTGGTTGATTAAATCCAATACTCCACCATAGTTTCAGTTGGAATGGTTCCTCAAATCCCTTTTGTCGTAAATTGTGAAGGATGTTTCAACATCTGAAGTAACTAATGAGGAACATGATATATTTAAAGCATAACAATTGGATTTTATCTATGCTTAGTTTAGGATTCTTTATGACATTATTCTTGATGCAATGTGATCCAATCATGATTTTAAGAAAAATTTAGGCCTCATGTTGATGGCATTGTAGTCTAGGAAAGTGCCAATGATGTAGATCAAGTGATGAATTAAATGCAGAATGTGCTTATTATCCAGTTTGCAATAGAAAAAGCTACGAATTGGTCATCTACCACCCAATTGTCGGAGGTACAGTTTGTGCAATCAATGAATCCTAAAGGTAACCAACTACCTGGAGGGAATAAGAAAAAGGGAAGAATAATATTAAGGGTGGGAACAACAATAATAAGAAAGGAAATCCTAATAATGACAAAAATGATAATAACGCTAGTGGGGACAAGAAACAAAAATAGAAGGTGAATTTTCCTTGTAATATTTGTGGACATGATCACCTTACTCACTTGTTTCCTCAAATGGATGAGGCCTCAAATCTCATATCACAAATACTAGTTGTATTAATGAATATTCTCTCTCATAATCAAAATATAGCTTCGAGGGATTACACTACCGAAAATGGGTCCAATGGGTGTTCAAACCATTCGTCCCATGATTGTGGCCATGGTTGCATCAACATGATATAGGTGAAGGTTAATGTTTCCACTTGCTCTCGTGATTATGGTCCTTCACAACCTTTTATGGGGAAGGATCCTCCACCTCTAGAGTCCCCTTTGTAGATTGATAAGACTGATTCTATGCCTAATGTTTCAAAAGGAGTTCTTAAGAACTTGAATCATAATCCTAATGTTCAAGCCACCAAAAATTATTCCATTATTGAGGATCTAGGCCAAACATCGTGTGCTATGTCAGATTTGGAGGTACTCCAAACATGCCCTACATAGAGGAATGCCATGATATCTGCCTTGGGAGCTCTTGATTTAAGTGGCCCTAGTGTTATCAAGTTTGATACCACTGATGTTCAACCTCACATACCTTACCATTTGTATTTTCAAGTCCAAGTGGAATTTCTTCAAATGATTTTCAACCATACTATTGTTGATGAAGGTGTTTCAACATTAGTGATGTCTTTATCTTGTTGGAAGGCCACATCTCCCCTCAGTTGTATCGATCAATGACCATGTTGAATGCATTCAATGAGCATTCTTTTAGACCACATAGAATTATACCCTCTCTTCTGGTCCAGTTAGGGAGGAAATAAGTGTTGTCTGAGGCTGAGGTGGTTGATGCACCTATCGACTATAAAATTTTACTACGTAGGAATTGGATTGATGCTATGAAAATGGTCGTCTCATCCATGTTTTGCATAGTATCATTTCCTCACGAAGGAAAATTTTTGATAGATGATCAATTATCTTTTACTAGGTCTAGTTCCTCTGCATCCATGAGGGATATAGTTCTAGTAATAAAATTTCTCAAAAGGAAATTGAGAATGTTGGTGTCGGTATGTATCCTTCACTGATGTGAACGTTTAATTTCTTGGCACCAATATTGTATATCAATTCCATTTCTGATGGTGGTTTACCATTGATGAGTCCTGTTTTGTTTCGTACTTCATATTTGAATAATCCCTGGACTCTCCGTTCTCCAATTTGAACCTTTTAAAGGAAACCCACACACCATAATGGAAATGTCATTGTATGTAGTATATATTGTGTATCAATCCTTACAAGAAGTTGCTATTAGACCCTGATATTTCCTCTTCACCGAAAAAGGAGGAAGATTCTGTGCTCCCACCTGCTTGGGAAGTTAACTCATCATGCTCACATGATTGCATTGACGCTACTTTTCCTTCAAATGAATCTATTGTTGAGGCCATGAATGGTCCCAAAATTCCTTGGGAAGACATGTAGCATATATCTTATTTCCTCCCATAGCTTGAAAGGATCAAACATGACGAGTTTTGGTCGACCTTAAGAGTCACGTTATGGTCAAAATGGATACACAGGGTATATATGATGAAGGGAGCATGGATAATATTTTTCCTACCATCCCGATCAACATTTATCATACTTCAGGAAAGGTGGAAATTTTTTATATCGGTGCAGGTTTCTCTCCTTAAGAAATTCATATTTACACCGATTTGTTCAAATCATTCCATGATGTTTTTTCTTGGTCATATGAAGAGATGATAGCAATAGACCCGAGAATTATCGAGCACAAAATTAAGATTTACCCAAATGCTAAGCCTATTCAACAATGCTTAAGAGTGGCAAATCCCCGAAAGGTTCCTGCTATTAAAGCATAGATGGAGAAGATTCTTAAGTTTGGATTCATCGACCCCTTTCCTTTGACCGAATAATTCCTATCAGAAGGATAAATTTACCAAACCTTCCCAAGCCCTCTATTGATCATATTATTGACGAGTGTGTGGGAAGCAATATTTTCTTGATTAAGGATAATTTTTTTTGTTATAATCAGATCCAAATTAAACCAGAGGATCAAAAGAAGAAAATATTCATCTACCTTGGGGAACCTTTGCATACAAAAAAAATCCCTTCGACCTTAAAAATGTCAAAGCAACTTTTCAGCGGGCCATGACCTTTGCATTCCATGATCTCAAGCGTATAATAGAGATTTATCTAGAATACCTTTCTGCTCACTCTCGTAATAGAGTGGATCATCCATCTCTCCTTTGACTTATATTCAAAATATGTAGGCATTATAAGATTTGCTTAAACCCTCAGAAATGTATCATTTGCGTTAAAAATTGTCTCCTATTGGGATTTATCGTTTTGAAAGAGGGAATTATGGTTGACCCTTTAAAGGGTTATGTAATACTTCATTTTCCTCCCCTGCACTTAACTAGTTAGCTTTGAAGTCTCCAAGGAAAGGCCAACGTTCTACATCGTTTTATAGTGAACTATGCCAATATTACTAAGGATTTTACGTGCCTTTTTAATAAGGATGCTCCATTTTTATGGGATGAGTGATCCTAGGAGTCATTCGATTTCATTAAGAAATCCCTGGTATTGATGCCTCTTCTTCGTCCTCCCGACTATAGTAGATATTTTTTGCTTTATATTGTCATTTCTCAAGAGATGATTGGTATGGTCTTGGTTCAGAAGGACGACGAGATCCATGAGCATGTTATCAATTATCTTAGCCAAAATATTATGGACCTTGAACTCAAATATTTTCATGTGAAAAAATTGGCCCTCGTGACCATTTATGCATTCCAGAGACCGTGCCATTATATTTTACTTCGCCAGACTACTGTCATAGCACATACCGATCCATTTCAATTTGTCTTGACAAGAAGCATGATTGGGGGGAGTATAATAAATGGATTGTGATTTTGGAAGAGTTTGACCTTGATTTTGTGTGTCAAATCCAAAATTTATTTAGTCTTTGTGGAGTTAGTGTATGATTTCCTTAGGAAGGATGAGGATACAATTTACAAGGACTCGTTTTTCAATGATCATATCTTCCTTATCTAGTCTTTGGACCCTTGGTATAGAGACATTAATGTTTATCTATGGAATATAAAGTTCCCTATGCGCCTTTTGAGGGAAAAATGGCGATGTATACACCATCACACTACAAACTACCTCATCATCAGTGACACTTTGTATCGCTGGGGGTGGCTTTTGTTCTACGTCATTGTTTAACCTACAAGGAAGTAAAGGCTATGCTAAATGACTACCACAATGGGGCGTGTGGTGTTCACTTATCTGGGCTTGCGAAAACCTAGAAAATTTTGTGAGTTGGGTACTATCATCCATCTATCTTTAAGGATTGTGTTAATGCGCTCAATAAATGTCACCCTTGTTAGGTGTTTTCTTGCAATATGCGCTTGAGTCCTGCTCCGTGGCATCCAATTGTCACCATTGATCCCTTTAGTAAGTGGGAAATTGATTTCATGGATTGCAGCGTAGCTTCAGCTAGGGGGTATCACCATATCATTATGGCCATATATTGTTTCATTAAGTGGTGGGAGGCTATGGCAACTGTTAAATCCAATGGTGAAACTTCCACCCATTTCCTATTCAAACAAATTATAGCTTGGTTTGGGATTTCTAAAGAGATTTTCATGAATCATGGGAGTCACTTTCAAATTAAAATGATGTCCTAATTAGCATTAAAAGTGGGGCTTAACCAAGATCATTAATCATCTTATTATCCCCAAGTGAATGTCCAAGTGTCTTTTGTTGATAAATCCCTTAAGGCCATTTTACAAAAGACTGTCAGATAGAGAAATTCTAAATAAAACATTATGTTATATCCTGCTCTGTGGGCATACAAAACTACAATAAAAACTTCCACTAGGTTTTCACCTTTCCACTTAGTCCATGGAGTGGAGTTTTTTCTTCCCATTGAGTGTCAAATTCCTTCTTTGAAATTATCCATCGAGCTCATGCTTGACACTTTGGATTTAGAACAATGTTTAGTCCACCTTGACCAACTTGATGAGCAATGTTGAAATTCCTCTATGGCCATAGAAGCTAATAAACGTCGTGTCAGGGTTCAGTACAATAAGTCTGTCTATCTTCGAAAGTACACTGAGGGTGACTTGGTTCATTTATATGACCAAGCTAATGAACCATTGGGGACATGCAAGTTTAAACCGTTGTGGCATGGTCCTTACATTGCGAGGAGTGTATTCAAACATGGAGCTTATGAGTTAGAAGACTATGAAGGGAATGTGCTAAAGGAGCCTAGAAATGGGATTTATCTTAAAAATTACTATGCTTGAGCCCCAAACTTAGTTTGGTACCTTGTACATTATCGTATAGTTTTTGTATATATTTTGGTTTGTCTTTTTGGTGTCACTGGTTGTCAAATGTCAATAGAGTCCTCAATGTACTTAGGATTTGCGGTTGGTTCCAGAAAAAATAAGTAGAACTTAGATTTCGTTTCTTGGGTCATTTATAATTCACCTGAAGGTCAACTTGTGTCTTCGGTAGGCGTATGTCTTGAGCCATCATCAAATAATGTGGATGAGTACAATGACTTCATTGAGCTATTATGTGATGCCATTTTTAATGGTATCAATCCTTAGAAGTTCGCCTGGATTCACAGTTGGTCATTTTCGAATTGAACGACCAATATCGTGTTAGATATCCTATGTTACTGAGAAGATTCCTACGGGTAATACTATTGAAACATCATTTTCATTTTATTACATACATTCACATACCTAGACGTTCTAATTAACTATCTGTTGCATATGAAAATTACGTTTTAGATTGGATTTTTTCAGATAGCTAAGGAAAAGAAACACTCATTCATTTATTCATTCATATTGAACAAATAATAATAGAAACCAGTAGCCATAAGTTTTTCCATCACCATAAAATTCCAAAATGTGGTGTCATAGTACAAGTTTTTGCTTATAAACCTCAAAATATACACGTATGATACATAATATAACCATGGAACCTAATCCTGAGGTCATGGATGTGTCTCATGATAATATACTTTGGCATTGGCTAGATTTTGAAAGAGCCTCACCCATGCACAGGGTATCCCTACTACATGCCATTGCATGGCCTCTAGTAGATCCTCAATTTGTACCATTGGAATCCTATGGGTCAATCGGGGTATGTTTCCCTGCACATTCTATAGATTCCACTCAGCGTCTCCATCATCTAGCTCCTCTCCTCGGCCTTTGCTTCAGTTTCATGGGTATCCCTATGGTAATTGTGGACCGATGTCTACAAAAAATATTTTAATGTTAATATATGATGCTACCCAAAAACAATTGTTTCTTTTATTAAATAAAAAATTTCCAAAAAATGAAATATTTTAAAAATAAGATTATCCTTATCGATGTCCCAGAAGGTGGAACCTGGTGGTAATGGCATGTCTCTATCTCCACAAAAGTTAATCCACACATAGGGATAGTTATCGATCGCAATTACCTGTTTTCACCACTAGTGGAAGAAATCATCTGAATATGGGGAAGGAACTATGCTGCCTCCCATCCACCTCGTAATATTAGTCTAGTGTGTCTAGGATGGATCTCGTATACTGTGAGGAGGGACTTCTACCCTTAAACTAAGACCTGGAACACTATCAAAGAAGAAACTGCATAATATATTGGCAAACCAAAATTTCTTGGCTCTCCCAAGTTTGCATTCAGTAGGTTGATGTTTCATGTTCACCAACAAGGATGTAGTCCATGCATAGATAGATAGTGGGTCTCAAAGAATCTATCACATAAAACATAAGAGTTCTAGAATCTTGGTGAAGTGCATCTAAACCTGATATCATGGCAAGAATTAGTATGATGAAATTCAAGCTTAGGCTCTGGATATATTTTATGGGGACTTGGATTCCCACCTTTTCTGTATCGGGAAGACAATATGTAGCAATGTAGTCCTTAATAGTCATCCCACCACTGTCTCCTCAAGCTCTAAGATTGACTATCTCACCTCGATGAGACAATCCAGTGATAAAATAAATGTCATCAAATTCAATTTTAAGCGGTCACCCGTTGATATTGAAGGCCTCTGTATAAGGATCCCAATAGTTGATTAGCATTTGCTAGTACATATGGCCCAAATTTTCCATGAAATATTCCCACAAATAAGTTAAAATCAAAATTTTCGTGGATATGCAGATTAATTTTTTGAAAAGAAAATGTTTTGGCCCCCAATAATCGTCACTATAACAACGGAAATAACGTTTTGTCGCTATAGCAATGAAGGCTCATGGTAATAGAGACATATATGAGTTATTTGTCGTTGTAGCAATGAAAACTTAACACGTGCAACGTCGATGGTCATCATAGTAATGGTCATTGACTTTTTGTTATTGTTGAAATTTGATCATTGTGCATTTTTCGCTGGAACCGCCATGATCATTGATCTATAAATACATGTTCTTAAGACATATTTCAACAAATTATTTGATATAGTTGCAACAATTTTTCTGTTGATTGTTCGATCTATTATTTCAAGAGTCATGTACTTGTTTAACACATCAAATGTTTGATATCCTTTGATTTCCAGGTTAGTATTTTTAAATTCTGTCTCCTTTAATGTGTAGGGTCATACATAAAGTGATTCGACTATTCATTTCTCCTCAATACTAATGCTTATACATATTTGTCGCTTAGAATTTGATAGATACATGATCTATTTTTAAAGACCAGAAGCAACAATTGCGAGGGACACTTTTGAAGGAATGCTAGAGATGTTGTCAAGGACGAAGGAAAGTATTGGCAGAGCACCGCGTCATGCTATTGACTGTGCAAAATATAGCTTTGCTGGTGAGGTAAGCTTGATATCTGTTATTTTCCTATATGGCAAACCAACAACTCATTTTATTTTTGCTTACTGCGGTTTTTTTACTTTTGGAAAATTAATGATGAAAATTGAAGGATTAGAGTGAAAAATGAATATCTTGCATGTGGATCATTTCTATATTCATAGTGACTTATGAGAATCCTATACATTGAGTATTTTTCCGTGTATTAACTTATTTGTCAATGTCTTTTTAGCTAGAACTTGAAACCTTTTGCATATGGATGTAGATACTATGACCAAACTGGTGTCTTCAACAAGATGCATAGTATCCCCTTCCATTCTCTACTACCCAATGGTCTCTGGTCTCTTGTTGGCCATGGGAATTACGGAAGTCATAAGATTCGTTGAATTTCAACATAGAGGTTCAAAATTCGCCAAATCTCACCCAAAATGTAAAATTCGTCAAAAAGTTTTGGTCAATAAATCTGAGACTATTGTAACACGGGCACCCTTCGCTATCTAAGGTTTGTGGGAGACTAGTTCAATGATAGAACAGGTAAAATAAAACTAGCAGCAGTTTCGAACGACGTTTTCCAGCACCGACAAGAATTTTCAGGAAGATATCCTATGCCAATGACGTCCATTTCCTAATTAACATTTGCACTGCAAAATCGTTGAAACAAAAAGAGTGAACCATAATCCTATGTTGTTGACGTCCATTCCCTAGTCAACATTTGCAGAACTTAATGAATTGAAACAAAATAAGTGAATCAAAATCCTATGTTGTTGATGTCCATTCCCTAATTGACATTTGCACAGCGAAATGCGTTGAAACAAAATGATACAACCAAAATAAAAGATGGGAGGGGCAGGGAACTTTTAACTGCCCTTTAGGTGTATAATTGTACACTTTGGGTGTATAACTGTGCATAACATCTTAAGGTGAAGAGTTTAATATATATGCAGCGATCATTTACAATCTTAACAGGAATTTATCCATCCTTTCCCAACAGATAGCTAATCTCCTCCCTTTCCATTTACCATCGACAATCTTCCCATAATTTTTGTTTGTGTCTATGGCTGCCTCCGTGCCTCAGCTAATCCCAAGAAAAATTACTTCTACCATGTCATATAATAATATATATTATTTATTAATTACATATTGTATCGATGTTATTTATCATACTTTAGTCATTATATATACATATAGGGATCGTATATGAATTGTATTTATATTTTAAGGATATTATATGTGAGATGAATATATTATGAAATATAATTTATATTTTGAAATATGTATAATTTAATGACGAATCTCATCCCAATCTTATTAGGAAAGTAGAATTTGAATCGAATTTTATCATTGCTGAACTCGAACCACTCACACTCACATTCTAATATCTATAATGTGTTTTTTCTGAACCACTCTACAATATTAGGATCTAGGTGAAACTCTGCCACCTATTCTGCATGATGACTTGCATTGATTTAGAGGCTAAAGTAGGATCCCTCGATGTTAGATTAACAAAGGTGAAAATTGATGACCATGCATGAAGAAATTACCAAGAACAAGCAATCTCTTAATTACCTATCTTCCTATTGCATTGGCAAGGCCTAATATTTTATTTCCTACTTGAATTTACCCAAACAAAGTATCCATATGCACCCTACCGTAATTGAATTACAATTGGTTTCTATAGAGATTCATGGATTGATTAGCTGAGATAATGTTATTGTATCCAGACTTTGATTTGGTATTGAATTTTATGGCATTCTATACCCGCCAATCTGGATTATGAAGCTTATTAAGAAATGGATCATTAGAATCTCCTATCACACTAAAGGCACAGGATTTGGATTAAAAATATAAATGTATGTGCCCATCAACAATATTTGAACTTTGCTGCAACCAATGTTAAGAGGTTCTTGTATTATGGTGCGTAATGTGGCTAAGAATGTGGACTTAAGCACCCTGTGTTGAGCAATCATGCCTGGGACCTGTACTAACATATTGGTTAGTGATGAAGGTTCCTTCAATGTAACAACACTGCATCAATTTATGTCTCAATTTGGTAGTGAATTCAATTTGTTCGTAATATGAACTTGTGGGAGGGTGTACTAAGATAATGGAAATTGACCATACATCAAATATAGACATCCTTGATGTCAGCATGAGGGCCCTTGTATCAATAGCATTTTATAGATTAGATATATATCCAAAATAAATTGTTTCAAGCTCAAAGTTGAGGTGTTTAGGTGTTTAGCTAGAGAATAATATCATGGAACCAGGTACAAAGTTTCGAGGGATTTCCCATGTAGTGATATTGGTTGTTTATGATGCCTCCTCTAATGTTATAGCACTGATTCAGTCGGAGATCAGATCAGTTATGAATTTAGAAGTTTATTATTAAGAACTTGTTGTGTGCAGTAAGATGATCCTAGATGGCCATGTATTACAGACTAAGATTGGTATTTTTCCCTTTTATTGACAGGTTTGTATAGTTGGACTACATATGTCTAAAGCAAATGTTTCAAGCTTACTGTTGTATTGTTAGGTAGAGAACATACCTAAGTTACGAGGAAATGAGTTCAGATCCGGATCTGGATACGGATTCACTAGATTTTTTAAAACCCAGGATCCGAATACGACGGGGAAACGACAAGTACAAACAAATATAAAAATATTTTTATAATAAATACAAAAAATAGAATGAAGAAACAAAACTATTTAGAAAAAACAAGAGTAGAACTATGAGTTATTGCCAAAAAGGAGAGTTCATGTAACATAAATGATAATTTGATAAGTTGCGATATTGATAATTTTAAAAACCATTTCAGCATGAACATGAAGCAGATCATAATAGTGTTTTTGTGAGCTACATCCACATGTCCCTATCAGCAGGGAATAAAGTGGTTTTCTTGAACTCTATGGAAAGACTACAGAATAGTGTAGGTGAAGTGAGAAATAACATAGTACATAAAGATAGATCAGCCCTTGACAACAAACCTTGACCATAAATATATATCAAATAACAACGTTGAAATCAAACCTTGATATTGATATGAGAGTTCAAGAGCATATCTTGATGTAAGGATAGATCAGACCTTGAGCAGGAATGGGGTTTACGCTAGCCATTACGTGTTGAGGGTTTTTTAATTTTTTCATTAAGCAATAATATTTTGGGGGGATCAATGGGTCATAGAAGCACTAGAAGTTGTAGGACTCGTTTGAAAATTTCAGGTTTTGTTTGATTTTTCACAAGATCCGTTTGAAAATTTCAGGTTTTATTTTTTATTTTTCATAGGATCCATTTCATGGGACTTGGATATGATTCCTTCTGCAGGGGATCCGTTTCAATGGTGGATCCTCCTTGGATACGTATAGGATCCGTAGATCCTACACATTGTGGTGGTGGATTTGGTAACACAAGAACATAGTTAGAAATCTTCAGGATGGTGTAAGAAGGGAATTTTTTTTTTTTTTTTTTTTTTCTGGAAACAGTGAATGACACATGTTTGATTTATCATATAGTCAAAGTGAGCACACTCTGAGCACTAGAAACTGTACCTTGTTCAAGAAAGAGAGGAATTCCTAAGTACTCTTGGATGAGATAGCCACATCTTTGGTTGGTTAATACAAATGTTATACTGAAAATGGTCATTGGATGACCGTTTTGTTGCAGCTTGGATGCTTTGTGTGACTATGATTGCAATGCTAAAATTCTTTGTCTCATGGTTAACTATGATCACAATATATCCTAACCATTTGTCATTGTGGATATTCATTAGCTTGATGGAAGAAGGAACTTTGCTCATCCCATGGTGGATAGGATCCATGTGAAGCACCAACTATTGGGTTGATCATTCTCTTTTGATTCTCCTTATTGCTCCACTTATACATGGCTCTAGGATGATCATGCTTATCTACTATATCCTTGGCATCCACACTAAGATAATTGTTGCTGATAGGTCTCATATAGTGGTACACTTACGGTTTCTAGGGAATAGTGATTTTTGTAATCCCATTAAGCCAATTTCTTGAGTTTTTTTCAAAATTCCTAGAAAAAGTTTATGGATTTCATAACTTGCTTGATCATATATTGTGAACTTATACAATCTATCATCATTTTCTGACCATTAGATACTCACATTTGTGTATTGATCTTTTTTACCATTATAAAGGACTCTGTAAGTTAGGTTCCCAAATTCTTAAAGGGTGCTAGCTCAATGGAAGAGTGCCTTCCTTACTAGCAGAAGGTTGGTGGTTCGATTCCTCCATGTCCTAATGATATTATAATATCGGTTACAAAAAACTAAATTCGTTTGAAAAAAAAAGAGATAAGTGACCAAACAATGGGAGATAAGTGACTAAACAAAATGACCAAAATTCGTATATAAAACTACTAAAAACAACTAAATTAGTGACAAAAAAATGAGAGATGTGAAACTAGGCATTAAAAAATATGCAACACGTGGCGCTAATGATGAAGCCAAACATGGCGTTGATATGGTAGAAAAATAAGACGCGAAGCTAGGCAGTAAAAATGATGCAACACATGGCGCTAATGATGAAGCCAAACATGGCGTTGATATGGTTGCAAAATAAGATGTTACTTTGGATGCAAAACATGGCGCTACATAGGAAGCAAAATATGGTGCAACAATAGAAGAAATATTTGGTGTCATTTTGGTAGTAAAACATGATGCAAAAAAGGAAGCAAAAATTGGTGCAAATTTGGAAGCGAAAATTGACACATATTTGGAAGTAAAACATGGTGCAAAATGGGATGCTAAAGTGGTAGCAAAAATGGATGCAATATTGGATGCTAATTTGGATGCTAACATGGTACTATTAAGGAAGCAAATATGGCTCTAATGGGGATGTCATTTAAGAAGCAAAAGATGACACTTGCTAGGAAGAAAAATAGGACGTTATTTAGGTAGCAAACCTCGACGTTGTTTAGGAAGCAAAGTTGGACACTATTCTGGAAGCAAAAAAATAGACGCTATTTTGGACATCATAAAGGATGCTATCTAGGAAGCAAAAAAAGACGTTTTTTGAGACGCTTTAAGTTTTGTCCATTTAGCATCCCATTTAGCGTCTATTTTGACCACTCAATGTAAAAATAATTTACACTAAAAAAGGACGCTAATTCCAGGGTTAGTTGTAGTGCCATGGAGGGAAATTTATTAATTAGATTTTTCATTTTCCATGTCACATCCTTTAATTTTTCGTCTTCTTTAATATATATATATATATATATACTCTATTATATTTACTTATATATTTATTGAGTTATTTTGGTTCTTATAGGCTATTAGAATGTCAAATAAATATACTTGGGAAGAAAATAATAAGAGGTATGTTGAGTTTAAGGCAACATTGGAGGTGAAGGGTGATGGAAAGTGTTATTTCCCTTGCAATAATTGCAGGGGTTTGCGAACGAGAAGAATTTTAAGAACAACAGTTGAAAAACATTGTAAGGAGAAGGGGCGTGCTGAAGGGGGGTATAAATATCATCCCTTGGTAAGACGTTATTCATTACATAATATACTTCTTGTAATATTATTGATCATGTATTCACAAAATGTTTATCATTTTAAATATTTGTTGTATATTATACACTAATGTTATTACTGTGTTTGTAAATATAAAGACAATGCCCCCTAAATGTCGATCACCATAGAGATATTTTCCACATAATAGTAGAAAAACTACTTTACAAGGTGAGGAACATGGATATCATAATATTGAAGATCAAGTTCTTAATGCTCCAATGGAAGATGACGTTATTGATAAAAATGACAAAGATGCGATAAATAGATTGATACAAGACACATTTTCTCCATTTGATGAGGACAACCTCCATGATATTCATGATGTTCCTCTACTCAAGAAGTCCCAAGAGCCTCTTTATAAATGCTCAACAACAAATATTCTATCTGCTATATTATTGTTGGTGAACTTGAAGGTTTTGAATGGTTTAACAAACATTTGTTTCACACATCTCCTAAGGTATGCAATGTATTGAAATACATCTTCACATGGTATCAAACGTTGACTATTTTCCTCTATTTTTAGCGTTAATTAATTCGTAAATTAGGTGTTGTTCATTGTAATTGCTAATTAATTCACAAACAAAGTTCTCAATATAAATTGTCAACCCAGGTAAGTCTGGTTATTTCAAAGGAAACTATGCAAAATATATGCATGAACACGAAGTAACTGATCATCATAAATCACCCTGCTCATTCAAAAAAAACCTTGCAACCTAATATTGTGTTCATCCACTAATCAATTCAATCCTTAATGCTAATTCTATTTTCAAGAATAAAAAGATTCACAAGCCTTCAAATTACAACAATTCGGAGAATAATTAACTATTTTTACTTTTGCAAGAAGTTAAATCCAATCTACTATTGTAATGAAATTTGTTTTGCAATTAAAACACTCTAAAAAAATATTTTCATTCAATAAAATCATGCATCACTACCAGTCTTAGCAATGAAGGAAGATAAACATTAATCGAACCAGGTCACATAACATAAGTGTAACAACAATCATTCTCGAATTCGATGACACGCTGTTGGAAAGAAATTCACACACTACACAGTCAAATGTTCAACAATTATATTCCTAATTAACCATTTGTTTCAACAAATCAATAGGAAATGTAAATAACAACTCAAAACACACTGTTGCAATAACTAAGAAAGATATGTAAATAATGACTCAACGAACACACTGTCTTGGAAACTCTAAATCTAACTGCAATCCCACACCAAAATAATAACAAGAACTAATTAAATACCTAATCATACAAATCTAAGAGAAGGGGGGCCCTTTCCTTATAACATATATTCCTTCACAAATTAGAAGGAACTAATACACAATAAATCGGGAAAATTCAACCACTTTCATTGATAAAATAAGTCAAGTACAAAACTTCTCCACCTTTGTTACAATTGTTGTTTCTTCAGTAGTCCCTTCATGGATGATCCAATTCTCTTTAAATACTAAGGATGAGAAATTGAGATCCTTCAAATTCTCAAAACCATGAGGATCGAATATCCTTAGGCTATCGAATCAATATCAGAAATAGAAACAATTACATTAATTATTACGATAGCAACAAATACCGTTTCATAAAAAATTATGGTTTAACAGATTAAACTAATACAGTGACTTATAAATATCAATGAGCCACATAGATGAATAGGTTGACCTGTCCTACAACGTCCTCGATCTAGTGCCCAAAAGAAGTGGAACTGCATGCTCATAAATTTCCTTTCCCATGTGTATAGGCAAGCTGAGACACCCTAATCCTTGTGTATCGGTAGGCTAATACACATGAATCTTCATGTACCGACAGGATGTTTTATCCAAATTTCGTGTATCCTTTAATTGTTTTCATTAATCCATCACAGGTTAGCTTATTCAGGAAACAAAACCCATAAAAACAGATAAATTTAAGCATTAATTTGATGAAATAAAGATGCTGCTCGTAATCATGCTTTTCCTTAGAGAAAATACCATTTTGGTTGTAATAATAAAGGAAAATAGGGAAAAAGGTCCATAGGAAAAGAAAGCAAAAAGGGTCATTTTTAGCACCCAACATCTTCCCCCAACTATACAGTTGCATGCCCTCATGCAACAAACTCCAGTGAGTTTGAATTTGAATATGGATCAAATATTCTTCTGTACAGGTGAGTGAAATTGAAAGAAGATTCATATTTATCTTCCCTGTTTCTGTATCCTTGGCAGGAAACCAGTTGTCCCCAATACTTTTTCTCTTCCTTTTTTGTCAACCTATATCTACCTTTGTATTCTTTCTCAGGAAACCATATGATAGGAAATTTTAATCTCAACCCCAACCAATTTGGTCTACACCTCTAAATGCAATTGAGATAACTAGGAACTCGAGATAGAGAATAAGTGAAGTTTTCAAAACAATAAGTATCCCTTGTCCTCGTAAGCTCCGAAGACACTTCCCACCTACATTTACTACCTTCATGTGTATAAGCTTTTTTTTTGCATTATGAGTTTTACACATGTGTTTATGACATCATGTTGAAGTTCTGTCATTTGTTTGGCCCTTGGTGGGGAGGAAAGGAACCTCTTATTCTCATCAATAATTGCAGTAGGGGATTGTGGTTCACCTTGGACCCATAAAGTAGAGTTATCAATTTTTTGAATGGTATGAGAGGCATTCCACCAAATTATCTAGTTAGTGACAAAAGAAGTAAATTCCCTTATATTCGCATCCCCTATATAAGGAATGGGATTAAACGGAGCATCCATAAAACAAGCTAACTCATGCAGATACAATTCATGTAAGAGATTATATTAGGAAAAATCACCCTGAGTAAGAGTCTCCAAAAAATGAGGAATTGTGATAAGTTGATGGGGCCTTCCTTACTTAATAGTATTCAACTTAAAAAGATTCAATTGTTCATTTATGAAAAAAGAATAATAAGGAGACAAACTCCTACAGCTTGGTAGTTCTCGAATTAATGCTTACATGTGTTCCTTTTCTTGCTTCATAATTTTATATCTCCTTAGTTCCTTTAATCATGTCTGCAATTTTTCCCAATGAAACCTTTGAAAGGTCAATTCTTCAACCCACTTCTCTCTAAGTTCCTTAATGAATTTCCTATGTGTGGGAAGAGGAATCATCCCTTCTCCATGCAAGGTATCCTGACATTTCCTTTTATTTACTTGAGATTTTAGCGAAGAAATTTCCTTTGCCACAATCTATGCTTCTTCATATTCTTCATTCAATTCGATGATATTAGATGGATCCTGAACCTTTGGATCACCATTTCTCCTGGGAAGAGTGAAGTCTTGAGTTGTTGGTTCTTGTGTTTCAACGACTAAATTTTATGTCTCAATAACTTCTTCTTGTGCCACTATTTCTTGTGTTACAATGGTCTCCTCATTTTTTTGTGTCACCGGTTCTTGTGTGACAATGAAATTTTCTTGGGTCACTAGTTCTTGTGTTTCATTAACTTGTTCTTGCAGAGGAAACTCTTCCACAAATTCTTGTGTTTTCAGGTTTGGTTCCTTCTCCCCAGTAGGTCTTGTAGTATTATATGTTTGCATTGTTCCAACTTCTTCTTGTCTTAACTGCATAAGTCTCCAAGCTCTAGGTTCCATAAGATTGACCGGCTTGTACCCTATGAGTCTAAATATATCTCCACATTCTGGGCATATATATTCATCATGATCAACACCTTCTGAAACAAGAGATTCCATATGATCAACAACTTCAGCTAATATGCTCAGTTTATGACATGCTTGACTTTTCAATGCATCTTTTAAACCTTGTAATTCTCCCTTGAGCACCTTGTAATATCCCAAATCCTGGTATTTTCTATTTCTATGCAATTTTATTGAAATAGTTGGGCATGCAAACTGCCATGCAAAATTTCCCTATTTTATAGCTGAAATTAGGGTTATGGTTTGCAAGATAGAATGAACACTTAACACTGATAATCCAACTGAATATGCTCCAGAGAGAATACGCATGCAAGATGAGCTGAGTTGATGAAGAAATAACCTAGTTTTCTGCTGCAATACCTCGGTTGGTTGAATCAAACAAGTGTGACGTTTTGCTAAAGGGATGGTCAGTTTCAGCTAGAAATAAGTCGAAAGGAAGGTGTTCCCATGCCGAAGAGGATGGCTGGAGCATGCAAGAGTTTTGACCCCTCCAAATGCCCTAGTGAATTGGTCTACCAATCTGCTGCTCACGCCCCCACAAACCTGTAAACTGCTGCTAGCTGCCCCAGATGGACAATTTGATGGCTGATAATCACCCAATGCAGTAGAGTGATCCTATCAATGAGGATGCAGTCCGCATGTGAAAGAAATATGGTGATCCAGAGTCCTGGTGAATGACTAGGTTTTCCCAGCTAAATGCCCCCAGCTGTACGGATGAATCTGCAATAACCTTCGGACTTATACTAGAATATTGAATAATGATGAATGCAATAGACACGGTGACAAACTTGGATGGTTTATCCTGAAGGAGACTAGGACAGATATCTCACTTCCGAAATCCCGTTAGCTGAAGACATTGTCTCCAACCCCAACTGTTGTGTCTGCATGTTGTGCTGCTACTCAAGAGCTCCAAAATCAATAATCATCAAAAGTGTCTTCTCCATTCACTTTATCTTTCTTTTATAACTTTAAACTGTGAAAACCCTAACTTTTGACCTAATTAGGTCACTTTATCTTCCAATTTGCAATTGAATTGCATGCTTGCGCATGTAGACTTAATCAGGTGCATGCATCATTAAATAATGCTCAGATGTCATGCATGTAGGTGGCCTTTGGCTCTGGTGGCCCTCTTTGACCCAATGATGATATAATATTGAGGCCCTAGATATTCTGTAGATGGCATCGGTCTTCAGCTGATTCCCTAACTATCAGTACCCGCTCGAACCCAAAGGAATCACATAGGTTAGTGAGTTGGTCCTCAATGCGTAGGTAGAAGAGGACATTACAGTCCTCCCTGCTTGAATTTGCTTGTCCTCAAGCAACTGTAAAGCTGGGTGCTGTAATACCTGTTCTGTCTCCCAAGTGGCCTCCTCTATAGGCAGATCTTTCCATTGAACCAAGTAGTCTCTAATGATTTTGTTCCTCAGTTTCTACTCTCGCACCTCTAGGATTCGCTCCAGAATCAAAATCAATTACCCCTCATCATCAATAGGGGGGTAGCTCTCAAATCCCCTATTTGGAGATCGACCTGCTGGACGGTCTCCGAATATTGCTGGATGTTGTGTGGCCTTATCTGGTGGTTTCTTGAAGGCAACAAAACACTCTACTGCTCCCTCAATATCTCCCTGTTGGAGTACTGCCTCCATCCTATGTGATGTCACTGCTGTGGGAGGGTAGGTATTCATCCCTCTCAATACTACCTTCTGTCCCTCTGATCTTGTGAACTCGATATCCATGGTTTGGTAGTTTGTGGAATACTTCCCTAGGGAATACATCCACTGAACTCCTAATACCACCTTCATGTCAGGTACATCCACCACATAGAATATCTCTATCACTATATAATTCCAAAGTGTTACTGTTAATTGAGGAATCCTCTGACTACACTCCATGGTGTGACATGTTGCAACTACTAAAAACCCATCAAAACTCTCAGTCTGAATGTCTCTCCTTTTAACCCATGCGGCATCACCAAAGTTGTGGGATGCCCCACCATCTATTAGCACTCCCACTCTGCGGCCCTGTATGGTACCTCTGATCTGGAGAGTGTGGAATCTAGGAACCCCTGTCATGGTAGCAATGGTACCTCCTGAGGGTGGCCACTCCCTAATTGTCTCTAGTGTCTCTCTCTGCTCCTGATCCTAATAATCATCATCCTCCCCATTGTCGAAATAGGCCTCTATGTAGTAAGCCTTTCCCTTCCTTGAACATCTCTGACCTGGTACCCATGGTTCCTGGCAAGTGAAACATAACGTTTTTCTTCTAAGGTCCTATCGGGTATCATTGTCCATCCATTCTTTCTTGGGCCATTCTTTCTGGACGGGTTTCCTCTCTTCATCTTCAATAGGGGAATTGGTTTTGGGAGGAAGCCTAATTTTGGGTACTGCATCCTGTAAATCTCTAGTCCGTTTGATGGCATCTGCTAGGGTGGTGGGCCTATAATACTTGACCCATCCCCGTAAGGGTTCGGTGAGAGCCTCAGTGAACAACATAATCAACCTAATCTTTGATATATTTGTCACCATGACTGCTATCCTCTAAAACTCTAAAATAAATGCATCTGCACTACCTGTTTGCTTGAGATGTGCTAGCTCTCTAAAGTGTACCTCAAGATCCTTCTGATCAAACCGCTCAATGATCCTATGTGTAAAATTTGGGTACTATGTGATGGTGTTGTGACCCAGTGTCACTAACCCGTGATACCACCACTCATGTGCTTCTCCGTCTAAATGCAAAGTAGCCAATTTAATGGCATCTGTCTCAATCATGGGGTTGAGCTAGAAGTATGTATCCAAGTTCTACACCCAATTCCTGGCTGGGCCACCCCGAGTGCCCTCAAAGGTAGGGATAGTCAGTTTCCCTACAGTGCGCTGTAACTCATAGTTATGGGTAAATGGCCTATTGTAAGATTTGGGTTTGTTCTTACTTTTAAAGTGGTAGAAGTCAGTGAAGGTCATGGCTGGATGGAAGTCCTCTCCTAAAGCTCTATATTCTCTCAGATAGGCACTCATGGGTTCTTCTAGTTTTGGTTGTGATAGAGGCACTGCAGCTGGACTATCTAAGAATTGAGGCATGATAGGTCGGAAATTCTTGTATATATGGGGATGGATCTGCATGTTGGTATATAAGTGCTCCCTACTACTGCTGGTGGATACCCTATCACTGTTGGGAAATAAGGGACTGTGTGGGATGGGTCCATTCTTCTCAGTCATTTACCTAAAGGTACTCATCATTTCCTTTTTCCCAGTAGTGAGTTCTTTTAAGGCTTATATGATACTATTGAAAGTTGTTCTATCATCATCGACCATTGTTTCTTTACCCTTTCCAGATTGATACTCTATGTCCCCCAAATCTATGTCCTCTAACTCCTCTTCTCTGTATCTACACCTCTGTCTCCAGTGAGTAATGTTGTATGGACCATCTAAATTCATTTATAATTTTGCATGTCCATAGCTGGCAAGAAAAGTATCTCTAATACCAATGTAATATCCCAAATCCTGATATTTTCTATTTCTATGCAATTTTACTGAAATAGCCGGGCATGCAAACTGCCATGCAAAATTTCCCTATTTTATAACTGAAATTAGGGTTAGGGTTTGCATAATAGAATGAACACTTACCACTAATAATTTGGATGAATATGCTACAAGGAGAATACACATGCAAGATGAGTTGAGCTGATGAAGAAATAACCTGGCTTTCTGCTGCAATACCCCTGTTGGTTGAATCGAACAAGTGTGACGTTTTGCTGAAGGGATGGTCAGTTTCAGCTGGAAATAATTCAGAAGGAAGGTGTTCCTGTGCCGAAGAGGATGGCTGGAGCATGCAAGAGTTTTGACCCCCCCAGAAGCCCTAGCGAATTTCTCTACCAATCTGCTACTCACGCCCCCACAACCCTGTAAACTGCTGCTAGTTGCCCCGAATGGACAATCTAATGGCTGATAATCACCCAATGTAGTAGAGTGATCCTATCAGTGAGGATGCAGGCTGCATGTGGAAGAAATATGGTGATCCAGAGTCCTGGTGAATGACTAGGGTTTCCCAGCTAAATGCCCCCAGCTGTACGGATGAATCTGCAATAACCTTTGGACTTATACTAGAATATTGAATAATGATGAATGCAATAGACATGGTGACAAACCTGGATGGTTTATCTTGAAGGAGACTAGGACATACATCTCACTGCTGAAATCCCGTTAGCTGAAGGTGTCGCCTCCAACCCCAACTACTGTGGATGCACGCTGTGCTACTAGTCAAGAGCTCCAAAATCAAGAATCATCAAAAGTGTCTTCTCCATTCACTTTATCTTTCTTTTATAACTTTCAGCTGTGAAAACCCTAACTTTTGACCTAAGTAGATCACTTTATCTTCTAATTTGTAGTTGAATTGCATGCATGCGCATGGAGACTTAATCGGGTGCATGCATCATTAAATAATGCTCAGATGTCATGCATGTAGGTGGCCTTTGGCTCTGGTGGACCTCTTCGACCCAATGGTGATATAATATAGAGGCCCTAGATCTTCTGTAGATGGCATCAGTCTTTAGCTGATTCCCTGACTGTCAGTACCCACTCGAACCCACGGGAAGCACATAGGTTAGCAGGTTGGTCCTTAATTCCTAGGAAGAAGAGGACATTACACACCTGTACCTCTTGTTTCAGCAGGTCATTTTCTAAAAGTAAAGTCTCTAATTGAACTAGATCATCTTCTACAACAGGTTCTTGTGGATCGACATACCTTGGTATTTGGGTTGAGTTGCTACCTGGTTCTTGTGTTTCAGGAGTAACCCCTTGTTATCCATTTGCACCCCTTGGTTCTGGTGTGATAGGGGATGATCGAGGTCTTAATATTGGGACTTCAATATCTGTCTTATGCATTTGTGTTGCCTCCAGTGGGGCAGTATCCTGAGTCCTCATTTTTTTTAGTGGACAAGGCGACTGAGCTTGAGTGCTCAATCCTCTCTTATTTTGTCGTGGCCTAGGATAAATAAACCCCTCTATAAGTATTTAAACCTCATGTATAAGGGGAGAATCATCCTTTTGTTATCATTCTTTTCCCAATCTCTTGATTCTTTTACATTTATTAGATGGCTCAACCTCTTAAATCACCTTCCCTAAATTTTCAGCACCCTCCATCAACTTTTCTTCACTACTTTCCCCTGGAAATCCTTCCTTAATTATTTCTTAAGGATCTTTGAGGCTTTTTCTTAATTCCTCATTTATGGGAGGTAAAACCCCCTCGTCATGAGACATGGTTTCTTTGCAGTGTTTTCTTCCATTATATTCTTCAATAATTTCATGAAAGGGCCCAAGAATTATCCTTGGAATGTCCATTTGTCAAAATGGGCTTCCAATTGGCTCTTGAGTGTTTATAACCTGGGAACCATTTACAATTGTATCTTCCACCTCGTTCAAACCTTAGTCAATTTATACTTCTCCATATTCCCTACCCCTTTCTCTTCCTAACAAGCTTTGCTCATTCTCCTCTTCGGTCTCATTGTCTCCTTCTTCCATGGACAAAGGATTTATCCTCATAACAAATTGCACCCATGTGTGATGCCTTTGTTTCAGTTCCCTTAATATATTAATTTAATAAGTCAGTGGTTGGTGATGGAATCCCGAGGGTATTGATACCTTCTCACATAATGTGCCATATTTTGCAGAGACCTCAAAAGATAATAAGGCATATTCACTAAAGTACCATGACACATATGGGACAATTAAACAAAGTCATATGTGTAAACAACTCAGTACCTACCTTCACAGGTGATATTTTTTTTAGGAATTTTGCAACTTGGTCCCAAAGGAGGGAAAAGACTCCGATGCAGTCCCCCGTCCTCTTGCTCGAGCATTGTCTACTGCTGCTAAAAAAAAACTTTTTTCGCTTGACACATGCATATTCCGACCAAACTAGCTCCTTCCCATTCTAGGAAAACTTGTTACTTTTTCTATGAATTGCTCAGAAACTTCAATTCTCAACTCCCCAACTTTTGAATGATCTTCCATCAAATTTTGTGCAATATTTAATGCAGCAGCCTCATCGAACCGAGTCAACCTCTCAAGATACGTCGTCCAACTGAATTCCTTGAAAATTTTGAAAACTTCCATGTTTCGACGCATTGCATCCATCGTCTATGGCTCATGGAAGACTGTGAAACCTCCCATGATATCCTTCTTCGGGAATCTCAGTTACACAGGCAACCAGAAAAATTTCCAAATTTGGATACAAGAGTTGCAACATGCAAAACTGCAATGTACAGTGGAAAATTTGTTGGGTGTTTTTAGAAAGGAGACATAAAGGTAGTATAATGAAAAAGAAGCTTGTGGAATAATTTATTGCATGGATTGGATAAAGATGCAGTGGTTAATAAGTATGAGAGAGAGTAATAACAATTCCCTCCCCCAACTAAAAATATTGGGTCAAACAACTTTTAATGGGGACGAGCAAGGACAATATAATAATGATTATTGTCAATTCATTCTTAGTCATATCTATGGTTAGGATTTGTACCTTTTACACTTACCAAGACGTATCAACAAATTGAAGTGGCCCGCTTGCATTGTCAAATATCTTAATGGAGGCATTCCTCATCACGTGGATTCATGTATCATGTGTTCCCTTAGCATAAGGAGAGGAATGAACACGTCCACATCGAACCCAACTGTATCAGTGAGTGGAGAAATTGGCAGATATTTGACATACTTTTGGAAATATAACATAAATGGTACTAAAAGCTGGCAGAATAAGATTATTTACAACCATCGATCATGAAGAGAACTGATGAAATTGGAAAAATTGTCAATGCTAAATCCGAAGCAGAGAAGCTAGAAGAGTTTCAACAAAGAATTTGATGGAGTTTCAACAAAGAATGTGGCAGAGTTAGCAAAAAGCAGAGATATTGGAGGAGTTTCGGCAAAGAATGTGGAGGAGTTTTAGAAGAAAGCGGAGAAATTGGTGGAGTTATCGCAAATAATGTGGCAGAATTTCAATATAAAGCATTTAAATTGGCAGAGTTTTGGTAAAGGATGTGGTGGAGTTTCAACATAAAGCAGAGAAATTGGCAAAGTTTCAACAAAGAATGTTGCAAAGTTTCGGTAGAAAGTAGAATTTCAACAACGTCCAAACCAAATGGTGTCGACAAAAATATGATATTTCGTTCACTACTACTCGTAGAGGGATGTTCATCGACTAGAGAGGACTATCTTCATTGCCCGCAATCGACTGACCTGATTTGATTGTTTTGTTTGTCCCTCGTATTTAAATCCCTACATACAAGTCATGTAGACAAACTATAAAACTGAATTAACAAAGATCATTAGATAATCTAATAAACCTAAAAATTACCCAGAAAGACAACTAAAAGTAAACAAATTTATTTATGTACAATGTTCATGGAAAATGCATCAAAGATTAAGGAGTTGTAGGAATAGGAAAAACTCTTGTTCTTTTACCCGTTGAAATTTCAGATGAGAAGCAACACAGGAGGTGAATGACATTTTGTTCAACCACTAACTGCAGCTGTAATGGCATTTCATCTCTTCTATCAGGGTGAACCATCCTTTAACAAGTATCACAAGCTTGCACATATTTCTTTGCATCTTGAAACAGAGTTGGCCAGAAATAACCCATTCTTAATACCTTGTCTCCATTCTTCTTGTCACCAAAGTTCCCTCTATAGGGTTCATCATGACAAGCCTTCAGGATACTATGGATTTCATCTTCTCTTACACATCATCTGATTTCCAAGTCTGGTCCTGTGTAAAACAGGTATCCTTCTACCCATTTGTATCTCGCACTCTGCTATACAATCCTTCTTATTTCGTTGTTTGGTAAGTGCAATGGAAGATTTCCTACAGTAAGGTAATTACCGATATCTGCATACCAAGGTGAGTAAACTGAAACTGCAAAGAGATGCTCATTGGGAAAAAGAATCCTCAACTGGTGATTTATCAGTATTATTAGTCAATTGAGAAATAAAATCAGCAACAACATTCTCTTTTCCGAGTTTATAAATAATTCAATCTTTAAGAATAAAAAGATTCACAAGCCTTCAAATCACAACAATTAGAAGAATAATTAGCTAGTTTAACTTTTGCAAGAAGTTAAATCCAATATACTGTTGTAAGGAAAGTTGTTATGCAATTAAAACACTCAGAAACAATGTTTTCATTCAATAAAATCATGTATCACTACCAATCTCAGTAATAAAGGAAGATAAACATTAATCAAACCAAGTGATAGAACACATGTGTAACATCAATCATTCTTGAATTCAATGACACACTATTGGAAATAAATTCACACACTACACAATCGTTTGTTCAACAATTATATTCCTAATTAACCAATTGTTTCAATAACTCAACAAGAAATGTAAATAACAACTCAAAACACATTGTTGCAGCAACTAAGAAAGAGATGTAAATAATGACTCAACACACACACTGTCTTGGAAACTCCTAATCTAATCGCAATCCCACACCAAAATAATAACAAGAACTAAATAATTACCTAATCGGGAAAATCTAAGAGAAGGTGGGCCCTTGCCTTCTAACAGAGATGCCTTCACAAATTAGAAGGAAATGATACACAATATATCAGGAATATTCTTCCATTTTCATTGATAAAATAAGTCCAGTACAAAACTTCTCCACCTTAGTTACAATTGTTACTTCTTCCTTTGTCCCTTCATGGATGAACCAATTCTCTTTAAATACTAAGGATGAGCAATTGAGATCCTTCAAATTCGTACAGCCATGAGGATTGAAGATCCTCAGGACGTCAAATCAATATTAAAAAGAGAAACAATTACATCATATTATTACAATAGAAACAAAGACCATTTCATAAGCATTTCTGGTTTAACAGCTCAAACTATTCCAATACCTTATAAATATCAATGAGCCACGCGGATGAATAGGTGAATCTGTCTTGCAACGACCCTAAGCTAGTCCCCAAAAGAAGTGGAACTGCGCACCCATAACTTTCATTTCCCGTGTGTATCGACAAGCTGAGACACCCAAATACTTGTGTATAGGTATGATGATAAACCCGAATCCTCATGTATTAGTAGGTTGTTTTATCCAAATTTCATGTAGCCTTTAATCGTCTTCATTAATCCACCACAGGTTAGCTAATTCAGGAAACAAAACCCATAAACACAGATAAATTTAAGCATTAATTTGAAAAAATAAAGATGAATTATACCTGCTCATAATCATGCTTTTCATTAGAGAAAATACCTTTTTGGTTGTAATAATAAAGGAAAATAGGGAAAAAGGTCCACGAAAAAAGAAAGCAAAAGGGTCATTTTTAGCACCCAACATTAGGGATATGTAATATTTATGATTTATATTGTTTACATTTCATTTCATTTGTCGATGTTGTAGGTTGTTGGGTGAATTACTATTATTACCATCAAATAATTTACCACGCACATGTCGAGAGATATTCTTGATTATGAAAGAAATTGGAATGGAGTACCAATATATTGATGCATGTCCTAATGATCACCGTATATATTATGGACAATATGCATCATAAAACAAATTTCCACAATGTGAAATTAGTAGCTATCGAATTGATCAAGTAACAAAAAAGGTGGCTCACAAAGTTCTTCGTTATATTCCCATAATTCCACGTTTCCAACGACTGTTCAGGTGCCAAAGTATAGCACAATTTATGGATTACCACGCAAATAACATCAGTGAAGATGGTGTTCTTCGAATGCCTACAGATGGTTCTGCATTGAAGAACATCGAAGAAAAATGGCCAATTTTTAAAGATGAACCTTGTAATGTCAGACTTTCATTGGCACCTGATGGTTTCAATCCATTTGGAGAGCTTCATTCTCCTTACTCAGTGTGGCCTATTTTTGTCATAAACAATAACCTTCCTCCTTGGATGTCGATAAAGAGAGAGCACACACTGTTGGCAATTATTATTCAAGGTATTTTTTTAAGTAATTATATTATTTCATTTCTTTGTTTCATTGTTGCATGAGAACACCTTTTATATATTGGGACACACAACTAATAGCATTATATGTTGAATCAATTAGGTAAGTACCAAGTTAAATATATGAATGTATATGTTGAGCCTCTTATCGATGATCTATTGAAGTTATGGGTTGGCATCTCTATGTATACCATCTCTAGACCAATAGGGTAGAAACAATTTCAGTTTAACCCGGGAGCGTCATGAATTTTAGTATTCCATGGTTATTGATAGAGAAACAAAGCAATGCTATACAATAGTTCATTTGTAAATTAAGGTTTATGATGGGGTTTTCATTGAACATACAAAATATCTTAACAAAAAAGGAAATTTTGGTGGTGTTAAAACTCATGACTGGCATACATTCATTAAGTTAATTATTTACGCATATAATTTCCATTTAGTACATATTTTTAGTAATTGTTGTCTCTTATTTGGAAATAAATAATGATTTTATTTTTGTTACAGTACGTTCTACCTCTATCTCTCCCATATATATTTGGAGGAAACATAAAACAAGTTAAATATGATCTTGGTAAATACATGAGGTAAGTAACAATTTATATGCATGAAATGTTTGTTCACTTTGTTGCATAGATTATTGACATATTGTGTTTTACAGCTTGGAACTTTATTATATATGCCTCAATCTTGTTGACCGTTGTTATTTTCTTGCATCATTTGTAGGTGGCTTTCATCTAAAGAAATCCGTAAAGAAGATATTCAGTATTGGAAGAGAGAAATTCCTCGTCTAATGTGTGAAATGCAAAAGTATTTACCTCCAACATTTTTCAATGCACAAGAACACTATCTCATACACCAATTTGAGGAGATTGAATTGTGTGGACTTGTACACAAAAGGTCAATGTGGATGGTGGAAAGGCATTTGAAGTCATTGAAGGATTTTGTTAGACAAAGAGCACGTCTTGATGGTTCTATGGTGTAGGGCTATATGGTATACCAGTCCATGGTGAACATTAGTCAATATCTTCCAAATTTACCAAAAAATATTAATATGACTCACATTTGGCATGTCAACTCTATCAACAAATTTGAAGGGGAGGTCCTGTTGGAGGAAGGTAGAACGAGGAAAGTGAATGGTAAATAGATGGTGTAGATTTAATTTTTTGATTTCATATATATATAT
>LPNX010570466.1:141281-277946 GCA_001517045.1 Pseudotsuga menziesii
TTCTTAATTTCTATTTTTTCATATTGTTGGTCGCGAGTGGGATGCACTGCATTTATGCATTGAAAAAAATCTTGATTGAATGGAGGAAAGGATAGAACGATGTGCATAATTATATGGTACCTTATCATGGGGATGGGTGAGTAAATTGATTAAAACAGTGCATCGCCATCGAGAAGAATGTCTTAGTGAACTTACTCAAAGGGAAATTAATTTAGCATGTGGTTTAAAAGATAAAAAAAGGAAAGTATATTTACCTGCTCATTTTTTTCGTTGTTTCCCATTATATCAATGTATTTCTTTTGTTTATTTCTTGTTATATATTTATTTACTAAGTCGGGCATGATGTAGTTGATACACCACAAGGCTATGTGGTGCAATGGTCGTAAAATTTTCATCAAAAAGTTGGATGACAAGAAGAAAACATTCGATTGTGGGATAACTACAGTTTTTCAAGTCACTAATGTTTCCTCTAGAAGTGACAAGCATACAAAAGTATCTAAAAATAGGTACTATGGTTATTTGGAAGATATAATTGAGTGTGACTTTAATTCCTTTAAAATATTTATGTTTGAGGTCAAATGGTACATGCTACAAATGAATGAATGTGATCCTAAAAGAACTATAATTGAGAATGACAATGAATTTACCGTGGTTGATGCAAGGGAACTTGAACCGGGTACAAAACCTTATGTTCTTCCGAGTATATGTGAGCAGGTATTTTACTCATATATAGGTGTCAGGTAAGTAGGTTGGTCATACATTGTTAGATATGATCCAACAGGAAGACCGATCAAGTATAATGCAGAGGAAGAAGACAATGTTTAAGAAGAAGGTGATGCATATTAGAAGTAGTTGACCGCCGTAAATGTGTCAGGTGAAGAATTTGATCAAGAAGTTGATCATCCAAATGACGCAGCAGACAATGTAGTACTTAGTGATGATATTGATGATGAATATATAACCAAAAATGACATTGATGATGATGTTGATATGAGCAATCCTTTCAACGATAGAAATTCTGAACCAGATGATGATACAGATGTTGAGTCAGATGAAGAAGATGATGATTATGATATTAATGAAGAGTCATCATCATCAATGTTATAATCATCATCATCATCGTCATCATCTTCATCATCATCATATTCATTGTTATCATCAACATCATCATTTGAATCATCATTATCATCATCATCATCTTCATTTTTACCACCACCACCACCATCATCATCATCAACATCATCATTTGCATCATCATTATCATCATCATCATCATCATTTTTGCCACCACCACTACCACCACCACCACCATCATCATCATCATGTTCATCCTCATTAGAATATTCACAATCATCATCATCTTCATGTTTATGATCATCAACGGTATCATCATAATCATCATCAACAATGGTATCATCATATTCATCATCATCAATGGTATCATCATAATCATCATCATCATCGTCGTCGTCATCTTCATTGTTATCATCAACATCATAGCCATGTAACATCTTCACTATTATCATCATCATCTTCATTTTTATCACCATCATCATCATCATCACCATCATCATCTTCATCCTCGTCAACATCCTCCTCCTCCTCCTCCTCCTCCTCCTCCTCTTCCTCCTCATCATCATCTTCATCCTCATTAGAATCATCTCCACCATCATCACCACCACCACCACCACCATCATCATCATCACCATCACCACAATAATCATGAACATCGTCACCACCACCACCACCAACATCATTATCATCAACATCAACATCATCATCATCATCATCTTCATCCTCATCAACATCATCCTCCTCCTCCTCTTTCTCCTCCTCCTCCTCCTCATCTTCATCCTCATAAGAATCGTCACAATCATCATCATCTTCATCTTGATGATAATCAATGGTATCATCATAATCATCATCTTCTTCATACTCATTATCATCATCATCATCACCATCATCATCACCATCATCATCACCATCACCCTCATCATCATCATCGACATCATCCTCACCCTCATACCCATCATCATAAATCTTATAATCATCATCATTATCAATATCATCATCATCATCATCTTCACGGTCATCATCATCATCACCATTATCATCATCATCATCATCATCACCATCCTCCTCCTCCTCCTCCTCATGATCATCATATTCATCCTCATCAGCATTTTCACCATCATCATAATCTTCATCTTTATTATCAACATCATCATCATCACCACCACCACCATATTCCTCATCCTCCTCCTCCTCCTCCTCATCATCACCATATTCACCATCATCCCCATTCTCCTCCTCCTCCTCCTCATTTTTATCATCATCATCTTCACCATCATCTTCATCATCTTCATCATCATCAGCAGCAGCAACATCATCATCATCATCCTCATCATCATAATCAACATCACCACCATCATCATCATAATTACCATCACCATCATCATCATGATCACCACTTGTATCTTTTGCAATAAACAATATTACAAGCAAGACGCTACATTATAGTTATTTTGTATATGTCAATAACACACTATAATTGGTGACTAGAATTAGAAAATTAATAATAACCATAAGCAAATTCCATGATAATATTATAGTGCATTTATGAGTCACCAAAAACCCTTCCTCTTTCTTCTTCTTCAGTTCTCCAATCCCATGGTTTCAGTGTTGCGTGGGGTTTTAACTATCGACCTCTGCTATTTTTTAATCTTTAACAGGTACACGTCTAACCTTTGCTATTCTATCCTTTGACTAACTAAATATGAGGTCCCTCAAGGTTCGAGCTGAGCTTGATCCCACTCGGTATCCAACCGATCTGACCCTATTAATTCTGTTGTTCGATCTTACTGGTCTGATATGGTTGATCCAACCTAGGATGCCCTAAACATTGACCTATGAATGTGAAATATAGTCTTTAATAATCCTCTATTTAAAATATTCTCCCTAGGGAAATTGACGAAAGTCGAGGAGCTACCTCAGCCACTAGTATGAGGATTCAACATTGATCTATTGGATCCTCGATGTCGGGGTTCCAATTTCGTGCGGTGTTTGAGCCGTCGACCTCTTCTATTTTCGAATCTTTAACAAGTACACATTTGATGCCCTATATTTTATCCTTGACTATTGTTATTCGATAGTGAATTTTGTTGAATGACCATTTCGGAAGGAACATGATGAGTAAGTAACTTTCCTTGGTTATGGTGAAAGTGGAGAGGGATAGATTGTTCTACACAAGTCACTCCAGGGTTTGATTTTCATGGTTTCCATGCTAATAATACCTTTGGCTATTAGAAGTCAAAATCTCATCCATATAGAATGTCAATTTTGGAAAATGTTATTGGTACTTGCTAACATAGATCTTGAAGGACTTTGATAAATTTTTCCATATTATTTGTTTTTCATGTTTTTTTAATAACATCCCGAGAGTTTGGGGGGTGGGAGAGTGATGATAGGGATTGTAGGAGAAGGATATCATCGTAGAGAACATCCTATCCACAACACATGACCAAAATTTTGCTAGCTTTGTTATGGAATTGAATCCTCCTGCTCCCCCTCTGTGTGTCACAAACCCATTCCCATTCCCATATGATGCCTCCAACCTCGCCAAGTTTGTGGCACTCAATTGCCAATTGCTTAGTATCTCCTAAAGAAAATGGGTTAGTAGCTCTTCCAATGAACACAACCCACCCTCCTCAACCATCGATCTTTCTTCTTATCCTTATAATATTCCCTCCCCCTTCCACTAAGTAACCATGATTGGGTTTTAACTTTTTCCCTGACACTAACACTAATAATGAGTTGCTGCAGTGAAGAATACAAGAACCCTCCCTACTAAACATCATAATTTGATGATGATAATACAAACAACCTGCAAAGACTCATTATCGACACTGGCATTTATAATTTATTCATTCGGGTAAAATCCCTGAATTGGGTGTTCCGTATCCATAAACACACCAACACCCACGACTAATAGGGTAAGGATTTCCCAATCGCAAAAAACTTTCAATCAAATGAATACCTATTTAAAACCGTTAATCAGAATCCAACCTCAAATATTCTCGGGGTTTCACCCTAAATAAACCTCATCAACAACAATATGCATGTAAGTCTGTGAATTTATTATTTTCCATCAAACTGAAGGAACATCCTACAAAAACATAAAAACCAAGGATGCAATATGTACCTTCAAGGTATTAGAATGATCAAACAATTGAATTGGGTAGAGTTGTATTTATAGGTTATTGAACCCCAATTACTCAATAGTTTTCTGATTCTCTATGGGTAATATGCCCTAATTCGATGGCATACATCAGTTTGCTCTTCAAACAACGTGTTGGTCAAAGGGTGCAATAGGCAGAGGATAGACATTTTTAGGGTAGAGAATATTCCTTAGAGACTAAAACAATGATGAGGTGAGATGTGCTAAGGCTTGAAACTGATTACGATCCAAAAGTAGCAGAAGAACCTTCCACGGAGCTGCGTCTCCTCCTCCATTGCAGATATTTGGTGGATATTATATAATTATGCCTTAATCCAATGGAATACTTTAGTATGCTCTTCATGTAAATGATTTCCTCCACATGTGGATGTCTATTCTTGATCCACAATTGCAAACCTCTACAAACAACAAAATAATATTATTGCAAGTGGATTAGCCTCCTCTTTGATTGCAGATTTTCTACAAGTTTTTTTTCAAAGATTCAAGAGGTGATGATTCAATATTGTCTTATCACTGTTATTTGAAGGTAGGGAAATCCATGAATTTCCATTGTTTCATGATTCCATTAAATTTTCTCCAATGCTGCTATAGGAAATTACTAAAATCTACCCCTTTAGAAGGAGTTCTGAGTTATTTTTGACACAAGAATTTTGCTCTTATGCGACTTGAAACAAAGAAAAAAATGATACCAAGAATGCGTCCAAACCATCTATATAAATACTTGATATGTTCACCATAAAATTGGTATAATGAAGCCCCAGAATATTACTAGGAATGGGCCGGCTCAAGCATGTTTTCTTCTAGAATATTTTGCTTTTATAAAATGTCGGCTTTGGACATAGATATGAAATCAGCCCCAATTAACCTTAATTCTTAGGTGTCTCTCTATGATGTTTTCCTTTTGTTCTAAGCCAATACTTGATCTTAGGATGTTATTAAACCCTTGAAATAGTCTCATATTTATCAGCAACAAATCAACAAATTCTCTCATTGTTTTGGAATAGCTCAACGAATACCAAGATTTCCATAATTGAAAAATACCATAGTGTTGAAAAACTAGATGTATGTAGGAATTTTTAAAATATGTTGCAGCATATATCAATCATAAGCATACATATATACCTAAATAAGGATCACTGAAGGTAAGACAGACACATAAATAAGACCAAATTACCCTGGGAAACCCTCTTGGGGTAGAAAACCTAGCCAAAACTTCTCTTGATAATCTTCAACAAAGTACAATACCAGTACAAAAATTCTTAACTAAAAACCTTGAACTTAGGATGTTGAAACAATAAATCTGTTTCAACACTTACAAACTTCATCAACAAATGATATCATACTTATAGTAACGACCTAATAATGACCCCAATGCTGACTGTCACAACCTCTTATTGTAGCAAACTTACTACCTCTGTTTCAACACCTCTATTTCAACACTTCTATTATGACACCTTTGTTACAACAACTATGTTACAGCGCCTTTGTTTCAGCAGCTCTATTGCAATACCTCTATTACAACATCTATTTCAACAGCTATGTTACAATACCTTTGTTACAACATCTGTTTTAGCAACTGTATTATAACACCCTTGTTCCAACATATGTTTCAGCAGCTCTGTTACAACATCTGTTACAATAGTAGAATGGTAGGATTACTTGGGGTTGGTTGCCCTAAGATTCCCCCTAGGAGCTCCCTAATCATCCCTCTAGGAACACTCTAAGCGTCCCTATAGGACCACCCTAAGAAACCCCTTAGGACCACCCTAAGTAGCCCCCCTAAGAACTGCCCTAAGCCGACCTCTATAAGGTTGATACATCGCATGAGTTTGAAACTTGGCTAGAGTTTGAAACTTGGATAGAGTTTGACACGTTGCAAGAGGTATTGACATTTGTTCATAAAGTTAAAGGATGAAACTTCATGCCTTAATGGTTGGAGACTGCCCAAATTTAACTTTTATGCTCCAGACTGTTGGATATGGTTGTCTTCCATTTTACGGATATACTATGCCAAGATTGTCTAGGACATGCCTAAACTTGAGAAAACAACCTTCTTTTTTATGATACTAATGGATTAGGGTTGTTGTTAGTGCCCATAATTGATTTTTCAAGGTTGCAAATCTCCATTTACTGCTTCTATAAATATGAAGGATTCCCAGACTTGTTGTTAGTTGCTCAAAATGCTTTGTTTCACTTTATTTTAATTTGATCTCAGGATGTTATGAAGAGTTTTTTTCACTTTGGTTCAGATCATGTTATAAAGTGTTTCGTGGTAGGGTGATGATGGGCAGGTGCCATAAGCAAGTAGATACGATGAGGTAAACATCAATGTAATAGTAACCACAATTCATGTTTATATTACAGTTGTTAACATTTGACCTTTTTTATGCTTACGAGCTCAATATTTCAAGATGATATCATGCTTATTATATTGNTCATTAATCACATTTATTAAAAATGGTTCAATTTTTACTTTTCAATATGAATATGTCTTGCTTCTTATATTGTGGCAAGATGACGATGGGAAGTCATCGATGGTGTTGCATCAGGAAAATGTTAGCATAATAGTACCTAATAGCATCGATGTAATACTAACCACAATTTATTATTATATTACAGCTGTTAACATTTGACCAACTTTTTATGCTTATGAGCTCAATATTTCAAGATGATATCATGCTTATTGTATTCTGGCAGGGGACCTACTCAAAACACACTTGAAGCTTCTGGTCAGGTAAACGTGACTGTCATATTAAATCTAAGGTTTTTCTTTATTAATCTTGTTTATTAGACATAGTTCAATTTTTACTTTTCAATATGAATATGTCTTGATTTTTATATTGTGGCAGTCTGACTGTGGGAAGTCACCCATGGTGTCACATCACGTAAATGATAGCGTAATAGTACCTAAACATGATTAAAGTAATTATTATTTTTATTATATGCATGTTATTTTTTTGACGTGAATTTTTGTAATGATAAAAATAAATTAACTACTTTTATTGATTGATGTTTGTAGAGCACATGACATCAAGATGATGAGGTGGTCACTGAGGAATATGTATTTTATTCAACTGACCCAATGGAAATTGTGAAGGAGGCTTTGAAAAATTCCAATCAAGAACTTCTTAGAATGATTGTAATCAGACCCAAGACTGAAGAAATCAAAGCAATAATTGATGACTTGAGGCAAAAAATAGAACAATACAGGGTAAGTGGCATATTTCAAATATTTTATGAACTATGACATATATTCATTTATGTTATTTTAGTTCACTATTTTTTATATGATCTAATCAATTGAAGTTTTCTTTTTGTAGGATTTTTTGGAGATATCACTCGTGCATCGAGTACAGGATGTAGAGGTCGGTATTGGTAGTAGCGATGGTTCAACACATCATCAATATACTGTACCAACAAGGCTATTTGACTCTCCTGAACAACAATTCCCTTTAGATGCTACGACCTCACCGAATGTTGGAAATCAACAGGGACCTTCACCCACTACTACTTCATAGGATGCTAGAGAGGATAGTAGCATCGAATGTTAATGTTGTTATCCAAGAGTAGTAGGTGTGTTTAACATGGGATCATTATTCGTTACCTTATTGGTGGACCATGAATGTGTTCCAATAGAGATACCGAAGATTGCAGGTATTATTTAATTAATTCAATGTTTTTTTCCATGTAATTCAAAGCCACATACCTCAAATTATTTTAAATTAATGATCATATTGTTTTTGTAGGAAACAATGTTTTTTATAAGAACTTGCATGAGAAGGTGTTGGATATTTTTGGGCCCACCATTCATACATGGTGGAATTCCCAAAATGTCAAATTGAAAGATGATCTGATGAACTACATGGTCATCTTGTTTGGTGATACCTTCAACAGAAAAGGTGTCACCGCAAAAGCTGGCTTAAATTTAAAATATGTCAAGAAGATTATAGTGACAATTTGCAAATTAACCCCGAGTATGAGAGTCCTCCGATGGTTCCAAATAAGGAGTGGAAGGCACTCATGGATGATGCAAAGGAGAATGAATTGAGAAAACAAGGAAATACTCAGCCACTCGGTTCAACAAGGTATGGCACATCATATTTTCAATGAAAAATGTTCAATTTTTTTAACTTTTAAATATATTTAAGTTGCGATATCTAACATATTTGAAACCTTTAATAGGCTCCTTGACATCTCTAAAGCGACAAAGGAAAGAGTATAAAAAATGGGCAACACAAACTGGTCCACTGTGGATATCAGAAACTAAGAACATGAATTGTAATAATCAAACGATCATTATTTGTAGCCAAATTTTCTCTAACTACAGCGAACAAATAATTGATTTATCAAAAGAAATTTTCATGGTGTTATGCATTGCTTGGAAATGATTTTCAATAGGAAACCACTGAAGAAGACTTGAGGCTCAGATTCAAGTACAGTTTTCAACATGTGCTGGAACATCGAAAAATCTTGGGGCAAACCCCAATTTTCCCATTGATGCACACAAAAATAAATAAAACCAATAAGGCCATCATTTTAATGTACTTGTGTAATATATTCATGAATGATTACATCGAAAAATAAATGTAATCATTCTTTTTTGTTTTCAGGGTGAGAGAAACAAAAGCAGCGAGGGTAGCGGTACTGAACATGTACCACATGATGGTGGGGAGTTGCCTCATGGTGGTGGGGAGAAACCTAGCCATTAAGGTATGCATGCTATAAAATGGAAGTATTTAATTTAATTTTAAATATATATTTGATGACATGTACTAATAAATTTATTTTGTGAATGGAAGAGAATGTAAGTGCTCACGCTCAACTGGAAGAGGAACAAATGGCAGAACCAATGAGCACTCCAGTTGTCTCATCTAGTCAACCAACAGGTAAAGATCATTGTAAGGATATTGGAAATTCTCTAGTGACCTCCACGCCCTACTAATCGACGTACCATAAGTATCGTACGAGAGATCATTCTGACACAATCAACAAAAAGAGAGGGAACAACAAATACAACAGGAAATGACAACAAATTAGATGTCCCCATCTTGGAATTTATGAAATAAAAAACTAAAAAAAAATCTAGTTGTTTACATTTAATATTTGTATTTGACTGAGTAAAGAAATGAAATATTTACAGTTTTGTTACAATTTTCTTGATTTATTTGGTGCATGGTCATATTTTAGATTTGAGGTTTATAATGTGAATATTATTGCTCATTTCATATTTCTGAATATGTTTGACGTATTTCAAGGACTATGGTTATCCTCAAGGGGCTGGCCACCCCTTCTTGAGTTAACTTGAGGAAGATGAGATGACCATATCGTTTATAATTGGTTTTGATCTAATATATCCATGTTATTGTTATTTCAACATTGTTGTGTTTCATTAACAACTTAGATCTTATATATATTGCTACTGTTTTTTTCCAGTACTTTAATGATTATTGCAGCTTGTTGTTTGATAGTACTGTGATGATTAAAACAACTAATATACCTATATTTGTGCTTTTTACAATTTATATGTGATTTTTTTGTTCACTTCGTTGCATAACTTATTTTTGAATATGTGTGACATCTTCCAAGGCCTATGGTTATCCTCAAGGTGCTAACCACCCCTTGTCGAGTTAACCCAAGGAAGATGAGATGACCACAGGAGCTTCCTTATCTGGTGATTATGATTACAAGTTTCCACTCTTTGCATGAGACATATGAACACATACAGTTTAGAACACATACAGTTTAGAAGGTCGGGTAACCTACCCTCACGTTGACTACATGTGCATGAGCCTAGTATGATGTCATGTTTCCTTTTTATGTTACGTTGACTTGCATGTTTACTTGTATGTGATGTTTAGCCTTGTGGTGACTCGTGATTGACCGTTGTATGGTAACGTTGAGATATACAATCCTTAAATGTTGACGTACAACTTGTTGATGACTAGCGTGACTCCTTAGGTGTGTTGTCCACCCTTGCGTTGACCATAAGATCCCTCATTAGGTGCCATCAACCGTAGTGCTACCTTATATGTCTTTTTTGGAGAATGTTGTTGTCATTTTTTATTGTGATTTGGTTGTAGTGTTGTGTTGCTACTATTTTTTATTTGTGAGGGTTGGAATATCTATTTTAGGATCTTTCCAATTATGGGTTATCTCCTTTCACACGTATGTTGGTCTAGTTGAGTCTCATGCAAGTACCCTAACACTAAGAGGTTGAAGTCTATTTAGAAGCATTTTTTCTAAAGATAAGGGAGTTCTGCCCTAACATCTTATGTTGAGTTTATAATTGTTTCATATCTAATATATATTGCTATTGTTATATATTGTTGTCTTTCATTAACAACTTATATCTGATATAGCTTGCTACTATTATTATTGTTATTGTTTTCAATACTTTAATGGTTATTGTATCTCATTGTTTATGGGACATGATGGACATGAAGGATATTGAGGTATGGTTTTTCTTTTTCACAAACATGACATGATTTTATCGTACTGAGTAATACATACAACATAACAATTGTGCCATATTATTTTTCTTTACAGGTCATTTATCTTGTAGACCTAATTGATGAGGTTGTTATTCAAAATCTTCATATGTACAAAGACATAGGTTTCTATTCAAAATATATCTTGTGGTGTTGTGTGAGATTCCTAGTATTTGTACATAAGGCATGCAGTCCATTTCCATAAGCGATGACTCTTTTGAGGGATACGTCAAGTCCAATAGTATGTTAGAGGCATCACGAAGATTGGAGGATGGTTCACAAGGTTATATTTTTTCTATATTTTCTTGTGGTCACTTACAAGTGTTTCTTTCTAGCTCAGTAACATTGATGTTATGAAGAACCTATTTTTCCTTTATGAACATGGTTTAATAAAGTCTTAATCTGGGATGATAAATTTTATCCAAACTTTCTAAATGATTTTCCTGGTATGTTGTCGATTTTTTTTCAAGCAACAAGTCTTCCCTTCGTAGGAAAATTGTGGTGCAAGAACATCAAGTTAGCAATAAATAGTGGTCTTAATTACTTAAGAATCCCACATCTAGGCCTAATGTCAGAAGGGGGTTACAAAGAGAATTGTTAGCATCTTTGTGGGATGACTAGGTAAGCTTCATAATTCAAAATTTTATTACACGTGAAGGGCACTTCTGTATTGTTTACCATTATCACATAAATATTATGTTATATTTCAAAAATGGTAAGCTCATGAATATTCCTTATTACTTTTTCATGGATCTCATTATTATGGCCAATGCATGTTGTTACAGAGCAAGGGATAATAACACAAGTATATTTCATAAAGGACGGATTCATATGGTACTACAATATTGGTTGTAAAAATGATAGCTCACTTGGGGTTCAATTCTTAAAGGTTTCCATAAAAATTAGAGGGAATGGTTATCTACCCTTATTCTTTAAAAAATATAACCACCAAGAATCTGCAACAACATCATCCCATAAGGAATCCACTACCATGGTTTTCAATTCATTACATGAAGCCTCAAAAGGGGATCCACCAACACTTATTGTTGATGAAATTGTTACCAAATAAAAAAAATAGAAAAATAATGTTCCAAGTTAGCAAGTTTGATATGGAACCATAGTCAGCGTATGAGTCCAAATATTAAAAGGAGTGTGGTCCAAAAAATCCCTTGGTGGAGGAGCAATCTTTCACTAATAATATGTAGTCATATATTGGAAGTAGACATATCAAGGGTAGGCCAACAACAAAAGGTACTTCTATCAGAACACATAAAGGTAGACCAAGTTTCTTATTATACCTTCATACTAGTCACTTCAATAATATGCATTCCTAAGATTATTACACAAAAATTTAAAGGTGAAGAGTGAAAATCATAAGTTTAAGAAGAAACTTGAAGGGTTCATGTTGCTTACTGATGGTTTGCATGATTTTATTTATTCACGATGGTCCCCACTACTAATACCAAGCTCCATTAGTGTGAAAACCAAAGGGAACTTCTATGCTCCAACACTACTGCTATAATTTATTTTTTAAATACACATAAATCGTCACAATAGTGATGAAAAAATACTTGGTCGCTTCTTTCCTGGGCATCAATATTATGTGGCTATAGCGACAAGCATCCATCGCTTCTATATAAAATGTATAGATATGTACGTCACTATAGAGACAAAGAAACATTGTTATAGTGACAAACTAACGTTGCTATAGCGACACTGTAATGTTGTTATAACGACAAAGAAGTGTTGTTATAGCAACAAAGAAACGTTGCTATAGCGATAAATGAATGTCGCTATAGCGATGAATAGAGTTTTTTTAAGCAGTGTCCACTTACTCCACGTGTCATCTCTTTCTTGTCACCATAGCGATGAAATGTTCGAAGTGTGGCTACAACAATGAGAATTTTTCCACAAAATTTTGGGCTCATGTTCGTCGCTATAGAGACACAAAAGTGTTTCTATAACAACGGTTTTCCATGGGAAAAATGTTCTCATCCACTAGTGATTTGGAGAAACCTTGTGCCCTCATGTTACCATGGTTCCAAAACTTATAAACCGCACATATTTGGAGATATTGTTGTGTGGGAAATTTTCCTATCACTTGCCTATCTACTTGATCATGCTCTCTTGTTTTCCATTAAATCACCATCCTGCAAGAGAGAAAGAGATTTGTGAGTCAAAAAATTAAAAAATATCAATTCACGGTGATACATGTGGGTCATAGTTTTAACAGCCGCATGGGGACATGGGAAGGATTCAGTTTTCCCACATAACCACACCTATGTGCGTGACTCAATAAACTATGACCCGTGTGGACAAATTTTACCAATTTTATGTTAAAAAATTGACCACCAAATTTAAAAATTAATCCCTTAAAATTGAAGTTCAAGATGAGTTTACTTGGTCCATGTGGCTCATGATTTTGACCTTTGTATCCCTTGGAATCGTTGATTCAAGATTGAGGGTGAAATGAGTTCCAAAGGACTATTGTGGTAAAAAATGAAAATGGTATGGTAAAAGTTCATATTTTTACTATTTAAACAATTTTTTACCCCAATTTTTTATAGTTTTATAAACCTTTTGGACTAATATTATGGTGTGACGCACTTTTTGAGGAAATGTGTCTGGGTCATGCCCGATTTTACCATTTGCTAGAATTTTCTTGCCTCGGATAGGTATATATCGTCCATGACATATAAGATGGGGATTCACTTTGCCTGCTTTTTTGCATTATCTTGTGGCTATGATTCATAAAACTTAGGTAGAGACCCATTTTTTTAGCAACATAGAACCTTCTAGCTGCTTATAGAAGTGTCATTTAGTGATTTTTCAGACCATGGATGCCCTAGTTAGATCCCATCTTGTCATTTGGTGCCCATGCTAAAGCTCCTCCTTAAGTATGGGAGTCCCTTATAGTCCCATGCACCATCTCCTTGCATGGAAACCTCAAGTTTCTTCTCATATATTATTATAGCCATCACCCACGGTGACTCCCTTTATATCAAGTTGTAGTTGCATATCATTAGTATGCTTGCATTTTTTAGCCTAATGTTGGATCCCACTTTATCATTATAAGCCAAACGACCAAATAATTTCTCAGTCCCACCCAATAATATCCTACCATTTAACCTTTGTAGCTTGATTTTACCTTTCCCCAGAGGAAACATCCCCCCCGAATGTCCTTATCTTGCATGTGTTTCCTTGCATTGAGCATAGGTATGTTCCACTGCATGGAACTAGTTTGCTTGCCCGCAAAACTCGTTTCCTCTCTTTTGTACCATAAGAACTCTTCTATTTTTTTTCAAGCTTCTATAATATGAAAAAAGATAATATAAAATAAATATAAAATATAAAAAACAGACAAAAATATGATATTATCTTATATTGGCAGCAGTCATTTCGCCTTTAAACAGAGCATCCATTTTGAGTCTATACATCATAGGTTGGGTTTAGTATGGCCTTATGAAGTTGAACTCATTACTCAAAGTTTTATCCTTCGATTGGTTAAGCTTCCAGTCCCTATGGAGACTTTGTCGATACCTCCCGCGTCACAGAGTTGTGTCAATGTTCATTGTTGAGTCTATGTTGCCTAAGTTTATCCATCTGCATCATGCTCTTGTTCAAAGGAAGTCTATAAACCTGAGTCAACCATTCCTTATATTTCTTGACTTTGCATGTCATCCATCCCTTCATAATTTCATTCCAAAATCGTATGAAGTTGTTGTGCTACCTAGCACCCTGGGCCTATTTTCATCAGTGGCAGGTAACCTTGAACTCAACTGATGACACCTCATCATTGTTCAATAACTGAGTGGTTTCCCTTGTGTTCGACAACAATAAATCTATTCACACATTGGGATTCATTTCATGTCTTGTATTCCATTAGAACTCATTGGTGGTTTCCTCACTTTTGTCGGTAGTTTTCATATGATTGGATGATATTCATAGGATTTCTTTCATGTACTACTTGCATCTGATACATGAGAGAAACACACATGGTTACTGGTTTGTGCATATACTGGTCGTTCGAGTTCTTCCAAATCATTCATCCTTGTTGCATACATCATGTTGTTTGATTGGGTATTCCCTGATTCCCTCCTTCCAATGGGTCTCATTCCATCGAATTCAAATCATCTATTATGGAATTGGGATCTAGATTCAGATGAGTACCTTGAGACTTACAGTCATCAGTAACAGGCTCTCTTGTTATTGAGAGATTGGATTACATTAATGTATCTTAATTGATCGATTCTATAAGTGTTCAAACTAAAAACCTTTATTCACACTTATTGAATGTATTCGGTACCTTAACACCCATTTTCATCATCGTTGGGATGTCTCACTTATGTTAACGATATACCTTAATGATCAGTAATCAGACGATGTTTCACCATGTTTGACTTCAATATTCTTATTCATGTGATGGGACATGTACCATTGGAATTTTGTGTATAATACCTGAGAGTGTGGTGGCATATTCCTATATTCTACTATCCTTTATCGTGGCAATACCTATGGGACCTCAGTTCTCATGGAAAAGTAGTTTGTGAATATTTGTGGCTGTGACCAATTTTGGAATATGTCTATTATGTACAACTTATTCACATCCATGAACACCTATTATATGTATATGCACATGGGAAGACTATGCACTTCAAATCCACATTCATGTATACAAATTTAATATTGTATTGTTATGATGAGTGGTTAGTTCTTCTGGATGGGTCTCCACTACTCCACTTCTGGGATTTCTAATGTTTTTCATCCATCATGATCATCCCTTTGACCTCATACATTAGGTGGGATCTTTTATATCATGATTTTCCACATCATATGCAACATGCCTTGATGTCCTACCTTGTTCCTTTGCAGACTCATTAAAACCCCCTTACTTAGTTAAAAACCCTAAAAATCATATTTTTGTTGATGTATGCAAGTCAACAACACTACAGACCATGTATATGCATCTTGCTCCACTACAACACATGTACGTCGGGTTTCAAGCTTAAAATTAAAATACTTCGAGTTTTTGTTGCAAAGTCACAATTGTTATGATCCTTGGCCTTCCATATATAGGAAAATGTCTGAATTCGACCCTCCGTCTCCTTAAGGTGATATGCAATTGAGTCTAATATAAATGGGACATTGACTTAGATATTCAACTTTACTTTCATTATCATCACCCTTAATGTCTACCCTCGAAGAATGCACCAGAAAAGCATTTGATGGTTTTGAATCTTTGTTGAGTTGAGTCCTATGTACTTCACTTGGATTACATAATTATTCAATATTATGCAATTGGGCGAGAGATATATCAAATCCTTCAAACATATCAATTACCAGAGCCTGAGGTGAGATATACTTAGGATCCAATTTCATTAAGAGAGTAATATATTTCAAAATGATATCATTGGAAGTGAATTCACAAAGGTTAGATACTTTCTTAGATGGATCTGGGTATTTTTAGTTATACTTTGAATCATCATTTGAGTTATCCTTAATGGGGTGTGTTATAATAATAATAAACCCATTCCCATACTTAGGATATAATTATGAATATTCTTGATTAATCCTGGGTTCTAGACTAGCTAGTTGGCATCCACTTGCACCACTTGGTAAAAAAAATTCATGAATACATCTAGGAGTGCACTTCACAAATTATGGATAAGATTCTTCCAAATTTATAGACTTCCCAGTTTAGTAAGTGTGCCTTCCTGCCTTATCCATACTTAGACTGTTTTTTTAGCAGCTTTAAGGTAAATAGCTGAAAGCTAGTCTCATGGAAACTGTCTTCTTTTTTTCCCTATTCATCCTCCATATTTTTCTCTCTTGAAAGCATGAACTTATTGAATCTCCATCACTCATTGGCTGACATGTCTTATTCAAGTAATTTGTGACCTTCCTGGACTGATTTGGAAAGTGTTTTATGCACCTAAGGGGATTTTTTACTTTTAGTAAGCCTTCCAATTGTGAGGATTCAAATTTACTCCTTAGGAATTCGAATCTCTGATGTAATTATATATTTGCACAATGTATTCTTTTATAAGGTTGGATGATGCACACTTATTGAATTAAAGTTAGGTTTATGCACCAACTTTAGTCTCCAATTTGAGTGGATCTTTGCATGTATTCTAGCAATTTTTTGTGAGTTCAAATGTACTAAGACTGAGCTTTATTTCCACATGGTATTAGAGATCCCTTATCTTGATTTTTATCCTCTCTTTTTTCCTATTTCATCACTCTCCCAGGGAGCGCATTTAGTATACTCAGGGCGTAGTTGTTGAAGAAATGGGTCAATCTCACCATATCATCTTAACTCCATTAAACTACTTCAAATGGAAGGCATATGTGGAGATTTTGATGAGGATCAAGGGGCTCTTCAAGGTGACCATGGAAACTGATGCCGATGCTAACACTACAACATAGAAGATCAAGTGGCACCATAGGAGGGATGAGGCTTATGGTCTCTTATGTCTCAGTATTTCTAGATACCTTATTTTCCATCTTGATGGATTGACATCACCAAATGAAGTATGGGAGAAGATTCAAAATTTGTTTGGAAAAAAATTGAAATGAGAGGACATCAACTAGAGAATGATCTTAACTTACTGAGTCCAAGCAACTTCAATTCCTTACAAGTCTATTTCTCCAAGTTCAAATCTCTTGTGCTTCAGCTAAAGAAATGTGGATTCTAAAAGAAGGATGATCCACCTAGTCTTGTCCATAATTTCGAAGTGGTTGGGATATTATAAACCCACTTCATACTTAAGATAAAATATTTAATCATTTCTGATTAATTTCCTACCCACTAGCCTAGATAGTTGGCATCCACTTGCACCACTTGGTCAACACTTGCTATATATACCCCAGGAGCGTGTTTTTCCGTATTCATGTTAGATATTTCCAACTTTATTGACTGCCAAATTTAGTAACTACACCTTCCTGCAGATTATGTCGGTATACTACTTTATTCCAACTTTTCATTGGATAAGGTAAATCTAGCCTACTAGGAAACTGCTATCTTTTGTGTCCAACCCATTCTCCATGATTTTCTCTCCAGATTCCAGGATCAGCATGTTTTTCCATAATCCATGGAAACTCATTCATGCTTTAGCTAATTCATCGGGTCCTTGACTTATTATAAAAATGCTTTAGTCACCTATGGGGGTTTATCATATTTAGTATGTCTGCTTTTTGAGCTAGATGAGTTGTATCGTGTGCAACTCAAATTTACCTATGAGGGATGTACTATTTATGTACACTATTATTCATCATTAATCAATGGAAGGATACACTCCAATATTCATCTCTTATTTATGTGATTCAGTCTCTCTATCTTCTCTCTATTTTCCTTGTGCATGCTTGTTAGAATTATCCTATAGCAAGATCTACTTCCTGTGCTTCTTCTTTGCATCGAGGCTCTATTACTACATGGTATCAGAGCTTCAATTCGTACATGGTATAAATGCACAAGGTTTATGCGAGTTTCCATATTTTTAAAAATTTTAAACTATTTATCTTTGATGAATTTATTATTTATAGCACAAGTTTTCTAGAGTTCTATATATTTGAGGAGCTATATGTTCTCTCTATGAGAGTGCATCTAATCTCCTATTCCTCTCTGAAGATGAGCTTGTATTAAGCTTATAATATTTTCTCCTAACTTTATTCGTGCAGGTTGCAGAGAGTATCTCCTTGAGTGCATCAACATCTTAGTATGGATTCTTCTTTAGCTATGATCATAACTTCCTTCAACTATCATGAATGGAATGTCAATATTGGCATTTTGTTGTGTATTAAGGGACTCTATAGAGTTTCTATGGCTTTAGAAAATGAACCTAATTTTGTTGTTGAGAAAGCTAAGTGGAATAATAGGTTGGATGAAGCATATGGATTGATTTTCCTCTCTATTTATCTTGATCTATGTTTCATATAGATGGTTTGACCACTCCAAACCAAGTATTGACCAAACTTAACGGAGTACAAGATGAGATAACAGCGCATCAGTTGGAGAATGAGTTACTCTCATTGAGTGCAACCAGTTTTGATTCTATTGAGGGTTTCTTCACCAAATTCAAGTCACTTGTTCTATTTCTCAAGAAATGTGGGATTGAAAATAAATAATATCAATTTATCATTTTCATTCTATCAAAATTGGGTCCTGAATACTCAGTTTTTGTGTCTACTTTTCATGCTACTGGGCTTGTTATTTCTAATTGGAAAATGCCTTGTTTGAGTACATTATTTGATTCACTGACAAAGGAGAAAGATAAATTGATCTAGATGGGTGATCTTATATCCTCCAAGGGAAAGGATCATGCTCCTATAGTTCAAAGAAGTAATAATTCCAAATCAAAAGAGAAGAAAATTGTGAAACAGAAGAAACCAAAGTCATATTTTGAAGATGAAGTTTCAAAGCCTACTGATGAAGATTCAATGAAGAAAGTCAAGAAGAAAGGGAGAAAATACAATTGTTATTATTGTAGTAAGGGATTTCATTCATAGAATAAATTTTTTGATAATAATATCTACATCATGTCTCATCTACTTGAGAAGCATAACATCGAAGTTGCAGATGAGCTAGAGAAGCCTGTTGAATCCTCATAACACTGTCATATTGCGGAGTTCCAAGGGAATATAAACTATGCCTTGAGTGCCAGAGTTAAACCCTTTCCTAATATATCTGATATAAATTTACTTTCTGACATATTAGAATCACAAATATCATATCATTTTTTGAATCATCCACCTATCAATCTACTAGATCCATCTCCCAATGATTGTGATTTTTCACTAGATCCTAACTTGTCTTTAAGAAAATATTCCTCACTCCATTAAAATGGTTATAATTCTGATTTAGAAGCATATATTCATGCTGATATTCATGTTATGAAATCATCCATACCATCTACCATGCCTATGAAAACTCCTAATACTATACAAACCCCAAGTTCACTAGTCGATTCCTCATTGGTTTCCTATGCAATGTTACTTATAACAAATGCTTTCAAGTCTTGTTTATTTTTCACTAGTTGGTTATCCATGACCTTAGTCAACATTGTAATTATCTTACACATGTTTGGATATTTTATAAACACTTATGTTTCATATCTCAAGTGCATCCATCATTCATATTTCTACACTCATCAGTTTTCCCCAGTTGCTCAAACTTTTCCTACTCTAGACCCATATCCTCATGGAGACACTACATTTGGTATTTCATGTTCCATATGATAATATTTCTGATATATCAGAGTATTTTCATCCTCATATCATATTTGGCCCAAGTGCTACATCAGATTGGAATAAAGATATGTGATCTACATCACAATCTTGCAGTTATACAAGAAACTGGTTGTGTAACTAATTGTCTTAATTTTTGTACTCTTTGGGAAGGAGTATGCACAAATCTCTTTTCCTTTTCAGATTGTGTTTGCAAGTCAAATTTTCTACCAAAAAGAATCATTCAGATAATTCTCCTACTTCATCAGATGATGAGATACAAGGAGTCTCTCCTCTTCCTTCTTGCATATTCTACACTCTAGCGCATGACCATGGAGTCTACAAACTTATTCATCAAATATTTCACCAGAAGCAATTCATTCAGCTCATTCAAGTGAATATAAATACCTATTGAAGACATGTTGTTCAAAATTTTGTGCCTTGTCCTTTCTTGAGGGAGTATTTTTACCATGTGGTTTTTCCTCTTTCCTCGGCTTTTCCGGACATTAAACATTGTAAAGGGTGACCATAGCCTTGTTGTTGGGCCCTATATGCATCTATATTTCTGACATATTATCATAAATTCATACTTAAATGGGTTTTTTTAGATATTATAAACCCACTTCATACTTGGGATGAAATATTTAATCACTTATGATTAATTTCCTACCCACTAGCCTAGATAGTTGGCATCCACTTGCACCACTTGATCAACACTTTCCATATATACCCTAGGAGCACCTTTATATTGATTTTTGTTAGATCCTATGTTAAGATTTATAATCCTCCCTTGTCCAGATATAGTCTATTAGATCATTTTCCTAACTTAGGATTCATTTGCTAGAGTTTGGTGCCGCCATGATTTTAGTGCCACTTGGTTCCACTGGCGCCAATACCTACACTTTAGGATCCACTTTGAGTGCCACCATAAGCTTCCACTAGTTGATTGTAGTTGGTAGGTATTTATGATAAGTTATGCTTCAGTTACATTCAGATAGATTTCCTTCAGTTCAATTAGCGCCAGTCTTGCATGGTTCCTTGGAGTAGGAGCCATTTCTCACCTACCTACTGGTTTAACTGATTGATAGGCTAAATTAGACATGTTGAGTTAGACTAGTGAGCTTCGATGGTGATTTAGACACTTTTAGTTGGCCAACCAATCAGGATTGAGTTGGTAGATTCGAATCTTATCCACATGATTCAAATTATCCTTATTGTAACACTATTGTATACAGATGGAATTAATGAACATTAATGTTGTAATATATTGATTAATTCTTATCATTTTTTATTTGAATTTTTTCTTGTTTAGTGTACATTGTTCATTCCATTACACTACATAATCAAACCTTTCAATTACACTCATTGCAGGTAGATCAATGGTTCAATAATTCAAACATGGTATAAGAGCCTTGTTCAAGATAGCAGCAAGTATGTTCGATCTCCATTGTACACCAAAAGCAGCTGGGTTTCCACATAATTCCTACAATATTTGCCTTGCTAACTCTAGATTATTCTAGAGAAGTCTATGTAGGTGTGACGATCCCTGAGAAAGTGTACATGTCGAGATGGAAGGCTTCATTCTGACATGATTGCAAATTTTTTTTGGTTTTTGCAGTGATACATGCAGGTACCTATGTAGCTTGTTGAAGAATTGAATGTTCAGAAGAAATATTGATGGATTCCTCAGCTCTTGTACCTCGGATCCTTACACCCTTCAACTATGTTGATTGGAGGGAAGATATGCATGTCTCCTTGCACAAGCTTGGACTTTTTAGGATGAAAATGGGTAGAGAGATAGAGCCTCATCACCCTACTGAGAAAAATAAGTTCTTGAATTGGTTGGAGGAAGCATTTGGATTCCTATGCACTCACATCTCCCAGGATCTTCTCTTTCACCTTCAGGGATTGAAGAATCCTAAAGAAGCTTAGGAGAAGCTCGAATAATTGTATTGAAAACAAGATGAGCTTCGAGGGAAAATATTGGAGAATGAGCTAATTGCATTGCATCCCAACAGTTTCGAAACTATCCAATAGTTTTTCACAAAATTCAAGTCACTTGCACTACATTGTAAACAATGCGGAATAGAGAGGAAAGATGAGCAACTGGTTCTATCAGTACTTGGAAATATTGGCTCAACATACTCTGTCTTCATCTCTACCTTCCATTCTGGAAGAGCTTCCATACCCAACTGGAAGATGCATTCTCTTGATGTCTTTGTTGAGTCCTTAATACAAGAGCAGGACAAGTTGGTTCAAATGGGAGTGCTTCAAACTTCCAAGAATCAATATCTCTTGATGTCAGACTCAACCAATGTGCAAGATAAATGGAAGCACAAGTGGAAGGATCCAAAAGCCTATGATTCAAAGCCAAAAGAGAATCAGAATTATTCTGAAGGAGCCTTGGGTTCCAAGAAGAAGAAAAAGTTTGAAAAGATTATATGTCCATACTATATGAGAGGCTTTCATTCTGAAAGCTAGTGCATGAAGAAACAAATCGACCAACTGTAAACACTCCTTAAACAGAACCATATTACTCTTCCACAAATATTAAAGAAGTCTGATGCTAGAAAACTGACAGAAGATCATGAGAGGTTCCATTCCTTGAAGGTTGGACTCACTTGGTCGAAACCTTACTTAATAGATTCTGGAGCATCCAACCACATGGTTTCCTCCAAGGAATCCTTCACCACTCTCAATCTCACAGGAGGGTCTACTATTCATATGGGTGATGACTCTCAGATCCCAACGATAGGAAGAGGTTTCGTTAAAATCCAGCATGGTGAGTTCAAGAATGTTCTCTATGTGCCCTCTCTTGCAACAAATTTGTTGTTTGTATATCAGATGACTCACATTGGCTCACCAAAGCAAGTTGTATTTGGCCCTGACTTAGTAGAGATCACAAAAATATCAATTGGGAATACTATAGCAAAAGGAATTGCAGACCATGCCTCCAAGTCATATGCATTCTCTCATTTCATGCAATACTCAGATCCAGTACAACCACGACTTCTATTTGAAGCAAATAAAGGTATCAAAACTCCTTTACTTTCTATTGCAGATACAAATTTATTGTCTAACATTTCAGATTCAGAATAAGAGAAAGACCAACATGATTTTATGTTGAGTTTACACCTCAAAGAGATCTAGATCTAGATCCAACATCCACTTCATCTCAGCAACTGGAATGGGTTCGAAAACTCATTAAAGCATCTTGGGATGGTGCGGGGGATCTAGATGATAAGAGAAGAATGAGGTCCAGTGTCAGAAAAGAGTATGTTGCATTGTCCCACACATATCCACTTCTCCGTGAGAGGTGCTTCATGATGTTGGGGTCGTATCCTCAAACATTCAAGGAATCTTGCCATGATCCAAGATGGCAGGAATATATGGATGAGGAATTTGATTCACTACATGACAATTAAACTTGGGAAATTGTCTCCTTAACTCCAAGGAGGAAACTTGTTTAGTGCAAATGGGTCTACAAGACCAAGATATCCTCTGAAGGAACCACAACCAAGTACAAGGTTTGGTTGGTGGCCAATGGATACTCACAAGTTGAAGGATTGGACTATAATGAGACATTCGCTCCAGCAGCAAGAATGGATTCTATCAGACTTGTGTTTGCAATTGTAGCTTCAAAGAGATGGGAGGTACACCACATGGATGTGAAAGTGCCTTCCTCCATGGTGACTTGAAGGAATATATCTACATGAAACAACCTGAGGGGTACATTGAGGAACCTTACTTGGTTTTCAAACTGAGTAAATCACTCAATGGGATCAAACAAGCCCCAAGGGCATGGTATTCCAAAATGGATTCCTTCCTCATGTCACCGAAATTTAAAAGATGCAAATCAGATTGCAATGTTTACATGCAGAAGAAAGAGGGATCATTACTATTGATTGTGATGTATGTGGATTACTTGCTCATTACTAGCAGCTCACCTGCTGGATTGAGAAGCATCAAGTCAGTGCTAAACAAAGCATTCGCTATGACTGATCTAGGATTGTTAAGACAGTTCATTGGTCTTGAAGTAAATCAAAATACTTCGGGAATCATGATCTCATAGTCCATATACTCATTAGAAATGCTTAGAATATTCCACATGGAAGACTATAAGGCAGACCCTTTTCCTTTCCTATCTATCATTAGGATAGAGGAAGGTGGATCTACACCATTGGTAGATAGCACTATTTACAGACAACTCATTGGGAGCCTTCTATATCTCACACATTTGAGACCAGACATATCCTATGTTGTGAATGTTGCTTCTAGGTACAGGGAAGAGCTAGATGAGTTGCATTGGAAGGAAGCAAAGTGTATATTGCACTATGTACAGGGTACTAGAGATTATGGGATTCATTATGCAGCTAGTGACAACTTGATCTCATAGGCTTCACATATTTAGACAGGGTTGGAGATGGGAATGATAGAAAAACCACTTCATGATTTGTGTTTATGATTGAATCTGGGCCAATTTTTTTGTCTAGCAAGAAGTAAGCAACACTTTCACTCTCTTCATTATAAGCAGAGTATAGGGGAACTATCAATTCGGTTATTTAGGCAGTTTGATTGCATGGCATCTTGACAGAATTTGAGATTCGCACTTCACCTTCAGTGGACATTTATTGTGACAACCAGAGTACCATAAAAATTTCTAGTGATCGAGTTCAAAAGAAGAGGATGAAGCACATTGAGGTTCACATGTATTATATTTGTTGGGATTATAATCCTCCCTTGTTCAATTTGGTCAATTATGTCTAAATCGAGAGTCATTTCAATCTATTTTTAGTCACTAGCACTATTGGGTCCACTTGGTCTAATTGGGGCACATGTGCCAGTTACTAAAGTGTCAGGAACACTAATTGAGGCCAATTGCCACTAATTACACTTGCATGCATTAGTTTAGGAGCCTCCTAGATCAATCCCTACAAATTAGGAGCCACTGGGAGGGCCGATACCAACCTCCATTAGTTGAGTTGAGTTGGTGACTAGTCAAGCTCAGTTAGGAGTCAGTTACATTTAGTTCTAGTCTATTATATTCAGTTCTACTCAGTTAGCGCTAAGATTGCATGGCTGCATGAAGGTGAGGTGCATTTACTCACCTACCTCATTCAGTTAGACTAGTTAACACTAAATTAGACACTAGAGCTTGGATTTTGAACTCTGACAATGATTTAGACAAGGCCAATTAACCATTCATCCAAGTAGAGTCCAACCAATATGAATTTCCTCACATGGAATCGAATTGCATGAGGCTATTTAGCCATTGTACTTCATTGTAATTATTAACTAATTAATTTTGATTAATGAAAGCATTCACAGTTGCAAGCCATTTTTGCACTGTTTCATTCTTCAATTTCTGAGTAAATTGTGTTATCTATCTTGTGAGTTGTGTGTTGGTCCATATATCTATGTGCTCAATTTAATATGCTATTAGAGCCTCGGTAGGACAAGGAACTTCTCCTAATACAGATTCATACTTGGATCAAAAAAAAAATTAGCAAAATTGCTCCTTCCAGTACTGCACCAGAACCGGAGAATTTACCACTTAAAATCCCAAGTAAAGGAATTGTTGATCAAGCTTGCTTGATCAACTATGCTGGGTGTGATGAGAATTCCAAAAGTGCAGGCTGTTGACCTCATTTTTTCTGTTTGATTGTGTGATTTACAGGTTTATCAATCTTCTTCATTGCATTCACTACAAGTAGCTCGGTCTCCTTCACTGCATTCACTACAGTAGCTCAGTCTCCTTCACTACATTCTAAATGGCCCCTCCAATGGAGCTTCTCACTCCTTTCAACTACAACTAGTGGAAGGATGACATGGAAATGCAGCTACGCTCCAAAATACTCTTCAGACTCACAATGGAGACAGAGGCAAAGCCAGTTCATTATGTTGACAAAGAAAAGTAATGGAATAGGATTGATGAAGCATATGGATGCTTGTGCCTCTCAATCTCTTGAGATATTCTCTTCCACATCAACGGAATGAAGACTCCCAAGCAGGTTTTGGATAAGCTTTCTTCCTTATTTGATAAGCAAGATGATCTAAGGATCTATTAGCTAGAGAATGAATTGATTTCTCTTCATCTAGACAATTTCGAAACACTAAATGACTTCTTCACCAAATTCAAGCATCTAGTGTTTTAGTTGAAGCTGTGCAAGGTTGAGAAGGAGGATGATCAACTCATCCCTACCATTCTCTCAAAACTTGGTGTAGACTACTCAGCCTTTGTATCAACATTTCATTCAATAAAGCTCACTACTCCAAATTGGAGGATGCCTACTCTTAACTCCTTCATTGAATCTCTCACTCGGGAGTGTGACAAGTTGATCCAAATGGGGATCATTCGATCTTCCAGAGATCAAGCAGTTGTTGCAGGAGAACCTAAGGTAGCAAATGATAAAGGGAAGCAAAAGGATGAGTCTCCTGTGGAGAAAGAGCAGTCAAATAATCCTTCAGGGTTGAAGAGAAGCAAGAAGAATGGCAAAGGAAAGACCCTTTGTTCTTACTGTGGAAGGGGATTTCACCCGGAAAGCTCAGGTATAAGAAGAACAATTGATGAGATGGCTCTTCTTTTGAAGAAACATAACAATACTGTACCTGCTAGTGCAAGGAAGGTTGATCATAGAGAAGAAACTGAAGAACATGAAGAGACATGCTATGCACTGAAGGATAGCTTCTCAACAGCACATGCCTTCCTCATTGATTATGGAGCTTCCAATCATATGGTTGCATCCAGAGAATCATTTTCCTCCTTCTTGTCTTTTGACGCTCCTAGTATTCATCTGGGAAATAACAGTCAAATTTGAGCCAAAGGGAAGGGTTCTATCAAGCTTGAACATGGAAAGTTCATTTATGCGCCCTCCTTAGTTGCAAATCTATCTTCTTTATACTAGATGACTCATAGTGGCTCTCCAAAGCGAGTGATATTTGGTCCTGACTCAATGGAGATCATAGATATCTCTACTAGGAACATCATAGCGAAGGGTTTGCAAATCATGCCTCCAAGGCATATGAGTTCTCACACTTCATGCCATTTCTAGAACCAATGCACTCTCAACAACCACTTGCAAGGGAATGTAAAAACATTCCATCTACATCTTTTGTAGTTTCCACTAGTATTGCAGAACCAGTTGTATCAGTTTATGAGATTGAGATTCAGGGTGATTCGGATCCATATCTAGTCCCTACTCCCAAGCAAGAAGCTAGGAAGATGACTGGAAATCCATCTGACACTCAGAAGACAAATAACCTTATGCTATGTCATGCAATATCACCTTCTTCAAAGAGATGCAACAAACTCCCTGTAAGATGCTACATGAAAAGGGATGATCAATCACACTGCATTCAGAAGAATAGAGTGGATCATACACCTCTTCATCCAGAAAGAGGCAAAGGTTACATTCCTCCTTCCTTCCATCATCATTTTGGGAGAAGNTATGAACAGAACATCACGGATGTTGCTTCACTACATCACAGAGGTTGCAGCAACATATTTTCAAGTTTTTCAAACTTGAATCTTGATTCTATCTGCTTAGTTAGAGGGGGGGATTTTTTCCCATGTGGTTTTTTCCCCAATTCCTTGTATTGAGAAGTTACTTCACTTGTTGTAATGGGTGACCTATGGTCTTAGTTACCAAGGCCCACAAATTGTCCAAGTTAGCATTCAGGAGGGGTGTTAGGATTATAATCCTCCCTTGTCCAATTTGGTCAATTATGTCTAAATCCAGAGTCATTTCAGCCTATTTTTAGTCACTAGCACCATTGGGTCCACTTGGCCTAATTGGGGCACAAGTACAAGTTATTAAAGTGTGGGGAATGCTAATTGAGGCCAACTACCACTGATTTCACTTGTATGCATCAGTTTAGGATCCTCCTAGATCAACCCCTACAAATTAGGAGCCACTGGGAGTGCCAATACCAACCTCCATTAATTGAGTTGAGTTGGTGACTAGTTAAGCTCAGTTAGGAGTCAGTTACATTTAGTTCTAGTCCGTTACATTTAGTTCTACTCAGTTTGCACTAGGATTGCATGGATGCATGAAGGTGAGGCACATTTACTCGCCTACCTTAGTCAGTTAGACTAGTTAACACTGAATTAGACACTAGATCTTGGATTTTGAACTCCGATGAACTCCGATAATGATTTAGACAAGGATATTTAACCATTCAGCCTAGTAGAGTCCAACCAATTCGAATTTCCTCTCAGGGATTTGAATTGCATGAGACTACTTAGCCATTGTACTTCATTGTAATGATTATCTAATTATTTTTTATTAATGAAAGAATTCATAGTTACAAGCCGTTTTTGCACTATTTCATTCTTGAATTTCTGAGTAAATTGTGTGATCTATCTTATGAGTTGTGTGTTGGTCCATAGATTTATGTTCTCAATTTAATAATATTTAGAAACTAGTGCATGAAAAAACTATCACTGCATTACTATCCTACAAAGGATCAGACTGCAGGCATATTAACCAAGTCCTTCACCGAAAAGAGATTTGTCTTTATCAGGTCTCTTTTAGGTGTAAAGGCTTGATTCATAGTTCTTGTTCCTCCTTATTTTGAAGGGGGGGTCCCATGAGGTTTCCCCCATTTTCCTCGGTTTATTAAGCATATTTTTAATTCTTTTAGATTGTAATGGGTGACTTTGCGCCTTATTGCCAGGGCCCACAGTTGTCTAGTTTAGGATTAAGGGGGGTGTTAGGATTTATAATCCTCCCTTGTCCAGATATAGTCTATTAGATCATTTTCCTAACTTAGGAGTCATTTTCTATATTTTGGTGCCACCATGGTTTTGGTTCCATTGGTGCCACTAGTGTGCCCCATTGGTGCCACCAGTGTGCCACTTGGTGCCATAGGTACCAATCCCTACACTTTAGGAACCACTCTGAGTGCCACCATCAGTCTCCATCAGTTAGTTGTAGTTGGTAGGTAGTTATGCTAAGTTATGCTCCAGTTACATTCAATTAGATGTCCTTCAATTCTGTTAGCGCTAGTATTGCATGGTTGCATGGGGGTAGGCACCATTTCTCACCTACCTCATCAATTTAACTGGTTTAATTGGTTGATAGACTTAATTAGACATGTGGAGTTAGACTAGTGAGCTTCGATACTGATTTATACACTTCTAGTTAGCCAGTTAGTCGGGATTGAGTTGGTAGATTCGAATCTTATCCACATGATTTGAATTATCCTTATTGTAACACTATTGTATACCGTTGGAATTAATGAAGATTAATGTTGTAATTTACTGATCAATTCTTATCAGTTTTCTCTGAAATTTGTCTTGTCCAGTGTACATTGTTCATTCGATTCCAGTGCATAATTAAACCTTTCAATTAGACTCAATTCCTGTAGATCAATGGTTCAATAATTCAAACATTTTACCCACTTTATTGACTTCCAGATTTAGTAATTGTTCCTTCCTGCATATTCCATCTTTGTACTGCTTTATTCCATCTTTTCAATGGATAAGGTAAATCTACTCTACTAGGAAACTGCTATCTTGTGTTGCCAACCCATCCTCCATGATTTTCTCTCCAGATTCTAGGATTAGCATGTTTTTCCATCATCCATGACAACTCACTCATGCTTTAGCTAATTTGTGAGGTCCTTGATTAATTAGTAAAGTTCTTTAGCCACCTATGGGGGTTTATCATATTTAGTACATTTGCTTTCTGAGCTAGATGAGTTGTGTCCTATGAAACTTGAATTTACCTATGAGGGATGAACTATTTATGTACATTGTTATTAATAATTAATCAATGGAAGGATACACTCCAATATTCATCTCTTATTCAAGTGATTCAGTCTCTCTGTAATCCTCTACTTTGACCACAATAGTCATTTTTTTATTTACCTAGCTTAAGAGGTCTTCATCACTTCACCAGTGCATGTGGGACAAATGTACTAGACATCTACCACTTAATGTGTCTATTTTCATGCATTTTGGTTCTCCAGAGATCAATCCCTATAATTTAGGAACCCACTCGGAGTGTCACCAGCAGTGTCTAGCAGTTGACTCCAGTAGGTATTCAGTTATGACCAGTTGTGCTCTGATCCCCATCAGTTAGATCACTTCTAGTGTCTCTAGCACTAGTTTGCATGATTCAAGGGAATATATGCACCTTTTTTCACCTACCCTCTTTAGTTAACTAGTTGTGAGTCTTTGTTCACCTACCTTCTTCAGTTAACTAGTCATTACCTATTTTAGTGATCTAGAGTTGCACTAGTTAGCTCTAGTAGTGATTTTCCTACACTGAGTTATCTCTTAAGTCAGTCTAGGTTGGTAGATTCAAATGCCTCTTCAGGTATTCAAATTATTCCTTGATGTTGTATTATATATTCACCCATAATGTGAATATTATTGAATGGAAGAATTATTATTTTGTTCTTCAACTCATTGTGTAATAGCAATTATTCTTCTCTATATTTTTCTTGTGCAATCTATGTGAATACTATTTATGTCCCAAGATATGCCTACCAAAATCTAATAGAATTTACGTATGAGGGATGTACTATTTATGTACACTATTATTCATCATTAATCAATGTAAGGATACACTCCAATATCCATCTCTTTTTCATGTGATTCAGTATCTCTATCTTCTCTCTATTTTCCTTATGCTTGCTTGTGAGAATTATACTGTAGCAAGATCTACTTCATGTGCTTCTTCTTTACATCAAGGATATATTACTACATGGTATCAGAGATGCAATTTCTATAGAAGATTGTTTGTGACTATTTAGTGTCTGTTTCGACCTTCCATGACACAAAGTTGACAGTTTGAAACTGGAATATTCCTTCACTCATAGATTCCATGGAAACCTTGATCCAGGAGCAAGACAAGTTGGTCATGATGGGCACAATTAACCTTCCAAATATCAAGATTTGGTTGTTGGGGATTCAAATATGGATTCTAAAGGAAAGAAGAAGACTAATCCAAAAAATCTTCTTGATCAAAAGAGAGACAATTCCAAGTCTCATGAGGATTCTTCAATCTCAAAGAACCCCGAGAAGAAGAAAGGAAAAGGTGAGATGAGCAAGTGTGCATACTGTAATATGAGATTCCATCTAGATATATCCTACATGAAGAAACAAATTGATATGTTGAATCATCTCCTTGAAAAGCACAACATATCTCTTCCTGGAGGTGAAAAGAAGGAGGGAGGATCAAATTTTGAAGACAAGGAGAGAGTCCATGCCCTGGTTGAAAGCACTGTAAAATCCTCTTCCTTTATAATTTATTATGGAACTTCAATTCATATGGTTTCGACAAGGAAATCCTTCTCCCTTTTTTATGCTTCAAATGGTCCTAAAATTGAATTGGGAGATGACTCTGAAACTAAAAGTAAAGGGAAGGGTGGAGTAGATCTCGACCATGGTTCCTTCTAATGTTTTCTATGTCCCAAGTCTTGTTGCTAACCTCTTCTTAGTTTATCAAATGAATCACACTCGGTCTCCTAAAAAGGTTGTCTTCACTCCCAATGATGTTGAAATCATTGAAATTTCAAATGGTAGAGTCATAGAAATTTTTTTTGTTGATCATAACTCAAAACTGTACAATTTCTCACACTTCATGCCCTTCTCAAACCCCTCTTCTCTCCTTACTCATGCTAATGAATCTAGAAATATATTGCATGAAATGTTTGGCCATCTAAATTACAAGTATATATTTTATTTGTGTGACAAATACATGGTCATAGGGTTTCCCAAAATCAAGTTTTCTAAAGGAGTCTATCAAGGATGCATCTTAGGAAAACACCCAAAGCACAAGTATGAGAGAGTCGATCATGAGAAAACCTCTTCACCTCTTGAGATTATTCATAGTGATATAGATGGTCCTCTCCCTCATATGTCAATTATTCAATCCAAATATGTCCTAACCTTCATTGATTACTTTTCCAAACAGTATTTGGTCTTCTTTATCAAATACAAGTCATAATTGTTTTACCTCTTCAAGGGTTTTAACTCCTTAGTAGAGAACTAATCTGGAAGAAATATCAAGGTCCTTGGATCTGATAATGATGGTAAATATGTCAAGTCTGGGTTCATACAGTTTTGTGAAGATGCAGGTATCCATATGCATCATTCGATTCCTTACACCTCATCATAATGGTGTTGTTGAGAGGAAGAATAGATATCTCAAAGAGATGGCCACTTGCATGATGGAGTCTAAAAATTTTCCACCAAATTTTTCGACTGAAGAAATCAATTGTGAATCCTATATCCATAATAGGGTGCCTCACAAATCCTTGGATGGAATCACTCCTTTCGAAGCTTGGAATGGACATAAGCCTGATGTCTCACACTTCAAGATTTTTGGATCTAAAGCTTGGGCTATAATTCCACCTAAAAAGAGAAAGGATTTGCAGCCCCAAAAGCCAAGAATTTCTAGTTGTTGGGTATTCATAAGATTCCAAAGTGTAAAATATGATCAACATGAGCACTCAAAAATATTTCATCGAAAGGATTGTTTAGTCTAAAGAAGAGCCTATGCCAACGACTAAAATTGGAGAATCATCTTCACCACCACCTGTGATTATAAGTGAAGACTCTAATAAGATTTATGATTATGATATGTCTTATAATGAATATTCAATTGTATATCCAAACAATCCTACAAGACCTAAGTGGGTAGAAAATACCATTCAAGCAGTTAGGGAACTAGCTAGGAATCCTAGTGATTCTAGGAGAACTAGTTCTCAGTTTAAAAGTGCCCTTTATGCCAAATATACAAGCTTTGATAAGTGTTATCTGATGATTGAATATGATCCAAAATCATATGAAGAAGCTTCAAAATAACCAATATAGAAAACAACCATTAAAGAATAATTCCATTCGCTTTCACAACCCAGAAGGTGGCCATGATCTGGTCATATGCCAATAGTTGGCCATCAATCGAACCAGGGTCAAGAACACGCTTGGAAACCTCCCCTTTTAAATCCTCTGATTTCATGGCCTTAACCTGGTCCCATGGATATTTTTCCACTTTCTCAATCTCCTCCTAAATGGATAGAGGAATTTGGTCATGGAAGAAACGAGTTGCCTTATAGGATTTTTTTTGCTCCCTTGTCACCCTCAAGGACTTTCCTTTCTTCTCATTCTACAACACCCTCTTTGATTTTGACCCTCGAGGTTCCATAGTTACCCTCCATAGAATGAAACTAAATTCCTCACACCATTGTCTCCTTATGATACTCCGCACAAGCTCATAAAAAAAGGAAAAAATATAGAAAACTTGCAAAAAATCCAGGGCCTTCCCACCGCTTTTATAGTTCTTTCCACATTGATGTTCATAAATCCCTCTATCATTACTCCATTGATATCCTCAATTCATAGTATTACCACTGCATTCATTATTGAAACTCGTCACATATTATCATATGTAATCCTATGTATGAGGACCCTATCATATCCTATTCTCATCATAACCTACTGAGTGCCTTGATTGTTCATTAACTCAAAGGTTTAATCGATTGAAACTTTTTTCATCTCACTCGATCAAGGCTATCCTCATTCTAAATGGTGGTTGAAGTAATCATGTGGGACCTGTTGTGGGTATCATTAAGGTTGTTCATGTCAATACCTTCCCTCCTTGTCAAGTGGATGTATTTTCATGCCATCTGGGAGCACTGGGAGACCCAATCCTGGGTCCCAAAACTATTCAATTGTCCCTCTCAATATCTTTTATTTTCCTTTTCCCCCACATTTTCCAAAAGGTTTGCAACCTTGTTTCCATATTGCTTGACATGGATAAAATTTTAAGAGTAGGGAATGCTTAGTAGGGATGTCAACTTTTCCAAGATTTAAACAAGCCACCAAATATCTACCAAGTTAGATAGCCTTTTCCCATTCTGTAAACTCTTTTTCATATGGATATTTACTCAAGAATCTCCCTCGATGATGGTAGGTTCCAAGGCTTTGCTGATAAACAAATTTATCCCGAAGAGGAGGCCCTCAAGCTATGCAACATTGTTAGTTTTGTTCCCAATATAAGCAAAATAAACATGCACAATCTCACCTTCCTAGTTCCTCACAATGCCACCAAAACCAGTAGGTCCTCGGTCGCCCTTAGAAGACCTATCAAAATTTAGTTTAAAATATCTCAATGGGGGAAGATGCCAATAGTATGGGATATCCTAGGAAACATTTTTAATTTTTATTTTGATCCATCCTTGATTTGTTGTGCTTAATCCCCATTATGCCAGAATCATTTTCTATGAGTATCTCATTTCCCAGCCCTTATCATCCCAGTGGGTGACTATGATAGTTTCCTAAATATGTATTCCAATATTAGTCCAAATTTCTCGGGGAGGAGTGCACATGGCTTGGAATATTTTTTGATTCCTCTCCTTCTGGATTTACCACATCAAAAATCCCAAGAAAGAAAACCAAATGGAGTTTACAATGAAATTCTAAAAGGCCACAAATTCCTAGTCTCTAACAGTATGATCAGGCCACCCTCTTATACGATTTGAGCGTATGAAAATTTATCTCCCCCCATTGTCCCAAAAATCAGAAGCAAAGGGGTAGGAATCAAGAATATGATCCATAGTTTCCTCTTCACCACAACACATGGGATATTGCGATTGTCCAACCACACCACATCTTTTAATATTATCCCTGTCTAAAATTATTCGGTAAAAGACTAGAAAAATGAAAGCAACAACCTTCGGCCAAGGGTTCATCTTCGAGAATTTTTTCCATATTTATTCCCCTATCTCATCCCGTTGGCTATTCTAAAGTTCATAAGCTTCCTTTGCTAGTTAAAATTACCTTTTGGCGAGTAGCCCCATCTCGGTGTCTTTGGACTATTCTGAGTTCTTACGCATCTGTTCTGGATGTTATCACTAATCCTGGTCCAATCCTCTTTAGGGACCCTCTGAATCCTCCATTCAGGTGGGTTCCATTTACAATAGTCCCTTCCCCAGTCACATGTGTTAGCACTATTTTTAAGCTAAGTAGTTGGAAGGAGTTAAATCAGTGAAAGGAAGAATAAGGTTTGCAAATTTTCTTATCATATGACCTTGAAATGTGTTAATGAAGTTCTACAGATATTTTCAAGGGCCATTTCTAAATTGGAAATACAAGACAATTGAAAATTTCCAATTTTCAACTTTGCTAATGAATGAGAATGAGAAAGTATGTTCCAAGTTGAATGATGGCAAGGAATGGAAAGCCTGAATGCTCAGCGGAGAAGATCAAAGGCCGCAAAATATTTCCGCCAAGGAAAAATTTGGAGCGAAAGAGAGGAAAAGGAAAAATTTTGGTTATAAAATTTGGTGTATTCGCTTTTTGCTTTCCGCTATTTTGCGGAAAGAAAATGTCGGGAGTAGAAAATCAGAAAAGGGAATTTTTAGTTTTGAAAACTTGGTAAACCAAGTTCCGTTTTCTGCAATTCGAGATCTGATGATCGAGGATGACTCTGCTGGGATAAATCAATGGATTGGAAAGGAGAGGGAAGGTGGGGGAGAAAAAGGAAAAAAATGGTTATACAGTTGTGAATCCGCCTTCTGCTTTTCGCTATTTTGCGAAAAGAAAAGGTTGGGAGCAGAAGAGAGGAAAAGGTAAATTTTGGTTATAAAAGTTGGTGAATCCACCTTCTGATTTCCATTATTTTGCGGAAAGGAAAATGAGGAAAGGGGAAAAGAAATAATTTGGTCTCAAAAATTTGGAATTCCATGATCCGCAGTCCGCGGGATCTATGGTCCAAAAAGCTTCCGTATCTTTGATATCAGGTCTGCGGTTAGCAATGATTTCGCTTATCCAAGGTGCAAGAAGGGAAAATCTTGATGATAATTTGGAAAGTTTAGATGGACGGATTGTATTTGATAGAGTTTTAGATCAAAGGTTGATATTTGTTCTGATATTTGAAGTTATATGCAAAATTGGTTAAGGTAAATAAAGATTAATAGCTTGGATTTTCCAACTCCATACCAGTGGATAATAGTAGAAAACTTCGAAAGATCCAAGTACACCTGGATTGCTTGAAGATATAAAGATCACTGGAGTTTAAAGTTGAATATTAGTTATTAGTTATTTAGTATGTCTTTAGAAACAATTATTAGTTAAGAAGTGTCGATTGACACGTGTTAAAACAGTTATAGCTATTTTTAGCAGTTAGTTACATTTTTAGCTCATGGAGCAATGTATTTAAGCTACATTTGGTGATGGAAAAAGGGTTGGAACCCAAGAGATTTTTTGTTATGTACTTTGTGAGCTATCTTTAATAAAATTATAGAGTTGAATGTTGGCCTTTTGCTGCAAATATTCACGTGTATTTCGTAGTTACAGACTGTTACTTCCTTTATTATGTGCATGTCTTTCTTGTTAAACTTGTCATTGTGTGTTCTTTCATATCTGGATTGAGTGTGTACTAGTTTCAAAATTCATACATGTTTATGCTCTGACTATTATTTCATATATCCATAAATCCTTTCAACTAAAGTTAATGCAGAATTCACCTTTTGGTGCTCTGTATTGATGGACTGTCAATATTTCTTCTCTATCACTAGACAAACAACATTTTGACTGTGAACGAAGTATTATCTTACCTTTGCAAAATATTTCCATGCAAATGGTTATGTGATTCAAAAAATATTTGTGACTCCATAGCCCAATGTATCTTTACCTTGTTTCAACCATAAACACAATCTGATTTTTTATTTTATTTATACATCTAGCCATGTTAAAACAAATCAGTGAGAGATCTCTCTCTGAGAAGAAAGAAGCCAGCTTTCTTTCTTAAAGTGGTTATGTTGTTACCTTGGGATTTACCTTCTATAACCTGGGTACATTCTTAGTGATAAAAAATATCGCGTCGTTGCCAGGGAATGAAAGTGCAAATCATCCCTAGGAGAGACGACAAAGATTCCAAGAAGAAAGGATTTCTGTGGGCAAACACAAATTTTTGAAGTTGAAAAAGGTTGTACATTTGCCTTGCCGACTCCAAATTCATTCTAAGCAAGATTTCAAAAGGAATCATGGATTCCAGGAGGTCACATACTCGAGGTAACCCTAATACTGAAATATTACAAAGTGTGGATAATTTAGAAAGATTGTTTAGAAGTAGGCGGAAAGAAAAAATAAATATTTCTCAGTTTGGTTCTCAAGAATTCCATAGAATTCAAGATTTTGGGTGGGAAATTTTTTTTGAAAGGTCCTTGTTTAGATATAAATATGAATATGATTTGAAGGAAACATAAATTAATCCCAATAGGTTAGAATCATATATGCTTGATTCTCTTTGGTGAAACCTTGAAAACCTTGTGAAAACTTAAGAAAGAGCTCTTGTTGTTCAAATTTTTTATCCTTATATCCCACCAACTGTTCAAACCCCTCCATGCTTTCAATCCCCTCCTTTTGTTCCAAATCCACCTAGACCAATGGAGGCTAGGTTTTCTCCTTTGGCCTTACCTGTTGTATTGCACGACCTTCCTCAAAATTATGCCCAAACAATTTCCTTGTATGATGGAGATGGTAATTTCACAGCAAAACAACATGTTGACCTTATTAAGGAGGAAGTATGGAGAATTGTGGACGCAAGGAAATCCATAGGGGTGTTGAAGGCGTTCAATGCAACCTTTTTTACCCTCATCCCCAAGAGTGAAGGTAAAGATTCTCCAGATAAATTTAGACATATATCTTTGTGCAATGTCATTTATAAAATCATTACAAAGGTGATGGAAAATAGGTTAAAACCCATCCTCCCATATCTAGTCTCTCAAGATCAGCCAGGTTTTGTGGAGGGTCACCAGATCCTGGGTGGTGTGATCTTGGTCCATGAGGCGATACGCTCTTTGAATATCACCAAGAAATCATGTATGCTTCATATCAGGTCTCTCAAGAGTAGTTGGGTTTTGTGGAGGGTTACCAGATCTTGGATGGTGTGATCTTGGTCTATGAGGCGACACATTCGTTGAATATTACCAAGAAATCGTGTATGCTTCTCAAGCTTTATATATCAAAATCCTATGATAATTTAAGTTGGCAATTCATGAAAAGAAATGCTCAAAGCTTATGGTTTTAGTTAAGAATGGATTGATTGGATTATGAATATGACCTCTATTTCCTTTTTATATATTATGATTAATGGATCTCCCACAAAAATCTTCATCCCATTTAGGGCTATATGATAGGGGGGCCTCTCTCCCCCTTTTTATTTATTCTCTTGGCTGAGGGTCTTAGGAGGAGAATCGCGGCAACGACTGAGAGAAATTAGATCAAAGGGATAGCTCTGCATACTGGAGTGGATAAGAAAAATAATCAACAATTTGTTGAAGACACGATGCTTATGGGCCACCCTTCAGTCCAAGAATCTATGGCTTTTAAAAAATTCCTAACCTCCTTTTCTAAGGCTTATGGACTAGAGATTAACAAAGAAAATTCAAAGCTGTTTTTGTTTAATACCTCCAGGATTTATCAAAAAAATATAATTCGTATTCTAGGTTCCAGGGGAGATCCCTTCCATCTAAATACCTTGGTGCTCCTCTAGCTAACAGATTTATCATGAAATTTTCATGGGAATATTTATTGGATCACATGAAGAGGAGGTTGTCCAGTTGGGCTCTATGACCTCTCAATATGGTTAATAGAATGGTGTTAATTAATTCGATGTTGCAAGCGATTCCTATCTACCTATTTTCCATCATAAATCCATGAAGATAGTCCTCAATGAGAATAGGAGTATCCAACCCCAATTTCAATGGGGATGCGACACTGATAAGAATAGATGGGAATTGGTAATCTAGGATAAGATATGCAAGCCAAAATATCAAGGAGGTTTGGGACTTAGAGACCCAAAGAAGAACAATGAGGTTCTAGGAGCTAAAATTTGGTGGGGATGGGTTCCCCATACCTCGGAGCTTTGGGAAAAACTACGACATATCAAATATACCTAAGACCACCCGAAGAAGGATCTTGTCAGATTCAATGAGGATAAACAAGGATCACACATTTGGTAGACTACTCTCCATAGTAGGAGCATAATACAAAACCATAGCTTCTGGGAAGTTAGAGATGGAGAGTGAGCGTAATTTTGGGAAAACTTCTAGCATGAGATTCCTAAGTTGTTAGCTCAGATCAAGATGGTAACTAGCTAGGATAGATGATAGGAACTGGGTTTGACAAATGTTAATCAATTATGTAAGCCTTTTGTTATCACTCATAATGTACCCGGGTTGTAGAAGGTAAATCCCAAGGTAACAACAAAACCACTTTAAGAAAGAAAGTTGGCTTCTTTCTTCTCCGAGAGGCATCTCTCACTTATTTGTTTCAACAAGGATAGATGTATAAATAAAATAAAAATTCAGGCAAGATAATACTTCAGTCACAGTCAAAATGTTGTTTGTATGGTGATAGAGAATAAATAATGATATTCCATCAATACAGAGCACCAAAAAGATGAATTTTGCATTAAATTTAGTTGAAAGGATTTATGGATATCTAAAATAATAGCCAAAGCATAAACATATATGAATTCTGAAACTATTACACACTCATTCCAGATATGAAAGAACACATAATGACAAGTTTAAAAAGAAAGACATCCACATAAGAAAGGAAGTAATAGACTGTAACTATGAAATACACATGAATTTTTGCAGCAAAGGTTACCATTCGACTTTGTAATTTTATTAAAGATAGGTCACAAAGTACGTTACACAAAATCTCTCAGGTTCCAACCCTTTTTTCATCTCCAAATGTTGTTTAAATACATTGATGCATGAGCTGAAAAAGTAACCAACTGCTAAAAATAGCTATAATCATTTTAACATGTCTTAATTGACACTTCTTAACTAATCATTGTTTCTAAATACATACTAAATAACTAATAACTAATCTTCGACCTTAAACTCCTGTGATCTTTATATCTTCAAGTGATCCAGGTGTACTTGGATCTTCTGAAGTTTTCTACTGTTATCCACTAGTCTGGAGTTGGAAAATCCAAGCCATTAATCTTTATTTACCTTAACCAATTTTGCATATAACTTCAAATATAAGAACAAATCTCCACCTTTGATATGAAACTCTCCCAAATATGAGTCGTCCATCTACACTTTCCTTTATTGCACCTTGGATAAGCGAAATCATTGCTAACCGTAGATTTGATATCAAATATGCATAAGCTTTCTGGACCATTCATCATGCGTACTGCAGATCGTGGAATTCCAACTTTTTGTGACCAAATTCTATCTTTTCCGCTTTCTGCCTTCTCCTTTCTGCAAAATAGCAGAAAGTGGAAGGCAGATTCACCAACGTTTATAACCAAATTTTACCTTTTCCACTCTTCCGCTTCCGACCTTTCCTTCCCGCAAAATAACAGAAAGCAGAAGGAAGATTCACCAACTTTATAAACAATTTTTTTCCATTTCCACCCCCCGCATTCATGCTCCTTTCCATTCCATTGATTTATCCCAATGGAGTCATCCTCGACCGTCGGATCTTGGACTGTGGAAAACAAAACTTGGGCTTACCAAATTTTCACAACCGAAACTTGCCTTTTCCTCTTTTTCACTCCCGACTTTTCATTTCCACAAAATAGCGGAAAGCAGATACACCAACTTTTCTAACCAAATTTTTTCCTTTCCCGCTCTTCTTCTCCCGATTTTCCCTTGGAGGAAATGTTTTGTGGCCTTTGATTTTATCCACTGAGCATCCAGGCTATCCATTCTTTGTCATCATTCAAATTGGAAATAGACTTTATTATTCTCATTCATTAGCAAAGTTGAAAATTGGAATTTTTCAGTTGTTTTGTATTTCCAATTTAGAAATGGCCCTTCAAAATATCCGTGGAACGTCATTAACACATTTCAAGGTCATATGATAAGAAAATTTTCAAACCTTATTCTTCCTTTCACTGATCTAAACCCTTCCAACTACTTAGCTAAAAAATAGTGTTAACAACTGTCTCTGATTGGGGATGCTATCCTCCCTGCAAGGTAGCAAAGAACCTCGTAGACCAGTGCTGGATCTATTGGGTTGTTCCCAATTTTCATACCTCAAAATTCTTATTTTTGTTTTTTCTGTAAGTAAAAATAAAATAAAGAAATATAGAAACATGGCTACCCCTCTAGATCTTAGGTCCTTCTCTGCGGGCTTCAAATCCTTCGGCTCACTATCTGTACTTTTTGAAAAATAAAGAAACATATACAACTATGATACAAAAATTACTTCCTCCCCTCAGGACAAGTAATGTTTGAGAAACCTTCCATTGAATGGACCTCCTTTCAGCTTAGACCCATCCTGAGGCCACATAATAAAATAATTCCCACCTATATAAGCTGCAATGATATAAGGACCTGCCCACATGTGATCAAATTTACCATGTTTATTTTCTCTAGGAGCATCCCACTTTAAAACCAAATCATTTATCTGGAATTGTTCTTCCTTGACCTTCCTATAAAAAGTGTTCTTCATTTTCTCTTGATGTATCTGCACTTTATCATAAGCTTTGTCTCTTAGCTCATTCAGCTCTGTGATTTGATTTATTCTCCTTCCTTCCAAAAAATCCATATACTAATTGGTACTCCTATTCTCCTTTCTTCCAGAAAATCCATAATCACTGCATATGTGGCCCTTCTTGTAGGTATTGCTTCAATCTACTTTGTAAAAGAGCATGTTGCTATTAATATCCATCTATGTTGTCCTGAATATTTTGGATTTATTTCCCAAATAAAATCCAGTCCCCACTGCTGAAAAGGTGCTTCTACTGATATTGGATTGAGAGGGAGTGGAACCAATTTCCTCTTACCATCAAGTATCTGGCATTGGTGACATGTAGTAGTCTCCTTGTAAACATCTAAAAACATTGAAGGCCAGTAAAAACCATCTCTCAAAATTTTGTTTGTTGTCACCTTCCATTAATGATGCCCACCACAATCTCCTTTGTGAAATTCCTTCATAGTTTTCTTAGCTTGATTATCCAGAAGGCAATTGAGAAAAACATCACCAGGATCCTTCCAATAGAGGTATTGCTTCAAAATACAAAACTTAGCATCTTTCAGCTTCACAGATCTTGTCCTTGTTTTGCTTAAGCCTGCAGGAGCTTGTAAATTTTGCAGAACATAAACAATATCAGAATACCATGGAGACATGGAAAATTTAGATAATACTTGTACCCCTGTGTCAAGCTGATTTGAATGGTTAGATAAAAAAATTCATCTGTAAGGATTCACAATTTGAATCTGTCATCATCTTTGCAATTCCTTGTCCTTTAATCAATTTAGTGGGCTTAATTTCAATGGCATACTCTAGTAACACAACAATCCATTTTGCTCTTTTCCCCTCTGGATCTGGCTATCTGAGAATGCTCTTCACCACATTACTAGGTGTTAGGATTATTAATCCTCCCTTTCCCAATTTGATCATATGTCTAAATCAAGAGTCATTTCTAAATCGGGAGTCCATCCAATCTATTTTTATTCACTAACACCATTGGGTCCACTTGGCCTAATTGGGGCACATGTTCCAATTACTAAAGTGTGGGGAACACTAATTGAGGCCTGCTACCCCTGATTGCACTTGCATGCATCAGTTTTGGAGCCTCCTAGATCAATCCCTACAATTTATGAGCCACTAGGAGTGCCGACACCAACCTTCGGCAGTTGAGTTCAGTTAGTGACTAGTCGAGCTAAGTTAGGAGTCAGTTACATTCAATTCTAGTCCTCTACATTCAGTTAGCACTAGGTTTGCATGGTTGCATGCAGGAGAGGTACATTCTCACCTACCACAGCTAGTTAGGCTTAGTTAACATTGAATTAGACACTTGAGTTGTGTTTTAGAACTCCGATGAACTCCGATAATGATTTGGACAAGGTTAGTTAACCATTGAGTCCTTCGATAATGATTTAGACAAGGTCTTAGTTCCCTTCAGTCAAGTAGAGTCTAATCAATTCGAATTGCACGTGGATATTTAGACATTGTATTATATTGTAATTAATTATCTAATTAATTTTTATTAATGAAAGAATTCACAGTTGCAAGACATTTTTGCACTGTTTCATTCTTCAATTGCTGAGTAAATTGTGTGATCTATCTTGTGAGTTGTGTGTTTGTCCACAGATCTATGTGCTCAATGTAATACTAGGAACATAAGAAATGATATGTGAATGAAGAAAATAAACTCTAAAATCTTTCGAAGACTTTACCAAAGCATATGCCTGCTTTTCCATAATATCATATTTTAAGTCTCCATCCCTTAACACCTTGTTGAAGAAAGCTACGGGCTATTCAACATTCTGATAATTCTTCTATAAAAAAACTCCAACAATAGTATGTTTCGAAGCATAATAAAATATTAGGTGATCCTTACTAAAATATGGGCTTACCAGAACTAGGGATTCTGTGATAGCCTGTTTAATTTCTCTGAAATATTTCCTTGCATCTACTATCCACTTTATCTCATTGTCCTTTTTTTCAGCATATTAGTGATATTCATTAATATTTTAGCAAAACTGGGAATAAACCTCCTAAAAAAGTTTACTTGTCCAATGAATGATTATACCTCATTTTTACTCCTTGGTTCCTCAACCTTTAGAATTGCACTAACTTTGTTTGGATCTATTTTATACCATCTTTTGAAATGGTGTGCCCTAGCAATTTCCCTTTCTCCAATGCAAAAATTGATTTTCTAGGATTCAATGATATGCCATACTTCCTGCACTTTATAAAAAATTTCTCCAAATGCTTCATGTGTTCTCCATCAGACCTTGAAGATACTGTAATATCATCCATGTAGACAACCACAAATTTATCCCTTTCCTTTGCAAAAGCAATGTCCATGGCACACTGGAAAGTGGCCCCTGCATTCACTAAACCAAAGGGCATTTTTCATACATGAAAGTACCCCACAGTGTGGTAAATACAGTCTTTTCTTGGTCTTTAGGCAGTACTTTAATTTGATTGTATCTTGAAAAACCATCCATAGTCAAAATCCTTTAAGATCCCACAACTTTTTGCAAAATATGATCCATTTTGGGTAATGGATAGTTGTCCTTCAATGAGACTTTGTAAAGTTTTCTGAAATCTATGCAAAGCCTGATTTCACCGTTTGTTTTTCTAACAGGAACCAAATTAGCAACCCATTTGGAAAATCTTAGAGTCACTATGATCTTAGCATTGAATAATTTTTTTAATTTCTTTCTCAATAACTGACAACAACATTAGATTAATTCTTCTCAATTTTTGTTTGAAAGGCTTTTTACCAAGTTTTATTGGAATGGTATGTTGTATGATAGAAGTATCATACTCTTTGAGATCCTCATAACTCCAAGAAAACACATCAATGTACTTTTTCATCAGATTGGTATACTCTTATTTTTCTTTAACATGCAAATTCTTGGACAGTTTTACAATCCTTGGAGCTTCTTCAGTACCTATATTTTTATCTTCGAAAATATTATCAACATGCTTTACTTTTGGGTCTTTTGCAACATCATTCTGGTCAAAAAATTTCTCTAAGGGAATCGAACCTCTTGGGATGAAATTGCTCTTTAACTGGATTATATCGTTCCCCCCCTAGTGCATTTTTCAACTTTTTGTTTCCAGCTTGTTCACCTTCATTCTCTCCATCATCTTGGAAGTTCTCAAAATTATCATTTTTATTGTCAATTTGAGTATTTACAAATTCACCAGACAACTCTAAAAATATTTTTATTTGCATATCATCATCAAATACTTGCCAGTATTTGGAGTTGTATGGTATGGAGGGTCTATTTATAATATCAACTTTATACTTTCTCTTACCAGTAGTGGGAGTTTTAAATTTACCAGCAACAATAGGCAAAGAGTCAACTACCGTATTTTAATATATGGGAATCACTCTGATTTTGTGCTTTGTGAAATAATTACCAAACATATCCCATACCTCATTTCTATAAGCCCTCATCCTGGGATGTTTGGTATGATAAATGTCATTTACCTGGCTTATTACAAGCTCTGAATCTCCCAAAACTTGTACCATATTTGCTACCAAATCTTTTAAAGCATTCAGTCCTAGTAATAAAGCTTCATATTCTTCCACATTATTGGTACACTCAAAATTTAACTTATATGACAGAGCTTCAAAATTCCCGGTAGGAGAAATAATATATACACCTGCACTAGCACCAATCTTGGCCATGAATCCATCAAAATACATAGTCCAAAGTCCTTCTTCTTTATGTTTTTTCTCCAAAGCCTCTTGTCTTTTTGCAAACTCTTCATCTTCTTTAGATTCAATTTGTGCAGGAATTTCATGATCACAGGGAGAACCAACATTAAAGAAAATGGAAGATCCTAAATCTGTATCAACAACATATATATGATTACTATCTGCCTTTTCTTGACTGCTAACTACAAAATATGATCTCCTCTCACTATATAACCTTTTGTTCCCACCAACCACAGGAACAGTAGCATAAGACATATCCATTTGCAAACTTCCTTTCAATTTAGAAGTCCAATACCTTGACAACAATACACCAAATTTAGGAGGAATGTCTGCTACAACAACATCCATTACCACAGTCTTAGATGGCATTTTTGTCAAAGTTACCACCATATCCTTGATCAATCCAAGACACCTCACCCTCTTAGAATCAAAGGAATACAAATCTTTATACGGTATAGTAACTTCAAGTACCAAACTTTCTACTACCCCCTTATGCATTAAATTATGAGAAGCACTAGAATATAACATAGCATTGTGCACAATCATATTGTGTACATTTAAACTCAGATAGAAAGGAGGGACCTCATCATTATTCATATCTTCAATTTTTTACCCAAAGACTATGGTAGGAGCATCATTTGTCACCTCGAGGATATCTGGTTGAAATTATCCCTGATTCCTAACCATATATGTTATTGTATCTCTATATTCACTGTTTCTCAACAATACATTGAAAGGAATGGAAATTTTCAACTTTGAAAGTTCTGTTTGCAAATTAAAAGTTGAAGCAACTTTTTCTACATCCACTAGTGTTGTTTGTTTCACTCTTTTTTTTCCTGTTTTATTTTCAAATTCTTTATACACAATAGGTTCTTTTTGTTTTTCATTTTTCTATTTTGTGTTTTGTTGACTACTAGAAGGCTGATTTGAATTAAACCGTCCTTTATTTACAGTAACATCTCTATTTCTCAATTTGATCTTTCTCTGAACATCATCTATAACATGTAAATATCCTCTTTGGTTCTGCTCCGGCTCCTCCTCAAAATCATTATTGTCATCCTACTGAGCAAACATGTTATGATCTTCCTTTATGAGGTATATTTCAAAATCCAAGTCACCAAAATGGTGAATTTTATCTTCAACAGGATCAACCTCTTCTTCATCTCCAACATATTTCTCAGGAAAAGGTGGCATTATTTGCTGATCATCTAGATTTCTAGGATTCCTCATATCTCTCTATCTATTTTGTGGAGGTGGGGGAGGATTTGGCCTTTTGAAGTTTGGGTTTCTGATTTGAGGCTCATTATGCTCTTTGTTCAATGGTCTATTATCTACAGTCATCCTATCCATCAATCTCTCCATTGTCTTCATCATCATTTCAAATTTAGCATCATTAGAAGAGGAGGCATCAGAAGTAGAAGGCACATTTTCTTCTCTAACTTTCCTTTTATCTGCTTCTACTTTATGCTTTATCTTTACACTTGACATCATATTATCCTCCACTTCTAGAGAATCTTTAAACATAACAGGAAGGTTATCTGATTTTCTCTCTCTCAATAATAATGCAAAATCACTACCAAAGGCATCAACATAATGGAGTTTTGCAACGCCTACAAGGGGTTTGATATCAACAAGAATAGAGTTATACACCCTCATAAATCAACTTGAACACTCGTGAACAGATTCAAAACCTCCTTTGTTAATATTATTATATTGAGAAAGCACTTGTAATGGAATTTTCTTATCATCCCATCTTTCCAAGAATGAAGTTTGGAAAGCTTCAAATGTGGCAATGGATCTAGCAAGTAAATCCCTAAACCACTTATTTGCCTCTCCAGACAAACTTTGTGCAAACAACCTCATTTTAACATAATCATCATCAACCTCCTCCAATTCAATGAAATTATCAAGCGGTGAAAGAAGTTCATTGTAAAACCATCAGGACCAGGAGCTTTCCCATCAACTATATGGTCGATGACCTCTTCCACCTCTCTCATCTAAACTATCTTGTTCAAGATCTGATTCAGACCAGGGGTGATCAAAGAAGGAATATTCTAAGTAATATTTGCAATATCCACTTATCCATAAGCCCTACCTTCTTCCATTTTTGCTTCGAAATATTTGACTAGTTCCTCGTCCATATCCTCCCTGTTCTCCACATATTGCCCACTCTCAGTCTTCAATCTGTGAATTTTATTAATTTTCCTATTTTGAATAACACACATGTGTAAGAATTTAATTTTGCATTCACCCTCCTGAAGTCATTGATTTATTTACTTATGTTTCCAATATATTTCCTCTTGTGCTCATGGGCATTGATATACTCCAACGTAGATTTTTCCTTTTATTTTAGCTCCTCGTCATAACCATTATTCATTCTTGTCCATAGAATTTCCTCCAGTTGTTCTGTCAACTATTTTTTATCCTCAAAGATATTACCAAACTCCTCCCTGTTGGCATGTACAGATACGAGCCTTCAAAGTCTTCAATTTATACTGAAATTGGTACAATCATGTTCCCTCTAGAGAGACCATGTCCTCCCACCGTTGATGAACCAATGATTTAAAGTCCTTGTGTTCCAACCATAATTTTTAAAAATGAAAGGTTTTCCTATTAGGAGGGGGGCAACCATCCCATCTTAGGCATATTGGACAATGGTCCAAACCTGCCGATGGTAAGACCAGAGCTGTCAAATCACCACCCCCATTGACCAACCCCTCAGTGGTCAGAAATATATCTAATTCAGACACCACATGATGTTCACCTCCCCTCTTATTGTTCCAAGTGAACTACCCATTCCTTGTTTCCACATCTACAAAGTTGTTTTCCTCTATGAAGTCCTTAAAGGCCTCATTTGAGACAGCCAGAACTCGCCTACCCCATTTCTTCTCTCCCAAAGAGGTGATCAATTTAAAATCCCCCCCCATAATCCATTGCTTGTCACTTACCCATCTTAATTCTCATGAAAAAGCTTCCAAAAATGTCGCCTTCTGGGGGTATATGTTCAGTCCATAAACATTTTTAGGGATCCCTTTGATCGAAGTATTGCATATCTGGAATTCAACTGACAAAAAGAATATATGTCCCAGAACTTTGTGATACTCACTTATCATGGACACCATAAAATTGTTATACCTACTGTCGTTCTGTGTGGATCAATTTCCATTGTTTTGCATCCTTTCCAACCTCTATTCCCTAACTCCTTCATTGCTTTTGCTCCACATTTTGTTCCTTGCAAGAAAAATATCATCGGTTTCTCCATTCTCAACTTGTTTCTCCACATATTGATTTTGTGAAGGTGACTTACCCCGTGAGTATTCTAAGTGATCACTTTCATTGGGAACCTCTAATGGCTTTAGAAAAAGTCGCCCTACTTGTCGGGTACTTGCCTGATTCCACTAATCTGGTTACAATCGATGAAATTTGTTGTTTATTTTCCTTTCTTCCTCTCATTTCCCCTTCTTCCAGTTGCTTCCTTTTGCTTCCCTTCTGCTAATCCTTGGAGACTCCCAGCTAAGGAGTGGCTTTTGTATTTAGAATGGCCTCATTCAGTGGTTCGATCTGTCTCCTTGGGACAAAACCATTCCATTTTTTGTTCCATTCATTTTCGATCTTATCCAGGTCCAACTCTTTGATGTCCATATCCTCTTATTATTCTAGTTGATCATCTTCCATTGCCTCAATTTTTTTCTCCTATTTCTCTAGTGGTATTTAGGGAGTTTCCAAGAGCAATTTACCATACAAGGTAGCCCCCTGTGGAGCGCCACATCCCCCATCATACATATATTCTTCCATTGAATATAGGGTTTCAAATTTATTTGCATTAGGCACCCTCATTCCAGTCATTTGTCAAGTATGCTCCCGGTTGGTGGGTTTTCTCCCTTATTTCCACTTATGACTAACCTGGGTGAGACCATCAACATTGCCTCCATTTTCTTGAGGCTCCTAGGGGGTCGATGCAGGGATATTTTGGGGGGGATTTCTACTTAAATGGACATACTCATGGCATTCCCAAAGCCTAAAAGGAATATTTTCATAATATACTAGCTAAACCCAATACTCATCATCCCAAGTAAGATTAAGAACCTCTCTCCAGTAAATCACGAGAGAGGTCCATATAGACGAAGCTTTCAAAAATTCGCTTAGGGTATTTCCTATGTCTCATATTATTTCTGGCTCCCAATACTCACATAGCAATGAATAGAGTTGGATCCATATTGGTGTCACTAAGAGAAACCTCCTGCAATAAATAATGAAAATGGACGATATAACAGAAATAACAGAACACAGAAGGAATATTATTGATCGCATGCCACTTCAAGGGGGAAACCTCCTTTGAGAAAGATCAATACAAATAACTCGTGGTTTCCCTCATTGGCCTCAACGCTTACTTATATACTAATTCTAATCTAAACAAATGTTACTCCCCATGGATGTGGGATAATACAATCTACTCATGGGACAAATTACAAAGTATATGCGTCCAACAACAATATACTAACGAAGTAAAGAGAAGGGTCGACACAGGTTCCTAACATCCCCTCCCTCTTACAAAAGCCTTGCCCTCAAATATTTAGATGTGGAAATTGTTGTTGAATTTTAAAGAGTGATTCCCATGTAGCATCCTTTGGTTGCATGTTATACCACAGAATTAATACATCTATGATGGATCGAAAGCGAAGCTTATGCATGCACCTATTTATGATGGCCTCTGCCTCCAAAATGATGGATCCTTCATTATCTAATTCTGGTAAAATAGTTTGTGCTCTAACAGTTGGTGCTAATAACTTTCTGAAGAAAAGAGACATGAAATACTGGGTGAACATGAGAAGGAGGAAGTTCCAATTTATAACCAACGGACCCAATCTTCTGAAGAACCTTATATGGCCCATAGAACTTTGAATCCAGCTTATGACTCCCTTTGAGTTTTAGGGAGGATGGATTCTAAGGTTGTAGATGAAGAAAAACCATATCACTGACTTGAAAAGTGCACTCAAAATGGTGTTGATCAGCTTGTTGTTTCATTCTGTTTCTCAAGGTGAAGACTCTCCTACAAAATGTGAATAATCTGATCTCGATTTCGAAGAACCATGTCAACTACCTGAACTAGTGAATTGTTGGGGGTGTATGGAAGGATCATTAGAGATGCTTGACCATAAACTGCTTCATATGGAGTCATTTTAGATGTAGTATGGTACGAGGTATTGTACCACCATTCAGTGAGAGGGATCCACTTTTCCCACTATTGATGTTGTTCAGAGGTGAAGCAACAAATATAAGATTCCAAACATTTGTTGATAACTTCAGTTTGACCATCTACTTGTGGGTGATACCCTGAATTTAGTTTGGTGCCAGTGTGGTGAAATAATTCTGTCCAAAAATGACGTGTGAGAGTTGAACCGTGATCTGAGACAATGGAAGAAGGGATTCCATGAAGACGGAAGATTTGGTCCATGAAAATTTGTGCGACTAAGAAGGTGGTATATGGATGGATGAGGGCATAAAAATGACTATATATATAGAGGTGATCAACCAAAACCAAGATCATTGTCTTCCCTTTGGATTCAGGGATCCCTTCAATGAAATCCATTGAGATGTTTGTCTAAATCTGTGTAGGGATGGGTCCGATGTTGGGAGGGACACTTACAGGAAGGAGAGGAAGATGATGGTCCTCTGGTCTTGAAGGTGGAAATCCCACTGGTTCAGAAAAGACACATGCATATCGATCCAAAATTTGTTGTAGATTCAAGGGAGTAGTGGAGACCGCTGATGGTTGCATATGAATGAAATGGAGTTGAGCGATGACACCATGTGAATTCTTATTAAGGATGTTTCCCATGTGATGTGAACTAATGATACTAAGAGACACTCGTTGTAATCCCTTCAATTTGTATTTTTCCCATTGACTGAAAACTGTATCTAAAGTTCAACAAAATCCTTTAAGATGGGTCCAAGTGTGTGTAACCATTGAGTTCCCTAAACCACATCACTTCCTCCTAAGGGAAAGGCAAACATTTTGGAGTGAAAGTTATAATCTCCAATATATATAGTCACATTGCGACACTTCCCCTTGCAAGGTAAGGCTCCCCCATTGGCAATCATGACTTCAAATTTGGAGCAAGGATAGCGATCTGAGGGCCAATGAAGTTATAAGTGATACCAAAAACAATGATTATTATAAGAGGGATATTCTTGAAGAAACCTTTGACCCATGTGGTTTATGGGGTGGTGAATCTAGCTAATGCGCGGAGAGATATCTCTAGGTGGTCTTCTTGAGAAAGAAGGTTAACAAGTGGTTGTTGAATGTCGACCTAATCATTTATTGGATCCTAGGAATCTTCACAAATTTTAGGTGCATGTGGAGAATCCTCATCTAAGAGATAGAGATTTTTCTCAGCACATCTATGTCCCCGAGTGAATTTCTCATCACAATTATAACAAAGCCCTTTTTCTCTATGCACCTGCATCTTGGCTTCAAACAAATGCTTTATAGGAGTGGTTCTAGGAGCTGGCGTGATTGGAGGTATTTGGGAAACCATGTTGTTGAATGGAAAAAAAGTGGATTTGGAGCATTGTTCAGCTATGATATTGTCCTCCACCAACTTATCTAACCCTAAGGTTTCCATCATTGTGCTAGGACAAAACATTTTAACCTCATATCAAATTGCATCCTTTAGACCACTCATAAAACAACTCATGCAGAATGTATCAGATAATCCTTCTGTGTGATTGACCAGTTTCTCAAATACTCTCTCGTACTCTCTCAAAGTGTCAGTTTGGAAACATTTAGTGAATGTTCCTGTGAAATCATCAAAAGCACTAGGGCCAAATCGTTCCAAAAGGATTTGGTAAAAATATGTCCATTTTAGCTCTTCATGAGCCTTGATGTACCAACGGAACCATTGAAGGGCTTCATGTTCCAAATGAAAGGATGCAAGTGGGAGTTTGTTGACATCAAAAGTGTAATGCAGACTAAAATTTTGTTCTTCCCTGTATATCCATCTAGTCAGGTCATCACCATTGAAGCGAGGGAAATCAAACTTCGACCCATGAAAATTGTTGGAATAAGAGAACCCAATGTCTACAGAAGACTCTAGTTGTCGTCTATTTAATATGGATGAATGTTGAAGATGGAGGTCAATAATTTTTTTATCCAGATCTTGGATTTTGGTCTTGAGGGTGACAAGTTCATCTTCCATTTGTTTATTTTCTCTTGCGTGGGTGACAACCATAACCAAGAGTTTTTTTTTCCTTTTTAGGTGGAATTGATTTGTGACGGCTCTAGACAAATGCAAGCTACTATTTATCAACTAAAAATAGATATGGACCCTAGGTATGATCATATTCCTAAATATTCAAGGGAGTCACTCGACCACCAATGTTGTTTAATGGCGTACATATAGGGGTAGTACCCCTCACTCCGCGGCTTAGGTAAAACTAATAACCACTTTGCCACAAATGACAACTCTTGATTTACCTCACGGGTGGGAACTAGTCAATCAGGTAGGGTCATTTCCCTTTTCAATAGCATGTCCTCTCAATGGCCAACTACTTCGGGGTTCCTTTGGTACTCCTCACAATGATTTTTAGGGTTATCCCCAGGTACTTCCCGTAGTTAAGTGGATAAGGGTTATTCCCTGATTCAAACTTGCATTTGAAATGAAAAATACGAATACAAGAAAGAAAAACTATTGGAATAATCATAGCACCGAAAATCCTATATAAAAAAAAATGGCAAAAATTCCACTCAGTGAGCCCAAGCAAGCCCAAAAACCCATAAATAGAGTTAGGGTTTTGAGACCAAAAATTAAAAATGAGCATAACCCGATCAATAGTGCTTAGAATATATACTATAACCTGTTTCTGGAGCTGTAAATACCACTCTGCATCTACCTAAGCAAGTGGAACAAAAATATGAGCACCTCATCAAAATATATTCGCTCTGCAATTTTCGCAGTCTTCACCGAAAAGAAAAAAAAAGAAAAAAAAATCACTTGTTTTAAATCAGCGATATCTCCACTTTTTGAACTCCAAATGAGATGATTTTTTTTTCTTCTGAAATTGCGTATTTTTCCAAGAGGAATTCAGATATGCAACTTGTTTATTTTGAATCTGTGCAAAAAGTTTCTGAAATCGATATGAAAGTTGCCACCTAAATTTGCCTTTTTTTTTGCCAAAAAGAAGAAAAAATTTCCCACTTGTGCCAAGGAAAGTGATCTGATACCAGATGAGACAAAACTCCTGCAATAAATAATGAAAATGAGAGATATAATAGAAATGTCAGAACACAAAAGGAATTTTATTGGTCGTGGGCCACTTCGAGGGGGAAACCTCGTTTGAGCAAGCTCAATACAAATAACTCATGGTTTCCTTCATTGGCCTCAACACTTACTTATATACTAACTCTAATATAAACAATTATTACTCCCCATGAATGTGGGATAATACAATATACTCAAGGGATGACTTATAAAGGATATGCGTCCAACAAAAATACACTAATGAAAGAGAAGGGTTGCCATGGGTTCCTAACAGTCACACCCATGTCTTCAAAGTCTAAATCAAACCTCTCATTCCATGGGAATAGGTGTATCCTTGCTAAGAAAAAGAAATAAGCCCCCTTTCCAGATTCTAATCCCTATCTTCTTGACTGATACAATAATTGTGAAAAAACCATTCAAACCCAGATGAAGTTCATAATGACCCATAGGGTTCAATGTCTCCTTGATCCATTTCCTTCGGCCAAACCCCAATAAACTTCTCGATTAGGGGTTTTTCCTTCCACATGCTTGCAGATTTTGTTAGAACATATCTAAAGTGATGGGATCTATGCAAATCATGGAATGCATCCTCCCTTCCTGTGCCCTATCCCTCTCCCTTTTTGGTCTTTGATCTCCTCTCTACTAACCTTCGACTATTTCTCCACCCTGTTTTTTTCCTCTTCTAGGCTTGTCTTGATACAGGGATACAAAGGGGGATGAACCCCCTCCTGGAGACCCCATCTCACACACCAGAGAAAACCTCGTTTGCCTCACTTCTTTAGAAAAAAATCGCAGAGCTCAACTGCATGCTTCCATCTCATGTACCCAAATTGATGTTTTCGTTGGGTTTTTTGCTTAGGTGGCATTTTCATATTTTGAGTTGGGGCAGATTTGATTTTCATTCCAAGACACTTAGATTATGCAACTTGCCCTTGTAGGTCAATTTTTTTAATATTTTGATAATCTTTAATTGCGTTTTATTTATAAAAATGCCAAGATATTATATAATCAAACATAGATTTTTAAATAAATGTATAATTTGCAACAAAATCTTACCTAGAATGAGTGTCTTCTTTGAAATGTATGTATTCTTGGAGAGCACATGCAACAAAAGAAGGGTGAAAAACCCACCAAGAAACACACAATGTTGTTCTTTATGTTTACTAGAATAGGATCTTTTCTCTTTTAATTGTGTTGCCCTTCCAGAATTAGGAGTTGAAAATAAAAAATGAAATAGTGTTGGAAATAGTTCACTGTTGCACGTATTTGGGATCCCTCTTCTTCACATTTTTCAAGCACCAACTTTAGACAATGACTAGTGTATGCACATTTCATTATAGGAAACTCCCCAAACTAAAAGGAATCAATTTGTTAATGTCTCTCAGAATCACAAACACAAATAAATTTCATTATTTCACATGTTTTCCTCTATTGCTACAAAACAATTAGCTAAGAAAATGACATAGAGATATTAACAATTTTACTCAGGCTTTCATGTAGGCGTGGATTCACTATTGTATCTATGTTTTTTATTTCAAATTATGCACTATGAACCTTTTGATTTTGTAAGCCTAGATCAAAATTCTCCTGAATGATTGATTCAACTGAAAATATCACCTTCGTCTTAAAATCATTGATATTTTGTGGCACTGACATGTAGGTCGCATTCTAAATGGGTTGGCATCGAGAGTTCTGTCAAAAATAACAAAAGACAATATTGTTGAGAGTTGTGTTGTTTATGGACCAAGTCGATTCGAATCAACATGCTTTGACATATTTCCTTCTCGAGTATGTCAATGACCGAATTAACAATGGGGTTCAAAATCTCCATTGGCCCAACTAGTTGGGACAATAAAGTTGAAAATATTAGACACACAAATTCAAGATAGAGTGTTGTAGCAAGTCACTTGCACTAGCATGGACATGATTGTCATGGTGGATTGCTCTCATCTGACAATGACCAATGAAGGGAAAAGTAAAATGGGATGTTGAAAACTCTAGGATTGTTGGTGCATTACAACCCTCTTGAGACTTCTTTTTTCACACGAGGTCCAAAATTGACATTTTCATATATGTTAGAAGCTACCAATAATTATGGTAAAGCTACCATCATTAAAATATTCCTATCAAGTAGATACTACAAGGTAATTCTCAGTGATAGTCAAATGAATGCAATCAAATGCTTTAAAATTTCCTCCAAGGAATCCTTGAGAAGTCTTGTGAATGAATGCAAGATTATTAGTAAGATTCACGACTGTAACATGGTTAAAATTCTAGGTTCATTCTCAAATTCCAACATTAAGAGTCAATTGATGGCGTTCATGCCCAAAGGAAGCCTACAAACGCATATTCAACACTATCAACTCACATGGGAAGGTAGGGACGGAATTGGAATTGCCATTTTCCAAGCTATCAGTTACTTGCACAATGAAACAAGGATGGGGGAGATTGTTCACTACAATATGAAGGCCAAGAATGTTATCCTCAATCAAGACACGGAAGCTCGTATTTGTGATTTTGGGAAGCTCACATTTGTTATCCTCAGATGATTGATCCATGAATAACTAGAGAAACTGCAACATCCACTACCACCTTCTTAGGTTCCACCAATTACATTACACCTGGTGAGGGCATGTGTAACTAATATAATGCATTTTCCACAATAACTTTTTAGGCAAATAATTAGATAGATTTTTATTATTGTTACTGGATGTACAGAGTTTGCATATGCAAACAATATATTTTCAAAAGAAGACGGTCATTGCTTCAATGCTTTTCTTTTGAAAATGATAACGTGAAACTGGACCACATGTGGACTTTCAATGGGGTTTAATTCACTTGCAAACTGAGTAAAATAGAGCTTGGATTATCGGTTACTCATGAATGTGAAAAAATCATTAAGACAACCAAAACCATGTCACATCAAACCACCCCCATCACCCCAGTTGTCAAAAGTCACATCAAACCACACCCACCGCCCCAGTTGTCAAGATTTTGTGATAGATAATCAAGATTGAATCCATAGTTATTTAACATATATCAACTGTTGATAATTTTATAAAACTAAAATTATAGGATAAGAATCAAAGAAAATAAAATGCCTTATGGTGTAACAAGTTTAACGACCAGTCACCACACAAACTAAGAATCTAGAAGCAATTTCATAAAGTCACCACTACATTTTACACCATTTTGAATATTATTGGAAGTCATATCATATCACCTATTTCCAACTTATCAAAGATAGTGGGTTACTTATGTTACCCCTAATAGGGTAATATAATTACCTCACAAAAATATCAATCAATAACGTTGCCAACAAATTTGCTTCCAAACCATAGCGATCTCCCATAATTAATTAATTGATTGGGTAGTTTGCAAGAAAAGTAAAAGGTCATGGAATTTCAGTTTGAAGTGTCATCTGTATCCTTTTAAATTCAATTGAGCATGTCTCCTTGATGATGATTTTGATGCCCTGGTATCCTCTTCTTGGAAGGCTCCTGCTCCCTCTGCTGGCCCCATGTTTGAGTTCAGCTTTAAGCTGCAAAGACTAAAAAATGATGTTAAGACTTGGGAAAAACAGAAAAATACTTTGAGAACAAAGGAGATCACTGAGATTGACCGAGCCATCCTTACTCTCCTTTCTTCCCATCACTCTGGTATACTCTCTGATGAGGCTTCTTCCTCCCTTGTACTCTTGAAAAGCAGAAAGGAATCCTTTCTTTCACATCAGATCCTTACCTGGAAGCTCAAAAGCAAAGTTGATTGCATTCAGGAAGGTGATGACACAACTAAATTTTTTCACTCCTTTGCTTCTGCTAAGAGGAACTCGAAAGCTATTTGGGCACTTAATAATCAGTTTGGGGAAACTATAGATGATGATGCCAAGTTAAAGTCTTTGGGGGTTAAACACTTCTCTGAGCTCTTTACTGATGATGGTAAAACCAATATTGAGGCTCAAATTAAAGTCATCAAACTTTTCCCAACCTTTGTGCAGGAAGAGGATCAGGATCTCTTTATGTCTACCTTCACTCTCAAAGAAGTTGAGGATCTTCTCAAAGAGTTCAAAAAAGATAAGAGCCCCGGACCCGATAGATGGCCGGTGGAATTCTATCTTCACTTTTTTGAACTTGTTGGGCAGGATATACTAAATGTCATTGAACACTCTAGACTAGAGGGTAGAGTTATAGGAGCTCTCAATGCTACCTTTATTACACTCATTCCTAAGTGTGATAAACCCACTACCCTAGCAGAGTACAGGCCCATTTCCTTATGTAATATGATATATAAGACCATTTATAAACGTGTTGCTATCAGACTTAAGGTGGTTCTTGACAAGGCTATATACAAGCATCAGTTTGGATTTCTGCATGACAGACAGATCATTGAACCAGTTGGTATTGTACAAAAAGTTATCCATACTATCAAGGCTGAAAACCAGCAAATGATGGTATTAAAACTTGATCTGGTAAATGATTTTGACAGAGTTAACTGGTCTTTCTTGGGGTTGGTCCTTCTACAGATTGGCATTCCTGATAACTATGTTAATTGGATTATGGGTTGTGTAGAGTCAGCAAACTTTGTTGTTCTGATCAATGGGACCCCTTCAAATTTATTTCCTGTATCTAGAGGCATCAGACAGGGATGTCCTCTTTCTCCACTCCTATTTATACTGATAATTGAATGTTTAAGTCTTTTGATAATTCAGGCTCCAAGCACAGGGGATATATCAGGCATCAAAATTGCTCCCAGTCTTTACCTTACTCATCTGCTCTTTGTAGATGATGTTGTCCTATTTTGATCTGGTACTTTGGCTTAGTGGCAGTAATATAAAATAATTCTAGACACATTTTGTTGTGCTATCAGAATGGAGATAAATGTAGATAAGTCTTGTTTTCTTTTCAATAACATTGTTGAACCGGTTAAACAACAAATTTTCAATCTCTTGCCATATAAGATGGAACCTATTGCTGCTGGTTTTAAGTACCTGGGATATTACCTCAAGCCTTTGGGGTATGGCATCAAGGAGTGGAAATGGTTTTTATTGAAGTTTGAAAAAAAATTGAGCAATTGGACCTACAAGCTACTTTCTCTGGGTGGAAGATTGGTACTAGTCAAATCTATCTTAACTAGTCTTGCAGTGTATTGGATCCAACTTGCTCATATGCCTAGCACTATTTTGAATTATATCAGGCAATATATCTTTAATTTTTTTAGGGCGCAGCTCGCATGGTAAACAGAAGTATCATTTGGTTGATTGGTACTCCATTTCCAGGCCCTACACTCTCGAGGGATGGAACATTATGAATTTGAAGTGGTTCAGTTTGGCCCTACGTACCAAAATCTTATGGCTTGTTCTTAATGGTGTAGGGTTGTGGTCTCAAATCATCAAGCATAAATATCTTAAGAACTTACCTGTGGATGTTTGGCTTAGATATCAGTCCTTCAAAGTTCAGGGTACATCTCATATGTGGAATGGTTTTATTCACACCACGTCTTGGATTACCAGATGTCTTGGATGGAATATTGGCAATGGTAAGAATATCAAAGTAGGCCTTGATCCCATAGCTAGAGTTTCCTTTGATTGTACTCTTCCAGAGGATCTTAGATTGTATTTGGAAGATTATGGCATTCACACACTCTCTGATGTACTCAATAAAGGAGAAGCCACTACCTCCACATATTACTGGATCACTACAAATGAGCTCGAGCTGGGAGGACTATGGAAGGAAGCCTGGTCCAACTATATCAAAGGTTTACAGCATGGAGGGATTCGTATCAGCAATAAACCTGACACTCTGGTTTGGATGTTTAATAATTCGTCAGGCATGGTAAAAGCCAACCTTATGTATGAACTTATTGCTAAAACTTCTGTTACTAACAGACATGATGACTTCATGATCAAGATATGGAAATTCCACATTCCACTTAAGATTATCTGCTTCATTTGGCTCAGCCTGCTGAATAGCATCAATACATGTGACAACTTGATTAAAAAAGGCTGGATTGGACCTAACTAGTGTTGTCTTTGTAGATCAGCTCTAGAGTCTGTTGAACACCTATTTCAAGATTGCAGCTTTACGAAGAAGATTATCGCTCTCATCAGATCCTCTTTTGACATTCCACATTTTTGGAAGGAATCAAATTACATACTTAATGTCTCTACCTGGATCATCTTATGAAATACTCTGAAGTATCTTCCTCTTCTTCGTACTTGGCAAATATGGTTAACTAGGAACAAATGTATTTTTGATGAGAAGAAGCCTGATGTATTTTTTGCTGCCCTGTCTATCAAGAATCATCTCCAGCTCTATCCTGTCATTACACAGTAGAAAAAAAATAAGGAGAACTATTGGACCAGCACCCACCTTGGTCTTTCATGTTGGTTTCTTTGATGGTGCATCAGCTAATCATATGGGAGGTGTAGGTGTTCAGCTTTTGCTCAGTCGAGACCACTATTAGTGCTTCAAATTGGGAGTAGGCCTGAGCACCAATACTAGATCTGAGTTGCTGGCCTTATGGACACTCCTTCACTATGCAAAAAACATGGGCCTTCCCCTTTTACATATTCATGGTGATTCTGTTGTCATCATCAACTGGTTCAATCATCGATCAGCTCTTACATTACTCACACTTGATGGATGGTGTCATTATATTAGAGATCTGGAACCCCACTTCATCCAACTCACGGCCATTCATATATAGAGAGAGCACAATACAATGGCTGACAGCTTATCCAAAGAAGCATTAACTTTGGCTCCGGGCCAGCTTCAGTTTACTAAATTCACCAATGGTGAATGTATTGATCAGGGCTCTTTCTTCCTTTTCTAGCCCACAACACTGGACCTTTATGTGCTATAGTTATCTATGACATCCTTTGGATGATGGTGGTGGATGAGCCCCATATATTTCAGCACTACTTTTGTTTAATGCTTCTGTGGATTAGCTAAACAGTAATTGTTTGAACTCTCTATGTAAGGAAGGGTAGGGAAGCGGATGGAGTATCACCTAGCTTGTCTCTCACTTTGAAGCTTTATGGTAACTGATCATGAATTGTAGACACCAGATTATGGATTGATGTTCTCCTACATGAGCTTAGCTGAAGCTGATGCTGTAGTTATATTCTAATGATGTATTTCATATAACCTCGAGCTCAGCATATACTGATGACGTATTACATGTTCCCTTTGATTTCAATGAAATAGCAAGGAACTGATATTTTCCCCTGGAAAAAATATATATATATATATATATTTTCTCATTTGTTCGGTTGATTGTGTAAATAGATTTTGATGATGATATATCATCTCAACAATTATTGAAGATCAATTTTGTTGTGCCTTCATCACTTGATGAATGTATTTTTGGTTCACCTTAAATAAAAATACTTTTTTTTTCGGAAAAAAAGTAAAAAAATATAGTTCTTTTGTGAGTAATATTTTCAATATGTTCTTTACCATATTTTTTGGCTTTCATTTTTATGTGAATCATTACTTTATTGAAAATGACATATTATTGTTATTTTACACATGGAAACTATTAAAAAAATATGTTAAAAATGTGATAGTGTTCTCCTTTTTTCCACTTTTGACCATAAAAATGTTATATTTGACATTATATTTTAAATGTAAACTTCTAAATTGTATGCATTTTTCATTATAACTAGATCTTAAATGTGTATGCTTTTCCTAAATGTTTAAAAGTAACGTTATTTATCCACATCTATCAGTTATGCACTGATGTAAAGCTAAATAATTGGTAAAAAACAATATTTTGAACTGTCATTTAAAAGGTATGGCATCCTACAATAGTATGTGGGACTAACGGTTAAGAGCATGTGTTTCCTTCTAGGAGGTCAGAAGTTCAAATCCAGAGGTGGTAGGGTATGTACACCTATGTATATTTTAGCAGTCAAATCATTGCGCAGAGGGGTGTCCCTTGTACCATAAACAAGGGGGTCTCATACACGAAATTGTTGTCTCACTTGGAAGTGACCTTAAAAATTGTTGATGATGATGATGATGATGATGATGATGATTATTATTATTATTATTATTATTATTTGAACTTCAAAAAAATAAATGACACGACATTTTTAATAATGTTAAAAATCTCAAGTTTTAGGTTAAAAAAGGGGGAAAATTCATCGAAAAAGAAAAAGAAGAAAAAACATTCCTTAAAAAAATGACATTTAAAGCAACATTTGAAAAAAATTATTTGTTCATACTTTATGTATAAGAATATTTAGAATGTTAAAAAACTACCTTAAAAAAATAATGATTCTAGAGAACCATTTTTTCAAATGGGGTAAAAACAACCACAAAATGTGACCTAAAAAAATGAGAACTCTTGAGAGTTATCATCAATTAGTTAACTATGTTCAAAATGATGTCTTCAAAGGGTACATGGGTACATGTGGTGCAACGAGTGGGTTGTAAGTGTGTTTCCATTTGTGACAATTATGGTTTCGTTGATAAGTTTCTTGGTTAAAAAACCAAGCACACTTCTAAGACATGCTATGAAATCATAATAATTCTACAATGGCTCAAAAGGCCCTTTCATATGTCTCAATTGAAAGTGATGAAATCCCCAAGTAAGGGGAGAAAAGGTATGAACAAGCAATAAAGTATATCCAAGAGGGATTTCAGAATTTGTCTTAGGTACCCTTGCAATCCCTGGAGATCCATGTACTAGTAAACCTATGATTGGTAATTAGGATGCTTATTAAAAACTCATGGACAATGGGTTAATTACCTCATTGGGTAGGAAATGCACATATTTCAATTAGTTGGGAGATACACAAATTCATCGATTTAACCTACACATTGACACCACAAATATTATGTTTTCCTTCATTTGGTAAACACACTTTTTATAAAGGACTTCGAGCTCCCTAGGTCAACATCTACATTGCAATGAGAAATGGAAATGGAGAATTGTTTGGATGCTAGACTCCACAGTCCTAACCTAGACAATAAGTTGATTTGGTCCTCATGGTAGGTTTTAAGTTAGTTATATTAATTTGTTGATTTTAAAATTCTCAACTTGGCATCGTGTGCCAAGCATGTTATATTTTAAGGAGTGCTAGAGGAGGTATGATACTCTTTTAACCATTTATGAACCACCTAAATCACTAAGAGCACAAGATAAAGAACATATTTCAAGCTTTGTCTCCTTGGAAGTGTGTACAACTGGCATGGAAAACATAAATCAAAATATTCAGAAAATGTTGACATGTAAATTGCAACAAAAAAAAATCGCAAACAACAAATATTTGAAATTAATGATTATTTATCAATGTAAATTCCTTAGCTATGAACTTTTTTTAAGAAAAACAACAATAATAAAGAATTTAGTAATTTATGAAAAAATAGCATGCAACATATTACTCCCTCAACAAGTAGACATGCTTGCAAAACTAGAATTCTAAGCAATCTACACAGGCTTAAAACTATGAGATAGAGTACGTTATGGTTGCAAAAATTATCTGAAAAATGGAACTATGGCCTTTTCCCTTGATCCAAAAATCTTAATACATCATTCAAACTTTAACCATGTATTGATATCAAATCGGATTAAAAAACCAACACCTTTTACTGATAGCACATTTTGCAATTTAAGTAATTATTCTTACTTACCTAAACTCCTCTACTTATGAATTTAACTTGCATAATCCATTCATCACAAGTAAAATTTTGAAGGAAAAGAAGAGAACAAGAGAAATCAATACCATAACAAAAACAAACAAAAGTTGGTAATGAAGTTCACCCATCTTGGGCTATGTCTCTAGGTCCACTTCCATACAGTGAGATCGCTTTCATTATGCTAAAAAATGTTGAAAATACAAAAGATAGGATTACAATGCAAAATTTAAAGACATCCTTCAGGTCTGCTATCCAGACTAAAAAACAAAATCCACCATTGGAATCTTCTTGAAATTTTAATACTTTTGAGGATAAACTTGGTTATACTTGGCTCAATAATGCAAGGTCTGAAGACACCATTCAGATATGTTGCTTGTACTCAGAAAATAGAGGTCACAATTGTGTTCCTCTCAAAATTTTGAATCTTTTGAGTATAAACATGACCAGGTTCTACACAGGCACTTGGGACCTCCCCTCAGCATGAATTACGAGATTACACTCTAATCCATGTTGATGTATTCGTAACTTTGGAATGCATTCATCTATGTATCTTATATATTGTAACCCGATGTTTATTCTGGGATGTATCTATAATGTAATTGAGTCATGTTGTCATGCCCCAATGTTTCGATCGGCAAGATCAATAATGTAAACAAGTCATGTCAAGTCATTATGGGTAACCCTTCAATTATCTAAGGGTTAAAGTCCCCACAGTTCCAGGGTACTAGGGTTATTAGACTCTCCTAGTAGAGGTCGGCCCTGGTAGGGTTTTAGTCATGTCAGGATTAGTATAAATAGAGAACTGGAGTCTCTATTTATCATACAACTCATACACACTCAAGTGTAGCGCATAGTTGAGGAAGGAGAAGACACTGGGGCTAGACAAGAAGAAGATTACTGATGTCGAGAGTTCACTTACTGTTTTGGGATTTTACTGTTTTGGTGTTGATTCTATCTTTGAGGAAGTTTCGGGGTTTTCTCCATTTATGGTTTCCCCAAGGAAAAACACTGTGTTCATTGTCTCTTGTGTTTGATTGTTGTACTTGTTATTCTCTCAGTTAAAGATCCTAATAATGCTAGCTTAAAGTTGAAAAACTAACATGGTATCAGAGCTAACCTAAGAAGAAGACGCTATGTAGCTGCGGGAACTAGGGCTTCCTAGTTTGTGCATCTTCCTCCATGGATTTTCAGCAAAAGTAAGGTGGAATAACTCACCTCCTTAGGGTGCATCTTTTTGTTGAAGCAAAATCCAATTCTGAGGTTTTTCAGTTTTGGACCTGTCACTACTGCCGAAAATTAGGGCTTTTCAGAGAAGAGGAATTTTTCAGTGAGCCCAGGCCTATATTGATATCCTCCCCAAAATCGAAGTTAGGGACAAATTTCAAAGTATTTGGGTGGATAGATCTCCGGAAAATCAAAACCCTAATTTGCTCCTGTTCCAGTACTACGGGATTTCAGCTCCAAATACAAATCTGACATCTTGACCTGGTAAGATCTAAATCTTTTGTATTTCCATTTAAGGTTCTCAGTTTAATATGTCTCACCATACCAAGCTTGATGAAAAGCTTGAGGGAGCTGACAACTTCCGAGCCTGGAAGTATAGGATCTCCCTGGTCCTGGAAGAGAATGAGTTAGACTCCTACATCCATGAGGAGGTTCCAGTTCCAGAGGGAGATGAGGAAAAGGAATTACATAAGAAGAAGATGGTTATGGAAAAGAGGATCGTTACTGATTCTATCAAGGATCACCTTATACCTCAGGTGTCCTCTCTCAAGACACCTAAAGCTATGTTTGATGCCCTAACCAAGTTGTTTGAAGGGAAGAATATAAACCGGAAGATGAATCTAAGGAATAAACTGAAGAATGTGAAGATTCAGAATGCAGAGACTATCAAGTCCTACTTCACAAGGGTTTCTCAGATCAAGGAACAATTAGAAGTTGTAGATGAAGAAGTGGAAAATGCAGAGATTGTGATGACAACACTGAATGGACTTCCTAGGTCATGGGATTCATTCATCCAAGGAATCTGTGCAAGAAAGAAGTTAGTCAAGTTCAGCAGACTATGGGAAGAATGCTCTCAAGAAGAAGCTCGGATAGCAGCCTGAGAAGAGAAGATGGGAAGTGAAGATCAAGCCCTCACAGTTCACTCCACGAAGGGAAGAAGAAATCCTCATTACTCCAAAGGTAAGAACTCTTATTCTAAGGATAACAATAGAAAGGACCTATCTAGATTGAGATGTTATACATGTGATGAAAGAGGACACTTTACAAAAGACTGTCCTAAGAACAAGGTCCACTCTCATAAGAATAAAGGGAACAAAAGAAGACATCATGCTCATGCTGCAGAGGATGATGAACCATCCAAGAAAAGAACCAGATATGAAAGTGAAGATTCTTCAAGCGAGGATGAATATGTTTTGATTTCCACTCTCACAAGTAACATTACTCATGGTAGGGATGATTGGCTTATAGACAGTGGGGCTTCCAAACATATGACTGGATTCAAGGAATCCTTTGTAAGACTGTCAGAACATGAATCACCTCACAAGGTGAAACTAGGAGATGACTACCAATATCCAATAAAAGGTAGTGGGGAATATTCCTATAAACTAGATTCGGTTAAGTCTCTAACAATGAAGGAAGTATTGTTTGTACTAGGACTTAAGAAGAACCTTCTCTCCATATCAGCATTGGATGCAAAAGGAATGAGGGTTGCATTCATAGATGGTCAAGTCATTATGTGGCCTAGAGGAAAGACGATCGATGATGCGGTAGTGATTGGAGAACAACGAGGATTGTACAAATTGAAGGGCCATCTAGAACAAGCATTGGTCCATGACATAGTAGATCCAAATGAACTTTGGCATAGAAGGCTTGCACATGTGCATTACAGAGCACTACCTATTGCAAGAAAAGTTGTTGAAGGTCTTCTAGAAATCCAAGCAAAACATGATGGCGTCTGCAAAGGATGTGCAAAAGGGAAGAATACAAAGAAGACATTTCCAAGTAGTGAAAGCAAAGCAAAAGGAATCTTGGAAATCATCCACTCCGATGTATGTGGTCCTATGTCATCAAACTCACTAAGCAGGTATGCATATTATGTCTCTTTTATTGATGATTTTTCTAGGAAGACATGGGTTTATTTCATCAAGAACAAAGATGAAGTATTCAACAAATTCAAGGAATTCAAAGCCTTGATCGAGAACCATACTGAAAAGAAGATCAAGACTTTTCGATCAGACAATGGTGGAGAATTCACTTCAAATGAATTCAAGAGGCTATGCAAAGACTCGGGGATTAAGAGGGATTTGTCCACTCCTTATAATCCACAATAGAATGGGGTTGCAGAAAGGAAGAATAGAACTATCGTGGAAGATGCAAGAGCAATGCTTCATGATCAAGATCTTCCTATGCATCTTTGGGGTGAAGCTGCCAGAACAGCGGTGTATGTACAGAACCGTACTCCACATAGAGTACTCGAGAACAAGACTCCTGAAGAAGTCTTCTCCGGCAAGAAATCAGAAGTCAACCATCTCAGAATATTCAGTTGTCCTGTGTACATACACATCCCAAAGGAGAAAAGGACAAAATTGGATCCTTCGGGAAAGAAGGGTATATTCATGGGATACTCTAAAAGCTCGAAGGCTTACAGAATCTATTTCCCAGGATATAAGAAGATTGACATCAGCAGGGATGTGACATTTGATGAAGACACAGCTTACAATAAATCCAGAAAGATACCTGCTGAAGAACCTGAAGAAGCAGAAGCACCCAGAATTCATGATACAACCATGAATGAAGAAGCTCAAGAAGAAGATCGAGAATTTGAAGAACCACAAAGACCTGTAGATCCACCTCTGGAGAAGAATCCTCATAAGAGGAAAACTTCTTGGGTACAAGAACTTATCCAAGGTACAGAAATATATGGGGCTCCAGAAGAGAATCACAGAGAAAGAAAGAGGACCAGATCCTGCTCCGGGTATGTAGCTCTACTATGTGATTTCATTGATAAAGAACCTTCCAGTTATGAAGAAGCGGCAGAACGGAAAGAATGGAAGGATGTTATGATCAAAGAATATCAATCGATCATGAAGAATGATGTTTGGGATGTTGTCCCAAGACTAGAAGGGAAGTCAATTGTAACTTCCAAATGGATCTACAAGATCAAGCATGCTGCGGATGGTAGCATTGAAAAGTATAAGGCAAGATTTGTGGCTCAGGGTTTCTCTCAGAAAGAAGGAATAGATTATGAAGAAACCTTTGCACCTGTAGCCAAATATACTTCCATCAGATTAGTACTTGCTTTTGCTGCAGTGTTGAAATGGAAGATACACCAAATGGATGTCAAGACTGCCTTCTTGAATGGTGTAGTAGAAGAGGAAGTGTATGTAGAACAACCACTTGGTTTTGAGACACATGACAGAGAGTCTCATGTATGCAGATTGAAGAAAGCCCTATAAGGTTTGAAACAAGCACCCAGGACCTGGTACGACAAAATTGACAGCTTTCTATTTAGTTTGGGCTTTACCAAGAGTAAAGCAGATTCCAACCTTTACTACAAGGTTGAAGATGGCAACCCAGTGATGCTTCTACTATATGTATATGATCTATTTGTGACAGGTATGGATGGGTTGATTGTTGATATGAAGAGAAAGCTTGCTGTTGAGTTCGAGATGAAGGACTTGGGTATGATGCATTAATTTCTAGGTATGGAGGTGTGGCCGAGTACAGATGGAATCTTCCTTGGACAAGGGAAGTATGCAGTAGAGATCCTAAAGAGGTTTGGGATGATGGACTGCAAGACTATGGCCACACCTATGGCATCGAACCTGAATTTATTGAACAATGCTTCATCAGAGTCGATTGATGCTACGATGTATCGTCAGATGATTGGGTCATTGATGTACCTAATGAACATGAGACCAGATATTTGCTTTGCTATGAACACCTTGAGCCAATTCCTGATAGATCTGAGACATGTTCACTTGATTGTTGCAAAGCATATTTTGAGGTACCTGAAGGGTACAGTTGATTATGGGCTCAAGTACGATGCAAATCAGAAGATTAACCTGGAGGGTTATGTTGATTCAGATTGGCTAGGCAGTGCCACTGATAGGAAGAGCACTTTAGGATGTTGCTTCAGTATGGGATCAGGTGTGATCTCTTGGTTTAGAAAAAAGCAATCCTATGTGGCACTGAGTATAGCTGAAGCAGAGTATGTTGTAGCTTGTTCAGCTAGTTGTGAGGCAGTATGGTTTTGAAAGCTACTGTCTGATTTATTTGATCTCCAGATGGATGCTACTTGTATACATTGTGACAACCAGAGTTGCGTGAAGTTGTCAGAGAATCTAGTGTTCCATGACAAGTCAAAGCATATCGAGATCAAGTATCACTATATCAGGGATATGGTGTAGAGGGGAGCAGTGAAGCTCCAGTATGTTGCGACGAAGGAACATATAGCTGATGTATTGATGAAGCCATTAGCTAGGCTGAAGTTCGAGTACTTCAAGGAGAAGCTTGGTGTTCTCCAGATCAAGGTTTCCTCCAAGGGAAAGTGATGAGTTCCATAGCCATTCTGACATGGGAGAGGATTGGTTCCTTCCATGGTCAGATGTAAGGGTTGAACTATTATCTCATGGTGAGAGGATTGGTTCCTTCCATGTCATATATGAGTGCTGAGCCATTCTGATATGGCTGTAGGATTGGTTCCTACATGATCAGATATAAGGGCTATTGCCATTCTTTGAATGGAGCTGCCTGGTGAGGTACCAGGAAAACTCAGTCTAGGACTGAGGGTCGTTCTGATATGACCGTGAGATGTTCTCTCACATGATCAGATTAGAGTGCATGGCCATTCTGATGTGATAGAGGGATGTGTTCCCACTTGATCAGATGTAAGGGCTGAGCCATTCTATCATGGCTAAAGGATTAGGTTCCTCCCATGTCAGATGTGAGTGCTGGCCATTTTGACTTGGTGTCAGATATAAGGGCTACCACCATTCTTTGAATGGAGCTACCTGGTGAGGTACCAGGAATCCTCAGTCTAGGACTGAGAGCCATTCTAATGTGACTGAGGGATGTGTTCCCACATGATCAAATGTAAGTGCAATGGCCTTTCCACAAATGATAGTAGTTTGGGTTCCTATCATGCTGGTGGTTGTAAGTGTTGAGCCTTTTCACAGATGATAGTAGTTTGAGTTCCTATCATGCTGGTGATTGTAAGTGCTGAGCCTTTTCACAGATGATAGTAGTTTCAGTTCCTATCATGTTGGTGATTGTAAGTGTTGTGCCTTTTCATAGATGATAGTAGTTTGAGTTCCTATCATGCTGGTGATTGTAAGTGTTGTGCCTTTTCACAGATGGTAGTAGTTTGAGTTCCTACCATGCTGGTGATTGTAAGTGTTGTGCCTTTCCACAGATGGTAGTAGTTTGAGTTCCTACCATGATGGTGGATGTGAGTGTTGTGCCTTTCCACAGATGATAGTAGTTTGGGTTCCTATCATGCTGGTGGTTGTAAGTGTTGAGCCTTTTCACAGATGATAGTAGTTTGAGTTCCTATCATGCTGGTGAATGTGAGTGTTGGGCCTTTCTGATATGATTATAGGATTGCTTCCTACATGATCAGATGTGAGTGTTTGGCGTGCCTTTCTAACGAATAGGTCAGATGTAAGTGCTGGGCGGGTCATTCTGACTTAGTGTCATATATAAGCGTTGAAGAAGACCTACATGGAGGCTAGGCCTACAACTAGCATGAAAAAGGGTTGGCTCTATAGAACTTCCTGTGACGAGAAGAATCATGAGATAGCACCCGTGATGTTCCAGATCCAGTGATGATCTAGATCTAGTGATGATGATCCAGATCCAGTGATGATCCAGATCCAGTGATGGTCCAGATCCAGTGATGATGTCCCATGATGATCCAGATCGAGAGATGATCCAGATTCAAAGATGAAGATGACTTGAAGAGGAAGATGACTTGAAGACTCAGAAGACTTGAGATGCATATGATGAGATGATCCAGCTAATACAGAGAAGAAGACCAGTACTGAAAATTGTGTCGAAAGAATACCTTCCTAGTTAAGAGGGAGTGTTGATGTATTTGTAACTTCAGAATGTATTCATCTATGTATCTTATATATTGTAACCCGATGTTTATTCCGGGATGTATCTATAATGTAATTGAGTCATGTTGTCATGCCCCGATGTTTCAATCGGGAGGATCAATAATGTAAAAAGGTCATGTCAAGTCGCTATGGGTAACCCTCTGATTATCTAAGGGTTAAAGTCCCCATAGTTCTAGGGCACTAGGGTTATTAGACTCTCCTAGTAGAGGTCGGCCCTGGTAGGGTGTTAGTCATGTCAAGATTAGTATACATAGAAAACTGGAGTCTCTATTTATCATACAACTCATACACACTCAAGTGTAGCGCATAGTTAAGGAAGGAGAAGACATTGGGGCTAGACAAGAAGAAGATTACTGCCATTGGGAGGTCACTTACTGTTTTGGGCGTTTATTGTTTTGGTGTTGATTCTATCTCTGAGGAAGTTGCGGGGTTTTCTCCATTTATGGTTTCCCTGAGGAAAAACACTATGTTCATTGTCTCTTGTGTTTGATTGATGTACTTGTTATTCTCTCAGTTAAAGATCCTAATAATGCTAGCTTAATGTTGAAAAACTAACAATCCATACCGTGCTTCTCTACACATTGTATCCTGCATTGGTATTTTTGCTAGGTTAAATAGTATGGGTTTGGCCTAACTGTGGCCCATCCTCTGCTCAAGCACATCACAAGACAGATGTGTTGGTGGTGTTAACCATGGGATACCTGTGGTCCAACAACTTGAGTTTTCTTTGGTTAATGGGAGGTCATGAGTTCAAACCCCATCCAACCCTTCCATTTGTTATGTGGTTCCAATAGTGTATATATATATAGTATATATGGTATAATTCATTGGTTTAATACCACGGTGCATTGGAATTCCACTCGAGGCCCAAATTTTTTATTCGCGGGATAATGCGGCATTCTCAAAAGTGCCACATGGCATATTCTAATTGGTCCACACCACCATAATGCATTAAATCATCACCCAGTTGTAAGTACATCTCCACCAAGTGTCGAGCTCAGATTAGCTAATTGTGCACAATCAACACCTAGTCACTTGTCACCTGGAAACCATGTCACTGTATAGTCTGCCATGTCATCCTCCCACGTCTCTGTATGACCTAGCACATGTCACCCTTTATGTGGCTCCATGTCACCCTACCAGGTGTCAGTACAGATGTTATGTCGCCTTTCTATCCATCAATACGAATGTTGCATCAGCTTGCCACATGGCTACCACATCAGTGTACATCTGCCACGTCAGTTGTATGGTAACCATGTGTCACTCTATATGTATGTTAGATAGCCATATGGCATGATGTGTGGAACCCTGGGAGTGGTGCCATGTCACTGTAATTTATTTGTAGACAAGACACATGGTAGTCTATGGGCCTTCCATGTGGCAACCCTACTTAACTTTTTACATGTTTCACCGAAAATTCATAACTCCATATCTTCCTCATACAACGTGCGCTTGAGGAGATTCAAACATCGTTGGAAATCTCTCATCGAGCACTACACAAAGGTGTCATTTTCATCATCATTTGAGACTGTGAATTTTTTACCATATATAGATCCACCTAGATCATTCCTCCCCATTGGGAAGCCTTTGGACCTCCAAAAGTCTTTATACATCAATCAAGTGAGGGCGTTTCCTCCCCACTTGACTAGAATCCACCCGTCATGCTTTGATAGTGAATACCTAGTACATGACAACAAATTGTCCAACCATGATAAAAACTGCAATCAAAATGTTAACAACATCTATTTCCCTTCTCCCACATTCTCTTCAATTCACAATCATGCATATTAACCAAAAACAACTAACTAGCAAAAGTAAGGAATACGTTATTGCCAAAGGAAACAAATTAACCATTTTTTGTTATCTTCTAGATGATTTTACCAAATAAATTCACCAATACATGCTCATGACCTAGATCACAACCCGGAAAATCTTTTGATGCATCTTGATCCATTTGTTTCTCAAGCATGAGAACAATATATTTGCTAGCATTGTTAAGTCTCTTTATTTTTCATGTACTCACTAGAGATTCATTAGTTTTAATATAGTGATCTTTAACAATATATTCAACCTTGTCCTTGAAAATATGATACTTATTTTCCACACGATAAAATATATCTTTTATGCCATACAGATATGGGTTACCTAAGGCTATTCTACTAATTTCAAGAGGGACAAGATCTAATACAACCTCATCAATAAACTTGGAAGAAATTGCAATTTTAAGTTTACATTGTTTAGTGACTTGCAATTGAGTGTCTTTTTGTACCCATACCAAAGGGTAAGGATTCACATGAGGTTTAATCTTTAATCCTAACTTAAAAACTGCTTCATAAATCAAATTAACTTGAGACCCACTGTCAAACAAAGTATCAACCTTGGTATGCTTAATTATGACCCTTACATGGAAAAGCTCATTTCTCTTCTTATCAGCATTTTCAAACTTAGAAAATTGAAAAGAAGAACTTGAGCTAGAAGATGATATGCCTTTACTTCCCACTATAGTGATATTTTCCCCGTAGCTTTAATCTGATCCAAGATCTTGTTGCATTGTTGGAACCATCTATTGTTCCTCCTTATCCTGTAACTTTTTTGGTATCAACTCGGGATGCAACTTCTAACACCTTACCTCCTCATGTCCCTTCTTCCAACAGTGGGAATATGTAGGATTATGATCTTTAAATTTATTTATCGTAGCTTCCCTCTTCTCATCTTTCTTTAATTGCTTCTCAAATCTAGGTGTCTCTTTAGACATGTTATCAAAACCATGTTTCCCTTTTCTAGCTCAATATGAGTATATTATACTGACACTTCGTCAATATTAGTAGGATTAAACATCAAAATAGTATGGTGAAGATAAGAATGTAAACCTCCAATATACTTAAGAAGAATTTCGCGAGTGTGTAATGGAATTTACAATGCTAAATTCTTCTCCTTAAATTCTTGATTATAAGCTTGAACATTCTTCCCTTTAAATTGTCTCAGATGTAACCATTCAATCATTGATGTTTGAGTATATTTCAAAGGATAGAATTGTTTCCTCAATGCCGAAATAAATTCAATTCAAGAAGAAATGATTTTACCATGTTGTACCATATTCACTTGAGTTCGACTCTCCCACCATATTGAATATGTATCGCCCATGTGAAGAGTAGCCAAGTGAATCTTTGCAGTGTCTTCCTTGTTATTTTGTACCCTGCAATAGACTTGTATTTGTTTGATCTAGTTGTCCAACTATTTTGCATTCAATTCTCCATCATAAACATGCAAATCTAACTTAAAATCTAAATTTAATAATGTCACATCATGAGAATGAGATGGATTTTTTGTTTTATTATTCTTAGAAGAATGTGCACTTGCACCATTAGTAGATGATGATGATGAAGGTGAAGAAGGTGAAGAAGGTCCTCCACCTTCACCTCCTTCTTTAGCTCTTACTGAAGACTCACCTTCTCTAGATTTTTTTACTCTTCGATACAAATATTCTACTATTTCCTTCATCTTAAGGAGTGTAAGCATAACTTCATCGAGGCTCATGTGAGGATCTTCTCCTTTGTTTCCCATGAATTCCATCTCAAGTTTATGAAATACACTTTCAAATTTTGCATTATGACTTACAAGTTTTCCTTCACCTCACTTGAGTTAATCTCTCAAAAGCATTCATCTATCAGACCTGCTATAATACCACTTGATATGAATATGGAACTCTGACCATTTTCCCTTAATTTTCAAATCTTAAGACATCACTCTAAACTTTAAACATACGATATCAAATTTCATTCAAAAAATAATACCTTTTACTGATAGTGCACTTCGCAATTTAAGTGATTATTCTTACTTAGCTAAGAACCTTTACTCATGAGTTTAACTTGCACAATCCATTCATCATAAATGAAATGTGGAAGTAAAATAAGACAACAAGAGAGATCAATACTATAACAACACACAAAAGTTGTTAACGGAGTTCACCCATCTTGGGATACGCCTCTGAGTCTACTTACAAATAGTGAGACCGCTGTCATTATGCTCAAAATGTTGAAAATACAAAATACAGGCTTTCAATGCAAATTCTCAAGACACCCTTTAGTTTTTCTACTTGGACTCAGAAACATAATCCACCATTGGATTCTTCCCAAATTTATGACACATTTGAGTATAAACTCGACTAGACTTAGCTCAACAATTCAAGATATAAAGACACTCTTCATATATGTTGCTCAGATTCAGAAAACAAAGGTCAAATTTGCATTCCTCTCAAAAATTTGAAGCTTTTGAGTATAAACATGACTAGGTTCTACATAGGCACTTGGGACCTCCCCTCGACATGATTTACGAGATTGTTCTCTGATTCATACTATACTTCTCTATGCATTGTATTGCACAGTGGGATTCATGCCATTTAAATAGAGCATGTTTGACCTAATTGTGTCCCAACCTCCACTCAACTATAGCATAAAACCTAATTGTTTCTATCCACAGGATACCTACGGTCCAACGGTTTGGGAGTGGTTTGGTTGGCAAGAGGTCATGGGTTCAAGATCCACGGACCTCCACCATTTTTTATGTGGTTGCAACAATGTATATATATTATACATGGTTTAATTCATTGGTTTAATACAATGGTGCGTTGGCCTATCCCTTGAGACCTGAATTATTTATCCACAAGCCAACATAGCCTCTTCGAAGGTGTCACGTGGCACCTTCGAATTGGTCCATACCAACACAAAGTACCAAATCACTACCCAACTATCAATATATCACCACCATGTGTCGAGATCAGATTGGACCGTTGTGCATAGTCAGCGCTCAGTCACTTGTTGCCACGTCATTGTACGACCTGTCACATCAACCTACCACATCACTATACGTCCTACCATGGGTCACCCTTTCAGTGGTGCCACATTACCCTACCAACTGTCAATACAGATGCCATGTCACCCTTCCAGTTGTCAATATATATGTCACATGTCACCCTCTCATTGGTCCACCTATATACCATGTCAGTTATATGGATGTGACATTGGATTACCTCATGGCTGCCACGTTATCGTACGATCGCCATGTGTCACTCTATCACCATGCCATGTTGTTGTATGGACTACCATGTGGAACCATGGGAGTGGTTCCAAGGCATCATATAGTTTGTCTGGACAGGCCACATGGAAGTCTATTGGCTTGCCACATGGCACCCCTGCCTAACTTTTGTCTTGTTTTGCTAAAACTTCAGAACCTCATATCTTCCTCATACAACATTCGCTTGAGGTGATTCAATCACTATTGGAAATCTCTCATTGATCCCTACACAATGGTTCCATTCCCATCATCATTTGACACTATTATTTTTTTACTGTTCATAGATCCACCTAAATCAACAATTATGCAGAACACAGTTCATGAGCGATGAAACTATTTGAACCGAAGGTTGCATAACCATGCTAAAAAAAATTTGACTGCTGCTTAATTTTTCGTGAGTGGATAAAAGTGAAAAAATTACAAGTTTAAGATGGGCCTATTAGGATTGGGTAGGGGATATCAGTTGACAACCAAAACAAAGCTACTAACTAATCAAGAAAATAATCCTAAAAATCAATTGAGGAATATATTAGGTGTTTAAATCCCCAATATGGTTTCTAGTCTTATTGGGGATTTATGGTGTGGGTGTGTGTCCCAAAAGAAATTTCACAATCAATTGTAATGGTGAGGCAAATAATTAAGTGAGTGAACAAGAAATCAATGTTATCAATTCAATTCCCTAAGGATGTATACTAACTAAGTATCCATTTAAACATGAATTTAAATACATAAAAAAACTCTTTGGGTTGGGGAGAATAGATACTTTTTCCATTATATAATGCAAAGGTAATAAAAATATCAATTATATCACCTTGTAAGGGTCTTTCAAAAAGAGGTCTCTAGTATATCTCATGGGAGGTTCCTTTGTATGTTCCAATAGGATCACTCTAATATGGAAACACTTCCCCTTATATGATGGACACTTTGAAGGGAAAAGTGGGAAGCAAGGGGCTAAGGAAAATCAAGAATGGTGAACAAAAGCAAGAGGCTTCTCAAACTTTCACACATTCTTAGCAATGTAACCTTATAACAAAACAACTTATGGAAATGGAGGGTGGGAACTTTCATTTATAGAGTTCCATGGAGGTGAAATGGAGGGAATTGGTGCTTACAGTCAAATCTTAGTCCATACCTCAACCATGTGAATGAATTTAAGTCAAGGGTGACCTTATATCCTATAATTCAATGAGGAGGGTCAACTGGTGTGTGTTTTCCTTCATTCATCAAGATCCTAAAGTGACTTTTGAACCCAGTGATCTGCAAAAATCGAACAAATCACACTACATGGGAATCAAAGGATTTCTCACATAAACATGCACTAAATTAATTAAGGCATCACATTGTCATTCAACTTTGAAGGTTGAATTCTATTTTTGGTGTATGATAAGTCTATCCTTCATTATTTTGGATGAATACATGTGGGGTTAGTGATTTGTTACTATATATCCCCGTTAAGATCATTTAGTCGCCTATTATCAGTAAAAATGGTTTGATAACATGTTTGTCTTATTTTTTCCTTAAAGTTGTGAGAGGTTAACTAGATTGGTGAAAGTTGGATACTGTCTTAACCCCAACATGGTTTAAACCTCTCAATTGTTGTCATTTATACCCACAAGGGTGTTAGAAATATGGCATAACCAACATAATTGTTTATGTTAAGTTGGACTAAGTTGTCTGATGTCTTCTTCAATAAAAAACCATAATTGATGGCCCACCTTCAAGTCATGGCATTAGGTTTCTAGTATTAAGTGTCTTGAATACTTCATCTAGAAACATTATCAATCCTTATTGTTTCTTTCCAATAAGTCTAGCCCCTCTTAAATTCATAATCCTTAATTATCAAACTTAAAATAATATTTCTTTCCAATTGTTGTTCTAACTGATTCCTTGTTAGATGTCATAAATTCAATGTCTATCAACACTTCATGTGGAAACACCATCACTTTACAGAGGATTTTATAATCATTTATCAAGTTGCATGAGAATGTTTTTACCCAATTTTGAGGTTGATAATTTAGAATAATTTTGTAGAACTTTACATCATTCAAAGATCTTTTATTTTTGTAATAGTCAGATAAAGTCTAAGTGGTCCTAATTTTTTTGTTTAAACTACATTTTTCATAGAATAGGTATAGCATTACATTTTTCATACTATATGGTATATTTGTTTGGAGTTTTATTGTTCTTTTATATGATATTGGATAGCGCATGTGATTTATCACAATCTTTGGTGTTATATATTTCGGGATTATGTTTGGTTTATATATATATATACTCTTTTTTGTTTTGTTATGTAGACATGGTGTATACTAGTCAAAATATTTGTCTTGAGATGTTAATGCCTAGAGTAAATACAAAGCTTTATACATTCTACCTTAGCCACCAAATTGATACTATTTAAACAATATATTACATTTTTTTTCTTCAGATGGAAAGATCCACGGGAAACCCAACAATACTTCCCCACATTCATGGATGGTAGAAGTGATTCTGCCAGCCATCCTAGCAGAAGACCTAACCCCAGAGGACTCAAGGCTCGAACCCGTGACCTCCCCCCGAACCGAGAGAGTGTACGCACGTCTTACCAATTGAGCCAACCCTTGAGTCTAAACAATATATTACATAAACTAAGGTATATCATCATTCATCGTATTTATCCTAATCTTAATAAACTATTTTACCATAACAATGATATTATTATTTTAAAAAATGTTTTTTCTAGGAGGAAAATATGTAAATTACACACCAATTCAATTTTCTCTATAGAGGGAATATAAGGAGCATATGTACAGAACTATAATTAAATCTATAGGATTGAATAACTCTTGAATTTTTTTTATTTCATGGTAAAGGATTTTGTTTATACATTGTATTTGGTGGTTGATATTTATCTTTTAACTAATTGTTTCATCTTCCTACGTGAATATCATATTCATAATTTATTTACAATATTTACATAGTCTTTGGAATCATAATCCGAAGATTCGGTTTCCAACATTCTCCCTCTTAATCCGAAGGGGTGTTTGTGAGTCCAAGAATCCTTTTAAATCTTTCAAACTTTTCTTGTCCAAGTGCTTTGGTAAAGATGATGGCAATTTGCTCATTTGTGGAACAATGTCATAAATGATATGTCTTGACCTCTACATGATGTCAAATGAAACAATACTTTGTGGTTATGTGCTTGGTTCAATCATAGAATCTAGGATTCTTGGACAACTTGATTGCAGAAACGTTGTCGATCAATAAGGGAGTGGAATTTTCTTGATTCTCCTTCAAATATTCAAGTATCTTCCTGAGCCACATAATCTCCTTTGTTGCTTCTGCAGCTGCCACATATCTTGCTTTTGTTGTCGAATTTGATGGAATTGACTGTTTGTGTGATCTCCAGGAAATATTTGTTGATCCAAGACTCACTGTGTATCTAGAAGTGGATACTCCTGTCTCTTTGTCACCATCAAATTTTGAATTAGTGTACCCAATGAGTTTGACGTATTCCACCTTAGTGTACTTGAGTCCAAATTCTTAAGTCCCCTTCAACTACTTTAGAACTCTTTTTATTGCAGACCAGTGTCCTTCACAAGGTTTGTGCATGAATCTGGGAAGAATTCCAGCAACATAAGAAATATATGGTCTAGTAGTGGTAACGTAGATAAGGCTTCCTACAAGCTTTCGGTACTTGGATGCATCCTCTAATTATTTTCCTTCACTTGATGTGAGCTTCAACTTTTGTTCCATTGGAGTTTGGAGAGGGTTTCATTCTGTCATGCAAAATTTGTTCAACAATTCTGCAACATACTTTTTCTGAGATATGAATATGTGCTTGGGATGCTGAGTCACTTCAATTCCTAAGTAGTAATGGATATGTCCCAGATCATTCATTTCAAAACATTTCCTCAAATATTTCTTTATCGATGCTATATAATCTTCATTATTCCTTATCATCAAAAGGTAATCTACATATACCACAAGAAATACAATAGATCTTCCAACTTTCTTCACAAACATTGTTGCATAATCAAGATTACAATGCTTGAAATTTAGCTTTAGAATATCCTCAGTTAGCTTTTCATACCATGCTCGCGGTGCTTGTTTTAGGCCATACAAGCATTTGGAAAGTTTGCATACCTTTTGTTCTTGTCCCTTCACAACAAAACCTTCTGGTTGAGACATAAAGACATTTTCTTTCTAGTCTCCATTCAATAAAACAGTTTCTACATCCATTTGGTGGACTTTCCACCCATTTAATGCCTCCATGGAGAGCAAAGTGCGGATGGTAGCCCATTTTGTTGTGGGGGAGAATGTTTATTCATAGTCAATTCCTTATTTTTGTACATATCACTTAGCTACAAGCCTTGCTTTGTGTTTGTTAAGTGATCCATCTTATATGTATTTGTTCTTGTATACCAACTTGCAACCAATTGATTTGGTTCCAACTTGAGGATCAACCAATTTCCAGGTTCTATTATTTGTAAGGGCATCATATTCATTTTGCATAACTTCTTTCCATTCATTGCATGTAGTAGATTCTATAAATGAATTTGGTTCAAATTTAGCAGATAAATTCACTTCACAATCAAATGAGACGTCTATGGCATCACCTGAGTTATCTACTTCTCCTCCATCACCTTGTATTGTTGAGTTTCTCATTCCTATCTTTCCGAATTCATCTAGATGGACACTTTCAAGCATCTTAATGGCCCATTTTGGAATCTTATTTGATGGTCCTAGTTGATTAGTCAGAGGTCCTACATTCTCTTCAAGGTTCGAACTTCCAGTCCTATCAAAAACATCATCTAGTTTAGGAGAAGTGGTGGGAACTTCTTCTTCATGAGATTCTTCATGAGAGGGTGTTCGTGCTTCAAAATGGAATTCCAAAGATTGATGTTTATCCAAGATCAAGATTCCCTCTTCAAGGTTTGGAATTTCATTATCAAATTCATAATATGTCTTTAGATGGGAAAACCTCTCCAGACGATCAAGTCATCTTTCAATAGACTTGACATTTTTACTAGTTTCAAGAAAAATGACATCTCTGGAAACAAAAAAAATCTTGTTTACCTCATCATAAAGACGGTATGCCTTGGAAGTGTATGAATACCCCAATAAAATGCCTCTTCGACTTCTAGCATCGAGTTTGTTTTTTTTCTCCTCTGGTATCAAGGCATAACAGGTGTAACCAAAAACTTTGAGATGCCTAACCGAAGGAAGGTGGCCAAACCACATTTCATGTGTAGTCTTGTCTTCAAGAGAATGATATGAACCTCTATTTCTCAAATATGTTGTACATACTACTGTATCAACCCAAAACATTTGCTTCACATTATTGAAAAACATCATTGATCTTGCCATATTCATTAATGTTCTATTCATCCTTTCTGCTACACCATTTTGTTAAGGATTATAAGGAACTGAATTTTGATGTGTAATCTCATGTTTGGAAAGATAATCTTCAAATTCATTAGAGGACTTTTCTTTAACATTATCTAAATGAAATGTACCAATACGTGCTTGTGCTTGATTCTATATCCATGCATGAAAGTTCTTGAATGTTGAAATGCTTCAGACTTTGTCTTCAAAAAATATACCCGAACTTTGTCTTGAATAAAGATACCCAACACATTCTTGAATAATCATCAACAAAGGTTATGAGGTACTTATTACCATTTGCAGAAGGAATAGGCATGGGGCCACATAAGTCAAAATTAATCAATTCTAACTTTCTACATGCTCTGAAATTAGACTTGTGAAAATGATGCTTGCTATGTTTGCCTAGTATGCATGCATCACATGTGTTTCTCTATTTAGGAATAGTAGACAAACCATATACACCATTCTTTCTTAACAGATGTAGGCTGTTATAATTCAAGTGACCAAATATTGCATGCCACAATAAACTAGATGAGAGATTACCTTCTCCAAGCTGAGACATATAGGAAAAATTTTGAACTGTTGCAGAACATCCCTTAAACTTCAACATCTTTCCATCTTCATACCCAGGCATGATGACCTTGTTGTCAAAGGACTTTGTTATCTCTACAACTCCATCAAACATGTGGATGGAATGGCCTTGCTATCGAATCTGCACCAAGGACATCAAGCTTCTTTGCAACTATGGAAGATAGAGAACATTCTTTAACACAAAATCAGGGAAACCAAGCAGCTTGAGCGTGATTCAACCAACTCCCCTTGGTATGTGGCTAGATTTGTCTACAAAGTTTACTATGTCATTTTCAAGGTCATTTAGTTCTTCAAAATAGTATTTTCTAAAATTCATATGAGAAGTTGCACCAGTATCAAGTAGCGAACAATCTTTGGAAGATGAAAGAGAATTTATTTCATTAATACCAAGATTATAGTGTGCAATGTGCAACTATACAATGAGATGAATCAAGGGCTTTACTGGCCTCTATATTCTTACTTTTTTCTTCTATATTTTGGTTGTGTCTTCCTTTGATGGACTCCCAAGGAGCCTAGCACTGATTTGCTTCACATCCATTCTTTCCACATCGCTTGCACATCAGATCTGATATTTTTCTTGAGTTGTTTCTGCACCCTCTACCGTTGAAGTTTTTTGTTCCTTTTCCTCTATTGCTACAAGATCAATTGGTAAATCGACCTTGTAAGCATTGCCATTAATTTTCTTAAGAACATTGCATGGAACGATTTTTTTATACTTCAATTTGTGGTAGGTTCCTCTAGGAAAACTATGTTTCTATAAATAAACCATCAACAAAACACCTTCATTGAATATATGGTGTCGTTGGTGAGCATCTTTTATAATTTTGTTATGGTCATTATTGGCTTGCAGCTTCTGTCTCACTTGTTGTTGCAAATGTTGAATGTGAACTGCAAATGCTTCCCCATCATCATTGATTCTATCCCCAAGCGGTAGCTGCACCAAATCTAGGACACCCATAGGATTTCTACCATAAACAACTTGAAATGGAGATTTACCTATATATCTATTTACTAAACTATTGTAGGCAAATTATGCTTGAGCCAAATCCAAATCCCACTGCTTGGGCTTCTCTCCAACAATGCTCAGTAAGAGGTTTCCCAAAATCTAATCTACTACCTCATTTTTCCCATCTATTTGGGGGTGATAAGCACTACTGAACTGTAATTTACTCCCTATTTTCTTCCATAAATTCCTCCAAAAATTACCCAAAAACAGAGTATCTCTATCGAACGTAATCGTTTTTGGAACACCATGCAAACTTACAATTTCTTAAAAAAACAATTCCACCACCTTTGATGCATCACTAGTTTTCTTACAAGTAACAAAATGAACCATTTTATAGAACCTATCAACAACCACAAAAATAGACTCTTTACATCATTATGTGTGGGGTATCTCCATTAGAAAGTCCATGCTAATATATATCCCTAGTTTTGTGAGAACTGGTAATGGCATGTACAACCCTATATATTGTGAGTGTCATTTATCCATTTGAAAATTCCTACATCGTGCAACATACCTTGTTGGTGTTTCTTCTGTTGACCTAGGTTCAGACCCTTGTTTGTTCGCCAACAAATCCTAATATACCATCTCGACAGAGCAGGGCTCAGTCGGAAGCACCAAAGATGCAGATGCAGTCTCACCAGAGATATCTTTATCAGTAACTGCCAAAACCAGGTTTCTGCAGTTGGGTGGGGATTTCTTTTCTCACAGCACCTTACCCACTCGCTCTACCAAAGCCAGGGGTTTTATTTCCTATTCTTGGTGTCTCCATTCAAGATATTAACCTACTTCTCCATCCACATAGATTACAATAGTAATTAATACAAAATCTTAGCACATATTATGTCTACCAACAATGCGACACATGCATACAAGAACTTATTAATAAACAAAGTCTATTCACTCTATTATTATCTACTTATTCACATCATACATTCATTCGACATAAACATATTCATCAAATACACACAGAGACAACATTTAACGTGGAAACCCATATGGGAAAAACCACAAAGGTGCTCTTCATCTGGCATGAGAAATATGTAGCACCTTCCGTCTGCGCACTCATCTTATAGACTTTGTTCTATATATTCTCTACAATACACACATACTTCTCTCCTCTCATTCTCTCTAGCCTCAGGCCTCCGAAGTCTTCCTCTCCTTCACCCCATTGTCGATCTGCACACAACCTGGATCGACTTTGTTCTCTATAGCTCTACAAATATTAAGACATAAGCTGACAGAGACCAACCTGCACACAGCTTGGGTTCTCCCTTTTATAAGCTCTTACATGTTGTAACCAACCGAATCTATTATGTTATTCGACACGCTGTCATTCATGTTCTTGTACATTCAGTTACACTAATAGTATGCATTATCAGCCCAAAAATACAAATATGCTTTATTACAAAAGCATGTGTTATTGTAACTAAATTCTTACCCACGATCAATCGAGTTGTTCCTTTCAACTACTGTACTTCTTTTGTCGTGCTTCCTTCCATCATGGTTTCTCTCATTACAGCTTCTCTTCCACCATGGTTGCTCTCTTCGCAGTTTCTCTTCCTCCTTCACAACTTCCTCTATCGTGTGACCATAATCTTCACATTCTCGAGCATAATTCTACCAGAATTCTACAAATCTTTTCCTAGGGCCAATAGGCCCCCAACACTCACCTGTGGCTCATCCCAAGCCACACTAGTCTGAAACCTCTATTGTGATGACCTTACTTTGAAAATACTTAAAGACTTTCACTATATGTGCAGTCTCCTCCCATACTCCTGCTTCCTTATTCCTCAAATTCTCCACAAGGTCAAAATTGATGTGTTCTAAAGTTGTAAGTCTTGTTGACTCTATTACTTGTCACACTTTCTAGTGCACAAGTTGAATAATACATGTAACACTTTCTGCCTTTACCTGTAATTCTATGACCTGGTCAGTCCACTTCTGTTGTTGTGTTCGCAGTGTTGTGACTTGTTGATGTACTTTCTTCATGTCAGTAGCCTTAGCCATTTTATCTGGTCAGGGAAACTTCTTCATTTCATTTTCAGCTTGTTCACCTATGTCTCTGCAATGCGCAACTACACCATAACTTTCTCTAACTATTCCACGTCTTAGAAACTTCCTCAACTTCCTTGGCACATAATACCTCCACTTCTTTGATTTTCTTTGCAACCTCTATTGTTGCTTTCTTTATTTCTTCTTGTGAGGCTACTTCTTTAGAGCATTAGGACTGACAAGAGAAAATTTCATCAACATCACCAAATATATCTTGAGCTTCTTGTAAAGTTGAAGGCGACGTACTGCCTCTCGTCGTTATTCATCATTGTCCGAACTCATTTTCAGAACAATTGTTTTTACCAATGGATACTTTGCATTTTGGCAGTGTCGCTCCTTGATGCATCATGTGGTTTGGGTGGAATATTGTCTGGTATCCTACTTCCAAATTCTGACAGTGGTGCTACTGGTGCTTTCTTCTTGCAAATACTAGATAACTTCCTCATTGGAGGATTTATTGTTGATTGTGACATTTCCCTTGCAACCATGACTTCCGACAAAACATATCTAGTAGTGTCTTCCATAATGAGTGTGGGTGAAATAACCATACTCCATGGAAAAACTCACTTCCTCTTGTACTTGTAGACAACAATGGAACACTCTCGTTCGGATGTAGTAGAATGAACTAAAACTTGGGTGCAAAGGTGATAATATTTACCAATTCAATCAGTCAGTCCTTCACATAAGTGGACAACTACTGGAAAGGTGGAAGCGATTTCTATCACATGGGTCAATCATCCGAATCATTATATACGGAAACCACCACGCAAATCATCACTCGCATGCCACATCAATGGTAGTTATTGTGTAATAATGATAGAAGTGACCAAAAAACATGCTGTCAAAATATCTTGTGCCTTCAAATTAATTATAGCCATTTGTCATCTCTGTTACCCACGTACATCTGGAAACAACTCTTGCTTTACTGTAACTTATATTCAACCTTCGACATATTTTGTTCGTTGCGACAGATAGATAATCTTCTACACCCTTTTCCATTTGAGATAGACATATAGTCTGTGGTACCTTTTTCTTTCTCTTATGATAAACTGACATCCTGCGATCAAATCATCAAATAAAAATACTCAGAAGATTTTGTCTTTTTCCTTCTTCTTTTTTAAGTTGACTAAGTCGTAGCTATCCTGGTAGGGACTTAGGCAACTTCCATTCACCAGTCCTTTGAAATGTGTTCCATCTAACTTGTGTAGTTGCACTGTGCCTCCATCAGTGATATGGATTACATATACAATCCTAGCTAATGTGTTTTCAGCTTGCCCGGATGCTTTAAGAATTTACTATCATAAAGAAGAACAAGTCCTCCTAATTGAAATCATTTTTCCTTGATGTGTTGATCATGCCACACTTTCTATCATTCCTTCTCAATGTTTTGATGATAACCTGCAACAAAACAGTCTTCTTCCAACTGTAGCAATTGCAATAGTCTTTCCTCAACAGAACCAACATCTGTCATCTCTGTAATCCATAGCAATCCTTAGGTTGGGTACAATATATTCCATCGACATCACATCCTCTTGTCCATACACCAAGAGAAATGGTGTTCGACCAGTCAAATTCTTACAGGGCGTGTGGTACTCCCACATAAATACAAGAATTTTTTTATCTCAGTAATCTCTTTGAACATTGTAAATCTTTGTCATCACATTAACTAGGATCTTATTGAATGCTTCGACAATACCATTTGCTTGAGGGTGATATGGCATTGTTTCTCTATGATGCATACGGAATTCTTCAGTTAATTCTTCGATCAAGTGATTGGAAAAATGCATTCCTTGATCACATATTAAAATCTTCATGCATCTGAATCTAGTCATAACATTGTCAAACAAGAACTTGGTAGTAGTCACAACAGTACAATCTTTTTTTAATGTCGCTTAAACCCATCTGGTTAAGTAATCAGTTGCAGTGATAATGTATCTTGCACCTGTTTGCTTCCCTGTTGGACTAAAAGGTCCCACAAAATCAACACTCCAATTCCTAAAAAGAGAGAAGCCACCAACAAATATTCCCCTCCCAACACTGGCTTATTGACCAGGTATTTCAACGCTTAATGATCTCTGTATATTTTGAAATGTCCACCCAACAAATAGTGTTGAAATTCTTGCAAAGTGTATACCATAGATAGTCCCTCTCTTTATGTCATGGTATAGTTCTTCTCTATTGTTGATAGTTTGATGATATCAAAGGAAATAGGATGATCAATCGACCCTTCGTCAAGTTGTTCTAGTACCACGTTGAGTGTGACAAATGAAGCATCAACATGTACACGAAATTCCTTCTTCTAGTTTGGAAATACAAGTATGGGTGTTCTAATCATATTGTTCTTTAAAGTGTCCAGACTCTCTTGGAATTTTTCACTCCATTGGAACTTAACATTATTCTTCAATAACTTATCCATCGAAGCAGTCACCTCCCCATATCCTTGATAAATTTTTGATAGTATCATGTATGTCCCAATGTTGTTCTCAGTTCCTTCATTGTAGTAGGTGGTGGTAAGTCGATGATGATTGCAATTTTAGAAGGGTCGACCAAGATTCCATCATGGAAAACCCCATGGCCAAATAGAATTCCAAATGGGGCACAAAATATACATTTCTTTAAGTTCAACAAAATATGATACTAGCGACACCGTTCTAGCGTCATTTTGAGGCTTTCAATATGATCCTTAATGATCCCAAATACCATCAAATCATCGAAGTAGACCTCAAGGAATTTATGAATAAAATATTTGAAGCCAACCACTACTATCCTGAGAAAGATAGCAAGAGCATTCTTGAGTCCAAAGGGAAGCATTGTGTATTGGAAACAACCCCACTACGTCGTAAATGTTGTCTTATGTCGAACTTCCTTTGCAATTATGATATAATGGTAGCCAAAGAACCCATCAGTAAAAGAATAAACTTCTTGACCCCCAACACTTTCTAATACCTCATCCGTAAATGGAGTTAAAAATGGGTCATGTAAACAAGCATTGTTCAATTTCCTTAGGTCAACACAAATCTATAATTCACCAGTAGCCTTCTTATCTTGCACTACTATCAGACTAATCCATTCTGATTCTTCAATCAATTCTATGATACTTGCATCCAACATTCGATCTAGTTCAGTCTTAACTTTTATCTTTAAACCATGGATTCAGTTAATATGGTCGTTGCTTTATATATTTTGCATCGGGATTTAATGGTATTTTCATTTCTCCAAGGTCTCCAACAATCCCTTTCATTTTTGAGAATTTAGTAGGGAAGAGATCCTTAAACTCATGCAATAGGTCTGTAATCTCCCCGACATTTTCGTCATCCCAATAATCTCCAATATTGACAAATTTTGGATTCTTTGGGGAGCCAATGTTAACTTTTAGTGGATTTAGGAACTAGTCACTAGAAATATCAAATCCTTCCATTGCGCGTGTACCTTCTGAATCTGGGATGTTTATGTTGACTGGGTCATCATCATCAGGTTCTCCCATCACATTATGGCACTCCATCCAGTGTTGGCTTGTTGTTTTTCTCTAATTGAATTTTTTTATTACAACATTGATATCTTCAAATATCTTTGCCTTGATTACTCGCAATGCAACATCAATCGAAGGATCATCAACGACAAACTCAAATGTGTGTGTGAAACTAGTAGCTAATTCATCCCATCCAACAGTACCTCATCTCAGTTCAACTGATGTATACTAGTTCCTTGGTATCATGTCTAATGTGTGTATGAACTGATGGACCCATTCCTGTTGTGGACATGCCTCGCATGTCGCATGACAATACTCGATATGCTCAATAATATTGGTCAATCATGTACAATTTTGACCAATATAGCTTATCTCTTCTTTGAATCATGTCTCCATCAATCGTCGACATTACCCATTCCGAGATATATTCTTTATGTGTGACCCACCATCTGACAGGTGTAGCTTTCAATTCAAAGTCCAGGGTGGACAAGCGCTGAGGTTCTATGATTTTTTCTTCAAATTCTGTCAAAAAACATGTAAGGTTAGGTAAACCTTCACATGTGGGTAGAACACTTACCTTTATTCCTGCCCATCTCACATATCATGTAATCCATGTGCACCTTCTCATGGATACTTCATGCATCTGATTCTGCCAGTTTTCCAATGCTTCACCAGAATTTGATGTACAAGAACTAATACTTTACCAACTAAGCTTTATGTCAGCCGTTGGATTCACATAATCGTCCCTCACAAATGTGATGCTATAAATATGGTCCAGATAGTCACCTTGTCCTTCACTATCTATTGGCTTGTCGTATCTCTGACATTATTATTAAGTCTTCAAATGTTAATATTATTTTTCTTAAAATTGATAATGGTCGGATTATCAATCGCCCAGTCGGTCCCCAAAAGTGCAGGATATGGATTTGTGTCATATGTCGATTAATTCAAAGTCTACATGCATTCTCAAGCCTTCTACCCCGAGAACATTTGACTCCGTCAACCGATAGGTAGGAATTTTTACTGATTTGCTAATATAAGTTGGACAAGAGGCCATGCAAGTCGCGATTTTCCCATGCTCTCCCATGTTTGTATTGTCAAAATGATGACATCAGAGCCCAAGTCCAAAATAATATAGTCCACATTTTTGTCTCCTATCTAGGCAATCATTCTTAACTCACGACCGGTCTTTAATGTTTTTCCCACAAGGTTAACTCTTTTGTCAGGTCACACCTCTTCTTGAGGTTCTTCTATTAGAGCTGCCAATTCTGTGACATCATCTTTATCTTGTATTACCGATAAGCAACTTTTAAAAAACTATTTTAGCTTACTAACATTTCCCGTCCGTTTCTTTCGGAATAGATGGTCAAATATCTCAGGCATTTCCACCATTGGTCTTCCAAGTAGTGTAGTAGCAGAAGTCAACGCTTGATTCTTGTCAAGGAATTTTGGTCATGCTTCCAAGAATACTTCATTTTCTTTTTGGACTTCGAATGACACTTTCTTTTATGCTACCAGTCGCACCTGCGGTTGTTGATGTTATGCTTCTTGGTCTGGTCCAATCGTAGCAACTCCTCCAATTACAACAAAAATATGTGGTTCCCTCGGCTTAGCAAAGATCTTCTATATATTCTGATTGGGGTTCGGGTTGGTATTTTGCAGAGGGTTTGGATTTCTCACATTTCTAGCCTTCCACTTCACAATCAACTGCAAACATTGTTCAAGGGTATGATTAAAATATTGGTAGTACGAACATGTCTTCATAGGACTCGCACAGTTCCTAGCAAATGTCCTAGTTGCCCACAATTATAACATATAATTTGGCCTTCCACAACCAAATCCTCCTCCTTGTCCTCAACCTCTAAAATTTCTACCACCTTGGATTGAGCGTATTGTTGTTGCAGATACTAATTCTGTGGATACTGGGGCTGAGGATACTGATCTCGTGGGTATTGAGCCTATGCCCGATCAACTTGCATCTCCTCTTTGTTATTCATTAAATACGTATCCACTTTTTTCTCTTCCAACAATTGGTATGCTCTGTAGTCCTTCTCATCATGGCCTACTAATTTGCAAAATTTACACTATAAACTAGTCAACGTACTTATAATATTCTATAAGTACAAACACTCTTCCAACCAATGGCCTCTAGTTTGGCATATTCTACGCCAAGGCATCCCTTGTGTATTTATTGGGTTTAGCACTCTCGATGAGACATAGTTCATAAACATGGAGCAATTATCTTTATGGTGGCCATTTTCTCTACATATGGTACACCACAATTCGTCTTGTACTTCCTTCCCCTTCTTAATATCTTGAAGTTGCATCGTAAGGTTTCCTAGTTGTGACTGAATTTGCATCGTCCCTGCACCAGTCTCTCCTGCAGGTGAGTATTCCAAATTCATGGCAAACTCTGTAGCTTCAGTCTATGACACAATATTTTGTTGCATCAAGGGAATTTAGATGTACGGTAACAGTGCGACAATGAACCATTCTTTGTGATGTACGTCAGACATCTAGAAGCTTACTTTGGCCATCATTGTCTTAAATATCTGGTCGAAGTCTCACACAGACTCTGTATATAATTGCTTAATCACCTTAATCTCTATAATACACTACCACTCAGATTAGGGCTTTCTGAATTCATCTATTAGTCTCGCTAGAATTTGGTCAAGGGTTTCCTCTACGAATCCTATGGGAACCACATAGAACTTCATGTACAATTCCAACGCATGACCCCTAAGGGTTGTGATCATTTTATCCTTCTTGATGGCCTCATCTTGGACATGTCGCATGGTACACGTGGCTTAACATAGAGACCAATGATGCTATGGGTCTTCTAACCTATTTCGTTAAAGATCGATAACTTAATATCTTTCTCGACCATTATATTTGTTACAGGCATTGCTCGACTAGTGGGAATTCCTTGTTTGTTATTCCCACCACTACTATTACTTTGATTAACAAACCCACTAGGAGATGAGTATATACGCAGGGTCGTGGGTGTGCCATATTCATATTATGGATCTGGGCCTTCTTCTTCTTCTTCTTTTTCTTCTTCTCTTTCATATATAGGTCGGTATTCCTCTTCCTCGTCACAAGAACCTTCATCAAAGTGTGATGTCAACTCCTAGTATTCTCCTCTAGTTGTACTGCAACTTCCTCTTCTAGTCATAGTTCTTCTTCTCTTTCCCGACTCAAATATTCTTCCACTTCTGAAACTTCCACCTTCTAGTTCAATTCCGCTATCACCAGAGAACATCTCAACTTATTATGCTCCATTTTTCTCACACTTCGTTTGTGACATATCCCAAGTCTCCACGCATAAATATTTACTCGTCGAACTCCATTTTCAGGATCCCTTTCTCACATACAAGCATCTTTATCCCAATCCTAAAATATGCCAGGTATCTTCTTCTTGGTCCTTGGAAGAATTTTGTTTCCACCTCACTATATGATGTTATTATGTAGACAACAAATTCAATGATCTATCCTTCTAAAACATTGTCTACCCAAAAATCGACAACCCTATATATAGGGTTGTTAATACTCTTCAGCATTGAATCCGCTAAGGACTCCACTCTGTCGATTCTCCTCTTCGAAATTTTTTTGTTGGGTTGATAGCTTCAACAACCATTCATACAACAAAACAGGAAATTTGGAAGAGAAAATTTCATGAATGTCTGTATAAAGGTATCACTCCAACCACTTTGTTGGATTCAACTGTGATCCTTCACTTTCTTCCTGTGCAAACTCTAATGCTTTAAAATCCACCCACCCTTGAATTTTCATGCCAAAACCTGTCCCTCACCAAAATGATTCACGATCCTGACAACGAAACCATTTGTTGGCGTTTCTCCCTTTGACCCATGTTTAGGCCCTTGTTTGTCTGTCAACAAAGACCAAGATACTGGCTCGACAAAGTAGAGCTAAGTCAACAACATTTATGACACAAATGCAGTCTCACCCAAGATATCTTTATGGGTAACTGCCAGAACCAAGTTTATGTTGTTGGGTGGGGATTTATTCTCTCACAGAACCTTACCCACCCGCTCGACTGAAGATGGGGGTTGTATTTCCTATTCTTGGTGTGTACATTCAATATATTAACCTGCTTATCTATCAACAGAGATTACAACAATTAATATAAAGTCTTAGCACAGATTATGTCTACCAACAGTGCGACATATGCATACAATAACTTATTCATAAACAAAGGATATTCAATCTATTAATATCTACTTATTCACACCATACATTCATTCAACATAAACATATTCATCAAATACAAACAGAGACAACATTTGACGTGGAAAACCATCTGGGAAAAACCACAAAGGCGCTCATCATTTGGCATGAGAAATATGTAGCATCTTTCTTCTGTGCACTCGGCTTGTAGAATCTGTTCTGGATCTTCTCTACACTCTATACAGACTTCTCTCCTCTCATGCTCTCTAGTCTTAGGTCTCTCAAGTCTTCCTCTCCTTCAACCCACTGTCGATCTGCACACAACTTGGATCGACTTTATTCTTTACAACTCTACAAGTATTAAGACAGGAGCCGATAGAGAACAACCTGAGACTGGAGCCGACAGAGACCAACCCGCACACAGCTTGGGTTCTCCCTTTTATAAGCTCTTACATGTCGAAATCAACCTACTCTATTTTGGTAGATGATAGTCTATCATTCCTGTTCTTGTACATTCAGTTACACTGACAATAAATACTATCAACCCTAAAATACAAAGATGTTTTATTACCATATTACCAAAGCATGTGTTATTCTAAGTGACTTCTTACCCACGATAAATCGAGTTGTCATTTTCAACTAATGTACTTCTTCTTTTGTCATGGTTCATTCTGTTGCGGATGCTCTTGTCAGAACTTCTCTTCTGTCATGACTGCTCTCTTCGCAGCTTCTCTTCCTCCATCACAGCTTCCTCTATCGTGCGACCAGAATCTTCATATTCCCGAGCAGAATTCTTGCTGAATTCTTCATATCTTTTCCTAAGGCCAACATACCTGGTTATATATTTTGTCATCTTTGACCAATAATACTTATCTTCGATTAATGCTAGCGTTGTATCCTTTCCAAAATGCCCTGCCAAGCCGCTATTGTCAAGTTCTCTGATAATATTTTTCTCTCATAGGACTAATTGGAATGCATATTTGTTTTCCTTTGAATAGGTAGTCATCTTGCATATGATATTCGCTCTGAATAAGATCCATGTTCCCAGCAACTGGATTCTTCAACTGTTCCACAATCTCCCGAAATTCGTTATCTATCACATAGAGATCCTTTAATACAACAAACACATTTACTTAATTTTCCATGGTGGTCAACTCAAAGCATCTATAACCTTATTTTTCTTTCCTAACTTGTTCTTCAGAACAAAGGTGTATCCTTGTAAAAAGGAAACCCATTTTGCACGTCTATTGTTCAATTTCTTTTAGGTCCTTGCATATTTTAAAACAATGTGATCAATAAATAACACAAAATATTTTGGCACTAAATAATGCCTCCAATGTCGCAATGCTTGCACAATTGTGGCATAATTGCATAAAATTCTGCATCATATGTGGAGTAGTTCTTTCTTACATCATTCAATTTTTCTCTCAAAATGCGAATGGGTTTATGTGCTTGGCTAAGTACAGCTCCAATGCCTACATCTGAGGCATCACAGTCTACCTCAAACACTTTATCAAAATATGGTAAGGCTAATATAGGTGTTTCAATTACTTTCTTCTTTAGAAACTTAAAGCTTTCTTTCGCTTCATTGGTCCACTTGAATGTTGTGCTTTCAGTGTAATTTGTTATGGGTGCTACAATAATTCCAAAATTTCGAATAAATTTTCTGTAAAAGGTGGCTATCCCATGGAAACTTATTACCTCTGTTATGCTCCTAGGACTAGACCACTCCAAAATTGCTTTGACCTTCTCTGAATCCATCTCGACTCCTTCTACTAAGATGACAAAACCCAAAAATACCAAACTTTCTTGCAAGAACCTACATTTCTTCATGTTTGCATAAAGTTGATGTTTTCTGAATGTATACAATATAATATTTAAATGTTGCAAGTGATCTTTATTTTTACTGAAAACTAAAATGTCATCAAAATAAATGACAACAAACCTACCAATATAAGGTTGAAGCACAATATTCATCAACAACATGAAGGTACTAGGTGCATTGCACAACCCAAATGGCATTACCATCCATTCATATAGTCCATCCCTAGTCTTGAAGGCAGTTTTCTATTCATCTTGTTCGTGAAGCCCGATATGGTGGTATCCACTTCGCAAATCAATTTTACTAAAATATTTTAGCTTCGGATAATACATCCATCATGTCGTCCAAGCGAGTATTAAATTGAGCACATAGATCTATGGACAAACACATAACTCACAATATAGATCACACAATTTACTCAGCAATTGAGGAATGAAACAGTGCAAAAATGGCTTGCAACTCTAAATGCTTTCATTAATAAAAAAGTAATTAGATGAATAATTACAATGTAATACAATGGCTAAATAGCCACATGCAATTCCAATCCACATGAGGAAATTCAAATTGATTAGACTCTACTTTACTGTAGGTAACTAAGACCTTGTCTAAATCATTATCGGAGGACTCAATAGTTAACTGACATTGTCTAAACCACTATCGGAGTTCATCGGAGTTCTAAAACACAACTCAAGTGTCTAATTCAGTGTTAACTGAGGCTAACTGACCGTGGTAGGTGAGAAATGCGCCTCTCCTACATGCAGCCATGCAAACCTAGCACTAAGTGAATGTAGAAGACTAGAATTGAATGTAACTGACTCCTAACTTAGCTTGACTAGTCACAAACTGAACTTAACTGATGAAGGTTGGTATCAGCACTCCCAGTGGCTCCTAAATTATAGGGATTGATCTAGGAGGCTCCTAAATTGATGCATGCAAGTGCAATCAGTGGCAGTAGGCCTTAATTAGTGTTCCCCACACTTTAGGTACTGGAACATGTGCCCCAATTAGGCCAAGTGGACCCAATGGTGCTAGTGACTAAAAATAAACTAGATGGACTCCCGATTTAGACATGACTCCTAGTTTAGATATCTGACCAAATTGGACAAGGGAGGATTAATAATCCTAACAGCGAGGTATAGGAAACTGATATTTGATGGTAATTTTATTGATTGCTTTGCTATTTATGCACATCCTCCACGTATTATCTTTTTTTTAGTCAACAATGTTAGTACAACATAAGGACTCATGCTTTCTCTTACCACACCTTTCTTTATAAGCTTTGTTACTTGTCAACTGAGCTTTCATGTTATGTAGGACTCATTCTATATGTTGCTTGATTAGATAAGGATCATCTTAGGATCATATCAATGTGATGTTGAATATCCCTCTCTAGTGGAAGGCTATCAAACAGTTCATTAGGGATAACATCAACATATTCTTCTAGTAACTTGGCCACTTTAGTAGGTATTGGTATGTCTTCCTCGTCTCCATTTTGAACTATTAATGCATAGCAAAATCATGTTGCCTTCATTTCTTTAACAAGCTCTTTTTCTGACAACATATTCTTAGTTTTCCCTTCATCTTTAAGGGGCAATAAGACGACTTTTGTTTCATCCTGCCAAACAGTATAGGTATTATTTCCTCTGTCATGTATGACTTTCTTGTGAAATTACCAAGGAATCCCCAATAACATATGGCATCCATCTATCATAATGGCATCACACCATACTTCATCTTTATAAGTCTTACCGATGGAAAACTTAATCATTTGTATTTTATTAATGGTGACTTCATTCCCTTTTTTGAACCATGCAAATCGGTAAGGATGGGGATGCGTTTCACAACGTAATTTCAACTTATCTACCATCTCTTTGGAAACCATATTCTCACAATTGCCACTATCAAAAATAACTTGACATACCTTTCCCCCATAAGTGCACCTGGTTCGAAAAATATTTGTCCAAATCCGCGAACATTCATTGTTGATACTCTCCCTTTTCTATTTCTCAGAAGTCACCATTAACATTTATATAATGAGATTTCCCCTCATATCAGGTTGAACTTCAGATTCAACTCCTTCTTCCTCATTCTCAACTTGGACCAAGTTTAAATTGGTTTGTTGTCCTTACTTCGGATCTTGCATTTTGTAATTTAAGCATTCAAATGCTCGATGATTCTCTACACCACACCTAAAACACCAATAAGATCTTCCCCTTCTACCACCGTAGCCTCTGCCCCTCTGAAATCCTCTTCCTCATGGTTGGTTCAGGTTACCTTGTCTAGTATCTTCTACTTTTTTAGCTCCTTGGGATGGTTCACCTCTTCCATAATTAAAACCACCTCGTGAGGCAGACAATGTTCCCCTCCTTGCTCCTCTATTCCTTTGATCAAATTGTCATGTTTTTTTTCCTTAGCCTTTAAGGCTAACTAGTATGCCTCTTCCACTTTGCAAACCCTATGCATGCTCAATTTATTTTGAATATAAAATTTCAAACAATTCACTTACCTTGCATCCAATTGCTCATCATTTTCCTAGTGATCCACACAAATGGAAAACAGATAAAACACATGTGTGAATTCCTCCATAATAGAGAGGTTTTACTTCAAGTTATGAAATCTACGAAAAAGGGTTTGTGCATATTCCTGCGGCAAAAAAATACCTCGCAATTTTTTTCCATCTTACCCCAGGTTTTTATTTTGGCTTATCCTTTTTATGTTCTGTCTTTATGTACATGATCCCACCAGATCATGGCGCGACCCTTCAACTTTGTGCATGCAAATCTCATCTTCTTTTCTTCTATCATAGGCCTCCACCCAAAAACAATTTCTATGGAGTTCAACCAATCTATTAACTCCTATGGTTTAAGACTCTTTGGCGTGATTTTTTATCCCATCATTTCTCCCTTCTAGAGCCCTGAGCATCCTTTCTTCAAAAGGTATGTGTTCTACTTCTTCTTTTTTAATGTTCTGTATGTTGATCTACACCTCCTTGGTCTGTCTCCTCGTCAGACGCTTCTCTTCGTATTATCCTTTGATTAGTCAACATGTTTGTAATATCTGCTACTTGCCTTTGGAGGTTTTGTATATCTCTACGAATCTAAGCAAGACCTGCTCTTCCTCTTCCTCTCCCAACCATCAACCTAGCTTTGATACCAATTCATCCAGCCAATAAGTTTTGATTCAATTCACAAGATATTTAAATAATGCAAACACATGAGAGTGGAAAAAATAACTATCTTTTTATTCATTCTCCATCCTAAGTATTACAATGAAGATCCAACCCTTTATAACTACTATCTGATATTTCAAAAATTGCTAATTTTATAAAATTCTTGGATGACTATGAAACTGAAAACTAACTATAAGCTAACTAGAGTGACACTAGTTGTCAACTCGTTTTTCTAGTTAGGTTTATAAACTAAGAGATAATTGTGAATTACAAATTTTTAAAAAATCCTGCAAAACACTAAAACCTCAATTTGAGGCCTTATGTGAAGGAATTTGGCCTCATAAAAGTGTCGATAAAAGCTCTAAAAAGAAGGATCTAATCGACCACTGTATTGAACACTTTGAAACACAACTTCCTATGGTAAATATTTCCTTTCATATGGCCCAAAAAAATCAAGCTCTATAAATTCTACATACCATCAACAACATTTAGAAGTAAAAAGCATAAAGCCTCGTATTGATAGGAGAAGAAACCCTTACACTTAAATATGCACCAAGAAAGGTATTTCCACCAAGCGCAAAGGAGACAAATCTTCAAAAATCCAACCATGAGAAATGAAATCCTTATATAGATTTTTAACTCCTCTTTCTTCTATCAGAAAATAACAACAAATTATTAAATATAACCTAGGATGGAATAAACAAATCAAAATAATACAACAATATGCAAGAAATAAGGTGTTCAAATCCAAATGTACAAACCTTCAATAAAGAATGATAGGGATGCCTACATAGAGAACACAACAATCTAGCCTCCAAAGGCTCTTTAAAAGGTATTTCTCCAACAATATTTCCCCTCAATCATGTAAGATGATGCATGAAACCATATATCTAGGGATTGAACCCCCACCCCCCTAATCTCCTCAAATGCCAAAAGACCTAAACTCATGCAAGATTGTGCAAAGTGGGACTCTATCTCCAACAATGGCATGAAATGGCAAGTAGGGCATCTCCAAAGGTGAATGCTCCAATGAATAAGGCTCCTGCAGGTGAACGCTCCCATAAATATGGCATAGAAAGAATGAAAGCAACCTCTAAAAGTGGAACACTCTTCCAAATATGCAATATATTGGGTGCAAGAAATCCTATAATGGTGGATGCCCCCATCAACATGTGTAGTGGTTGCTCCAAAAGGTGAAAAATCCAATAGATAATGGTGTAAGAAACCTCCAAGTATGGAAAGCTCTTCAAAACATGCCTTGAAACCCCATGTGGAATGCTTCCAAGGGTTGGAGCTAGCCCCTTTTTAACTTAACAAGGGTTATGACACATGATATTTTCATTCCATGACATATAAATTGAATTCCATAAAAGAATGTAAACTAATATCATGTGGACATAATGAAGAAGAGCATAACATGTGGAAGATAAAGCAGACACATAAAAGGAGACAACTATTAACAAAGTTCACCCAAATGTTGGGTGGCATCTTCGGACCCACTTATCAAATGGAGAGGTCGCTCTAAAATCTCAACAAAATAGAAAAATACATTGGAAAATATACATGGATACCTCAGTCTTGAAGATGACTGGAAATTCTGTTGCTCGGATCAACAAACAAGTTGCACCACCAATTGACTCATCTCAGAAAACCATGAAAAATGACTATAAACCTTATAAACTTTGGCCACCTTCTCTCCAGGACAACCTTTGGATCTTCTATCTCAGAACTCATGCCACAACATTCTGAGAGCAGTAATGACGGAATCCATATGCCTTGTAAATCATGCCCAAGTCGGGTCGAATCCTCCCCCTATGTTAGTGACCTTAAAGTTTATATAGAATTTGGTGGGTAGACTCCTTAATCAAAGTTGTGGCTGGGTTGGTTGGAAGAGTTGTTGTTAATTCATGTGGTTACTGGGAAGTCCATGGTTTAACCCTCGTGGACCCCAATTTTGGGCATATGTTATAATGCATTTGTTTGGAATTGCTTGCAACTTGGGTGTATATTCCAACACCTGGGTGCCCATGGCATATAGTTATAAATTTCCACCACATATGATATGCTTGTTTGTTGGAAGGGGAGTCCTTGGGTCAAAATTGAGAACTCCCACTTGCTTCTGTTTCAACGAATATACATATGTAATTTCTGTCTAACTATTCAAAAAACCATTTTAAATGGGGTCAGCCAGTCTGACAACCATATTTTGGCGTCGATCGGTGAGCCTTTTCCCCCAACCATCACTAAAAGCAAACTTAAATATGTATTTTATCATATAATATATCAATAATTGCATATGGTCGAGTGGTAAGGGCGTCGAGCTTGTACAATGGAGATTGTGGGTTTGAGTCTCGTGCCTTCATAAACATTTTCTTGGCTTAAACCATATAGTGGCCATCTGAAACCACCATGTGGCGGCTCTGGGTTGATCCACATCACTGACACATAGACATTAGTTGTGCCATAAACTTGCCACATGTCAAATAATGGGTGGTCCACATCATGCCTATCAACATTCCAACTCAACTTTGTACATGCCAAACATTGCCATTTGGGAATGCCATGTAGGATCTCTAAGGCAATGTGGAACCCTTGAAGTGGTGCCACATGCCATTCTTTTTTTTCCACTCTACACATAAAAGTATTGTCTTGTCGAGACTTCATAACACAATATATTTTTCATATGCAATCCGAATGAGGTGAAACGAATGCTATCAGAATTGTCTCGGCGAGCTCTTATCAATGGTTTCCTTCTTGCTAAGATTTGTTGAGTTTGAAATTTTGGCCTTTTAAGATCCTCCTATATCATATTAACACTTAAAACAATGTGCAATGATGTCCACGTATCAACCAAAACCCAATTTGTAATATTATCATCAATCCATATGTGAATAGATCCACCAACCAATTAACGAAGGCATCATCTCAAAGTCAATCATCAACACTTCATCATCCTTAAAAACCTATAACCCCTATTGAATGTGTGATAAAAATAATGTGTGGACACCCATGACAAAATAAGGGGTAATTGTTGCCGCAAACTATGGGACATGTGCTCTTCCCGAGAGTGCATGAGAACCTTATAATCTCATATTGTACATGTTAATAATGACAATCTACGATAAGATAAAACCATATGGAAAAATGGATAACCTCAATAGCCATAAACACCAAATAGTGGCCACTCGAAATTGCCATGTGGCGGCTTTGGGTTGGTCCACGTCACTGCCACATAGACATTAGTTGTTCCATAAACTTGCCACATGTCGAATAATGAGTGGTCCACATCACGCCTAGCAACATGCCAACTCAACTCCATACATGCCACATGTTTCCATTTGGGAATTCTATGTAGGATCTATAATTCCATGTGGCACCCTTATAGTGGTGCCACGTGGCATTCTTTTTTTGTCACTGCACATAAAAGTATTGTCTTGCCAAGACTTTATAACACGATATCTTTTGCATAGGAAGTCCGATTGAGGTGAAACGAATGCCATTAGAATTGTCTCGACGAGCTCTTTTTAATGGTTCCCTTCTTGCTAAGATTTGTTGAGTTTGAAATGTTGGCCTTTTATGATCCTCCTAGATCAAATTAACACTTGAAACAATGTGCAATGATGTCCAAGTATCAACCAATACCCAATATCCAATGTTATCATCAATCCATATGTGAATAGATCCACCAACCAATTAAGTAGGGCATCATCTCAAAGTCAATCATCAACACTAGGTCATTGTTGTAAAGGAATATACACCAAATAACCACAGGTCTGGGGTTACCAACATACTCAATTAACTTGCAGACAATTGACTTCTAAAGTACAGAATAGGAAATAGGAGGGTTAGAAGGACTTACTTAATTAACGAAGGTCGATCCTTGCTAGTCCTCTTCCGCTCTGCTCCACTTCCAAAGTCTTCAGAATTGCTCCTCTTTCACCTGTCAATAAAACAATCTTCCAGATACAAGATGATTCATATATATATAAGCAGGTTAGATAAATCATATATAAGATGCAGAAACATAAACATTTATCAAACCAAGATACATGAAACACATATGGAAGAAGGATTCTCTTTATTATCAATAATGGAAAGATTTTAAGGTTACAACCCAACGTCTGAGACAAGGACTCCTCTGCAACCAAAGGATTCTGAGTTCCACTTGGACGGAGAGGTGCCATTTAGGAGGATAACAGATGCCCCCTAATGTGTGAGGTCAGAGGGAAATGATGGCCGAAATACATTATAATTATCATCTTTGGGGAACTCAGAAATCCAATGGAGCAGAAAGAGTACCTGAAACAAATACATAGTAATGTCATATACAAAGTTACATCTGAGGATGCTATGTTCAATTTACTGGAACACAAGCTCCTTTACAATATTTGAGTACATCATATAGCACCATATATATTAAAAAGGTGGATCGAAGCCACAATATACAAGAATGAGTCTTCAAAGATCTGGAAGTTGTGTATAGGAACAGAACATAATCTTGCGCAACTTAGTCCATAAAGAAGAACTAAGGTCTTCATAAAGGATCCCAAAGAAATAGTACAATCCAAGCCATGTGAATAAGGGGAGCTGAAGTCGAACATGGAAAGGATTCAACAGTTTGTCAATCAATAGATGATAATCAACAACTGAAGCAAAGGAATTCACCAATGATGAAAGTGAATCCTGAGGTACTATCGTCAAAACTCTAGGTCTTCGTCATCAGGAAGTGCTGAAAATAGAACCATGCTGTGATAAGGAAGGTAACAGATCCTCCAACAGATCACAAGAGTGACTAGGAGCTGGGCAAAAGAAGGGAAACACAAATAGGTAACAGATATAACAATGATGGGATCAGGCTATAAAACAGACAGTGGGAAAAGTCCTTGAACAGTGAGCACACCACAGAGATGACCCAAGGCAGTGTATAACTTATAGAGAGAACAACTAGACTTATCTGTCATGTAGGAGACATGATCAGATTCCCCAGGTATAACGGACAAGAGGAGGAGTAAGAAACTCAAAGTGATAGCTGAACACAAGTACACACTGAAACATGGATATCGGAAAACAAAGAGTGCTATGTTCAAGGATGACATGCTGCCATTACTGAAAACAAGAGAAAACTTCTTCCATACCTTCCCTGTTAAATTTTAACGAGTCCAGGAAAGCCAACTCGGGTCCCTCTTCATTTTTTAACAAGCTTGAAGAGATGGGAAAATAATGCTTGATAGGATCCCCTCTTTCTTGTAAAGGTTTAGCAATTCCAAGAAAGAAAACTCGATACCATCTTCATTTTTGGAAAGCTCGAAGAAAAGAAAGAAGAATGCTTGATAAACACTAATTTGTGGATTTTACGAGCCAGAACTAGTACATGCTCGACGATGTTTTCATAGTTTAGAGAGTCTGAAAACTCCAAAGAAGACTCCAGGGGGTCCTTTTTCTTACAATTTAGTCTCCTGAGGCTGAAAAAGTATAAAACAAACCAAAGAAGAACTCTCTTAACTTCCGAAGAAGAAAAGGCGCACCTTTTTTCGTAATTAGTCAGGAAGGTCCGAAAAAGGTTAAATTACCACCTACCCAACGCTCCTTCAAAAGCAGCATATAGCCTGAGTTTTACGAGTGTGAAGGAAGGAAAGATCACTCAGAAAGATCCATTTGATTACGAGAAATGGGGCTTACAACAATAAACTCGATGCTTTGTTCTTTAAAGTTTAACGAGCATGACAAAGACATAAAGTACACTCGAAATCTTTTTCATGTTTTGGTCCAGAGCACGAAAAAGAGAAAACTAAGCTCATATAGAGGGTTCCTTTTCCATAAGTTTAGTCCCTCAGGTCCGGAAAAGCGATAAATCTATGCCTGAGAATACTCTTCTCAATTCAAAAGAAAAGAGAGTGATCCTTTCTCGTATTATTCCACATGGTCCGAGAAAGAGATAACCTACCACCAATGTGGATGCCCATTCACATATTCTTAACGAGCCTGAATGGACAAGTTTACTCAGTAGTCAAGTCTATTTTGAGGAGTCAGACTTGGGCCTAAAGAAATTCATTTTTTTTCCCGTGAAGTTTTAACGAGTCCGAAAAAGTCAACTCGTGGCCTCCTTACTGTTTTTAACGAGCTCGAAGGAGAGCAAAAAGAATGCTCTAAATGCGAGGAGAGGAGTGTCATAGACAGGCGAAAATAGTTCCAAGCGCAAGGAACAAACCTATGCATAATGTATGGAAAGTGAGCAAGATAAGAACACTCGGGGAATGTCTCCTCAAGGTAAAAGGTGTCAAGTTGCAAAGGCAAAATGATACAAGGCTTAGCGACGATGAGAACAAAGATGAGGGCTTATACAACGAGCTAACAGCATGAAAGCCGGAATCAGGCTCATAAGCGCGAGCAGGGAAAATGCAAATGCAATTACAACTTGAACAACAAGGTGAGACCAGTAAACAGTTGTGAATCCAACTAAGAATCCTGTCTCCAAGAAACAACAACATCATGACCATATTCTGAATAAAAGATCTGATGTGAGTCACTTTGGTAGAAACACATGTGACTTTGCTATCTTCTATAAAAGGTAAAGTCAAGGCAGAATCAACTGAAGGAGATTCTATAAAACCAAGGCTCGAGGGTTTATAATCAACAAGATCAACCTCAGAAGGAGAGCAAAAATCAACAAGGGAGATAGAGTCTGTAGGAACAAACTCAATATCACAGGAGTTGAAAAATTAATAAGAAAAATCAAACTCATCAGGATCACTGACTTGCTGCTCGAAGGAAGAGTCAAAAGACTCAACAAGGCCAACATAAGAAGACCGATCCATGGGAAAATCAGTCTTACTAAGCAAATCAGGGTTAGACTTAGTCACAACTGAACCAACATCAAAAAGAAGGTCAGACTGTATCAAAGACTCTAGGAAGACTTCATCCAAAGGAAGGAGATCATCTGAGATAGGACACATGTCTAAACTTTCAAATGGATCAACAGAGTGGAGATTAGGCCCCACAGTCTGTATAGGATGACTCACCCGATCAACTGCTGGGACCAAGTCCCGAGAAGATAAGCATGAAAACAGAGGCTGCTTCTCAGTAGCAATTGAACACAAAGGAAAAGAGGCCACATAGTTCACCTGTGGCGGGGGAGTGTCTATAGAAACACCGGGAATTAATAAAGGAAAGACCTGGTCTCTAGTTGGGTCAGGAGAAGGATCAAGAAAATCCAACTGATCGATAGTGACAATTTCTTCGCCATGATTAAAATACATCACACGAAAGAATGTTGACACCACAGCTTGCATGGCATAGACATAATCACGTCCAAGGAGCATATTGAAGTCCAAGGGGTCTTTTATCACCATGAATTCAACTAAGACGGTCTTCCCACCGAAAGTAACAGGTGTTTGAGCAAGAATTCCCAAGGCTATACAAGTTCTTCTATCAAATGCCAGTAACTGACTAGCAATCGACACAAGGCTGGGAGATCCCATACCTCGCCAAGCACGAGCAGACAAAATACTAACTGAGGCTCCTTCATCAACAATACAACGAGCAATCGTATAAGGTTCAACTTTGACCTTTATCTGGAAAGGTGCAACAGAAGGAAGGCGCGGCTCAACTAGGCTATCCCAATCAAAGGAAGCAATCCGAGGGCTTGGTGGGGGTTGATCCGAAACAAGTTCAGTGCCCCCTTATTCAGTAAGTTATAAACTAGTAGTGAAGAAAATGTGACTAGTAGACACTTCACTCTCCAAATCAAGAGTGGGATTGATCGATAATGGAATCGATTCAACCGCTTCATGAAAGTCACTCTTCGAAAGGAGAGTGGGATTGACCAAAGATGACATTGGTTCAATCACATCAGGATCACTCTTCGAAAGAAGAGTGGGATCGACCAAATCTAAGATTGGTTCGACCACTTGATCAACCACAGGTTGAGTAGGTTGTTGAGAAACTATAGGTTGTTCAGGAGAAGGAAAATCTTGAGTCTTGGACCACACTCTTCGCACCTCTGCGATAGCAGGGCACAGGTGAGTAAGATGATCTCCCTCGCACAGCATACAAGGGAACTTAAGTTTGCGCTTCGAATGACCAGTTTTCTCAACGATGTCAACATGACTAGCAGTGGCTGACTGTTTGCACTCAACATGACCTACAGAGGATGAGAGTTTGCCCCCAACATGAAAACCAGAGGCTGAGTGACTGGGTCCAACCTCACTAAGAGAGGCTGGTTGTGGAAAGACTTCAGAATGTTCAAAAATGGGATGACCATGACTCCAAACTCTTGGCACCTCCGCAATAGAAGGGAATTTATAAGTAAGGTGGTCTCCCTCACAAAGCTTACAAGGAAACTTGGGCTTGTGTTTTGAACGGGTAGTCTTTTCAACAGTGTCAACATGACTCGCAGTGGTTGACGGATTGTCTTCAGCATGAAGTACAGAGGCTGAGAGACTGCCCCCAGCATACCTCGCAGAGGCTGAGAGATTGGATCCAACATGACTTACAGAGGTCGGATGGGCACCATCAACATGAACAACAGAGGTTGAATGGTTAGGATCAATATGCTTTGCAGCAGTTGAGTGTGTGCCCCCAGTGTGAACAACAGAGGCTGGGTGGATGGATCCAACATGAACAACAGAGGTTGGATGGGGAGATTCAACTTGAAAACCAGAGGTTGAACAGGTGCCATAAGCATGCACTACAGAGGCTGAGTGACTGGATCCGACATGACTTGGAAAGGTTGGAAATATCCCACCATCATGATCAACATATGCTAGATGGTGAAGATCAACTTGACTTACAGAGGTTGAGTGCTTAGATCCAACATGGCCTGCAGACGTTGGATGGGTGCCCCCAGCATGAACAACAGAGGCTGGGTGGTGAGGTTCAACTTGACTTGCAGAGGTTGAACGGATGCCCCCTTGCTTATGTGCCTTCTTCCTATTCCTCCTTCTTTTACTCCTTTTAGACTGCCAGTTACTAGTATCAATACTTTCACCACATGAGGTAGAAGGAGGAGGAGAATCAACTACAGGTGAAGGAGAAGTAGTGTTTTGATGCTCTTGATATAAGGAGCTTACTTGAGAAGCATCAGGAGCATTCAGGACAGTTGGAGTGGGAAACAACCACACCGGTAGCCCTAAGGTGAATCCTAGAAGATTCAAGGTGGCCATCAAGGGAACACCAACATTCCCCATGAGAGGAATAGAACAAGGAGTTCCCATCATGGGGATCTCTTGGTTGGTGTTCGAAGGGGTGCTAGACATAGTTTCAAAACAAGAGACAAAGTCTGAGGTTGATAGGCAACCAAAATTACAAAGCATACACCTAAAGGCACACTAAGTACAGACAAACCACACAGCACTCACTACAAATTCCTAAAGCCAAGTAGACAAACAGGTATAAGATGTACTTTCCAGAAGAAAGCTAATAGACAGTTACTTGGCGTCCCTGTAGATGTTCTTAGGCACAAGCGGAGGAATCACCCACCGCCCTCCCACACTTTCTATCGGGGTTACCTTCCAAGTCCATCCAAGGTCAACCAGAAATAACCTTCCGGTGTACCTGTGTATGAACCCTAGATGTCAAAGAGACTAAAGGCTACCTTAACTATATTAACAGTCTGGGGGGACAGTCGTCAGTCGAACTCGTACGCATGGGTAGGGTAGCTGAGCCCGAAACTCTGTCTAGGACAGAATCCCCAGATGCGTAAAAGTCCTGAATTACGTTTGACAAGGATTCGGAGGGTTATCTCCTATGTCCAAGCCTCCATGCGGCCTAGTGCTTAACTCCCGTTTGAGAGGAGCTTCCCAGATACAATCAATGTAGAAAAGGATTTACCTAGTGATAGGCCAACTACATCTGAAATTTTAACACTTGTGGGGAGTTTAAACACCCTAGCCCACAAGTCTAGCCTAAGCTAGTTGGTGTATGACCCTATAAAATAAAACTTACTAGTAAATTTTAAATTATATCATTTATTTTAAGGGTTGTTTTTAGTCAGAGGGTAAATGGCATGAAACTTATGTGGTGTTTTGACTCAAAAGATGAAACAAAATGACTATGCAAAGAGATATGAAATGCTGAAAGCAAAATCTATTCTCTTTATTTTTCAAATATAAAACTTGAAAGCCACAAAAAAACAGATTCTTTTTATATTTTTCCAAAAACAATGATATGCTATGCTATCTAGACTAAAACCCTAATCTACATGCATATAAAGCAAACATATGTTTTTGTCTTTTTCTTTTATAAATGCAAAAGAAAAATCAGCCTATCAACTAATGCAAGCAAGTATTGTAAGCAAAGCAAATAGACAACTACTTTATACCCCACAAACAAACCCTAGGTTTCCCTAAAGTTGGATATAACCTCTCTTGGAAAGAAGGCTTACAAAGGTAGACAAGTCGACAACTTTGGAATGAAGAGACTGAGCAAAAAGACTGACATAAACAAAGGTCAAGAAGTCCCAAGTATCAATCTAAACCTACTAACAAAGGCCGCTCAATACCTTGTCCAACAAGGTCAAACCAAAGAAGGAGGAAGGGGGCGAAAGCAGTAAAAACAAGTATAGGTTCTTTTTAATTTTCTTTTATAAAAGCAAAAGAAAAACTACAATGCACTGTACTTGAGCAAACTTGAATCAAATAAACTGTCTAAAAGCAACAAACTGAAGCAAACAGGCTGACCGAAACAAAAGACAACCAACAAGGAACCTTATCTTGGGTGCAAACAATGACAAAAATCACTGCAGACTTACAAAGGCAAGTGACAACCAGCTTCTGTCAAAAGACAGACTGGAAAAACAGAGCCCAAGACCTTGACAGCAGATCTGGACAAAGACACTTTAAACCACAACCCAAACATGCCACCCACTTCAGCATGCAAGCAGTAAATAATCCAAGCAAAAAGACTCAAGGGCTTTCGAAAAAGCACAAAATGTGATCAACAGAGGCCTTCAAACAAGCCACATAGCATTCATAAGAAAATCCACTTAGAAACAGGGATTACCCAAAGCAAAGAAACAAGCAAACTTTAACTTAAAAATCCCTACTTCCAGGAGTATTCGCGACTGTCTATAAGAGCAACCCGCGAATGACTCGCGACTGTCCAGTATAGCAACCCGCGAATGAGAACCTGCATTCGCGACTCTCTAGAAGGACAACTCGCAAATGGGTATAAATTTTTTCTCAAAAACAAGAAAAATAACAAGACTTTCGAATACTGAGGCAAGTATCAACCAGGACAAAAGATCACAGACAAACTTCCAAGCAAAGACTGGTCAGGAGACAGAAAAACCTACAGCAGTCTAGGCATCCCCAGCGGAGTCGCCAGTTCTGTTGTAAAGGAATATACACCAAATAACCATAGGTTTGGGGTTACCAACATACTCAATTAACTTGTAGACAATTGACTTCTAAAGTACAGAATAGGAAATAGGAGGGTTAGAAGGACTTACTCAATTAACGAAGGTCAATCCTTGCTAGTCCTCTTCCGCTCTGCTCCACTTCCAAAGTCTTCAGGATTGCTCCTCTTTCACCTGTCAATAAACAATCTTCCAGATACAAGATGATTCATATATATATAAGCAGGTTAGATAAATCATATATAAGATGCAGAAACATAAACATTTATCAAACCAAGATACATGAAACACATATGGAAGAAGGATTCTCTTTATTATCAATAATGGAAAGAGTTTAAGGTTACAACCCAACATCTGAGACAAGGACTCCTCTGCAACCAAAGGATTCTGAGTTCCACTGCTCCAAAGACTTCTGTATACAATCCACCAGCATAACTTTGCTCTCCAAGTCTGTATATCTAACACCCTCCCCAAGGCCTGTATTTATATGGAGGAAACAAGGCAGTTTCACAAGTTGAGGAGGTTGAGACAGTTAAGGTGATTAAGGAAAAAAGGCTTAACTAATCTCAAGCTATCGCGTGTTATTATTTTTAACTATTAAGGGACACATTCGTGGGTATGTAGAAGAGCAACCCGCGAATGATTCGCAACTTACCATAAGGGCAACCCGCGAATACATCCATTCGCGACTTGCAGCAACCGGCACTTGCGAATGACTCGCGAGTTGTATAAAGGGAGAGTCGCGAATACAACTTAACATAGTAAAAATGGCAAAGTGACTAGCTGGATAAAGGAAGAATGTATTATAAAATAAGCCACTCTATAGTGCCCTGGGCAAACCTCAATCCATATATGTCCTTTTGTGTACCAACATGAGGAATGTCAACACCCGGACGGAGAGGTGCCATTTAGGTGGATAACAGTCATCCATACACCCATAAACCTATAACCCCTATTGAATGTGTGATAAAAATAATGTGTGGACACCCATGAGAAAATAGGGGGTAATTGTTGGAGCCAACTATGGGATATGCTCTCTTCCTGAGACTGCATGCAAACCTTATAACCTCATATTGTACATGTTAGTAATGACAATAAACTACAAGTTAAAACCATATGGAAAAATGGATAACCTCAACATCCACAAACACCAAATAACATATAAGAATTCATTGCATCAAAATTTGGCTTTACAACAAAAAGGGCATGATGCAACATTAATAAAATGAAATACAAAGATAACATGTTGATATTATTCATCCTACTCTATTTCTCTTGAGAACTTATTCTTCCCACCCTACTCTAAACTTCAGAAAAAAAGGAAAATTCTAAGTGAAATCCTAAACCCAATCTATCCACCTTAGCATTTCAGCAATACCATGACATCTTCCCTTGTGTTTAGTCCCCAACGAAAAACAATGATGCATCAAATGCCAAGTAGATACATGTTGGAATATCCTTGAAATGCATCCTAAAATCTAAAATGTGCTCACGAAGAAGGCCAAGACAAACAAAACCATGCTAAGAAGTGCATGCACCATTGCAAGACTCCTTTATCCAAGCTTGGATATGACTAGTGTAAGCATTCTCATAGATCATCCCATCATCATCATGACTCCTCCCTTGAAGTAATAAGTGCTTAGGGGACTTTTCAAATCTGCAACATTCTTCAAGATCATTATCCACATAAGATGAACATGAGATATGACATAAAATTCTAAACCTAGAAAAAATAAATTCAACCCACATTCTATATATTGGAAACACCCTTTTGTTGGTTATAAATATTTGCAACAAAGTTCCAAATTAATAACTTGCTTCCACAAACAAATTTCTTCATCAAAGTAACATTTTCTATCTAAAAAGCACATGCCAAAAATGAGAAGAAATAAAAATATAGGTGGTTGGAATTTTTTGTTATCAAAATATTGTTGTATCATACAAGTTTCATCCCCTAAAACATCTTTTACAATTGAAAACTTAAGCATGACTTCATCAATATACACAAGGTGAAAAATGGTTGGATTTTTTGTGTGTGTTTTAGTCCCATAAATCTACTCCATTTCCCTGGAAAATATGCACCATAGCCCTTCAACCATGCCTTGAAATTACCATGAAAATTCTACCACAAATCTACCCTAAAAATAGAGGAGATGGATGAAGCAAATATTCAAAAGTATGCTCAATACAATGCCTAAAATCATCATTACATATACAGGCATATGGACATAACTTGTCTTGCAAAACCTCCCCTATGTTTGGTTGTTCTAAAATCTCAAAATCTATAGTTTCCTCACTAGATACATCACTGCAAGTGTCATAGATGTGATCCCAAAATTTTCCATGGAGTCCATGTCCCTGGTATGATCAACAATATGATATATAACATCTATGTATTCATGAAATAGAGAGTTACATGCACTTGTCATGTTATCATCAAACAAGGGTTTGTCTTCAGGATTTTTCTCCTCAAAAGCATAACAAGATATATCATCAACTTCATATTTTTTAGAAGAATTAAAGCTTATCAAACCCTCATTATCATGAAGAGGAAAAAATATGCTTAAGTGCTTTGATCAACATGGCCTTATTCAAATTGTTCTTCAACATGAGGTGACTTTTCATGTACACGAGAACTTTCTTCATCATCAAATCCTTCTTGTGCTTCGTCTTCAATGGAGATATGAGAAAGGTTCTTCATCATTTTGTTATTTTTAAGGGGATGTGACAAGATCTTCAATGTTTTATTCATCCATGACTTCCTCCTTTGAATATGAAACGTCCTCTTCATGGGAGGCTAAGATATAATCCTCAACAATTTTGTCAACCTTATATTTTTTATATTCAAACACAATAGGGATATGAGATGAGAAAATTTCATCAAATACATGCACATCATAGTTTTCTTTGATGTACTTTTTAATCTCCACATTGCATTATCTTTATCAATCAATTCAACATAAAGAGAAGCATGACTTTAATATTTAACTTGCTTTCTCATTCTATTGTGAATATCAACCAAAACAAGTGCATCATGTACAAAGTAGACTTTACCATCACACTAATTGTGATAAAAATAGCTCAACAAAATGTGTAAAATAAAGGATCACCCCTTGATTGTGTTACTGCTCAAACTATCACCATTGATGAAGACTTGAATCATGATGCTAATTAGGGTAAGCACTGGGAAGGTTACCCAATGTCACCACAATATGCTTGCACTTACTTTAGGCCAAGCTCCTTGTACCCAAGGGGGGTATCCCTACAAGATAAGTGAAACAATACCCCAAACATAAGACATTATTTGTAACAACCTCTTATAAAGATGGTCAATTCCTTTATGGGGTCAAAGAGTTAGCACGTGCGCTGATATATCAATAAATTCTTATAAGAGGGTAAGAGTCAAGTGCATGTATGTCCTTAGCTATAATATAACAACAAAAAATTTAAATACCAACTAACAAAATAAGCTTAACCTATTGTTGTAATATAACAGTCAATAACAACCTTGGAGACTGTCAGTTTAATGCCCAAAAATTGATGAGATGAAATACAACTTACTTAGGGATAGGTGTCAAATGGAGTACGATTAAGTAGATACATCTAGGGTATCCCTAAATGAACTGCTCCGATGGATGGAATAGCAAATGAAGACCTGGTTTATGCCCGAACTTGTGTTGAAATGTTGCTCAAATCACCCAAAACCAGCCTCCAATAAAGTTCCAACACTCTAGTCTTGTTGTAGATGCTTTCTTTGACATCTGACTTGTAGCAACATGTCCTTTTGATGCTTGTACCTGCTTATACCATTTCTGAAAACATACTAGAACTTACACGACCTTGTTGTAGATGCTTTCTTTGACTTTTCACTTGTATGAACCGTCCTTTGGATGTGTGTACCTACTTATACCAATTTTGAAAACATACTAGAACTTGCATGACTTGTTAGATTTCCTAAACTAGCTGTTCAAATGGGATGCCCTTAAAGATTATCCACAAAGCTAGGGTCAAAAACCAATTTTAATGAAATCATTTGCTCACAAATGCAATATTTTTGGTATATATATATATATATATTAGGAATACTAGATTTTTTGTATTTTTTGAATGTGATATGTTTTTAAATATAAATATAAAAATGTTAGGTTTTTTCTATATGTGGAATTAGACTTGTAGTCTTCTTCATAGGGAAATAACATAATCATATGCACTGTCCTTTTATGGAATTGGCAATTCAATGTTCCTGAACTGGGGCAAAGATTATAAACAATAGGTTTAAAATAGTCCTTGACCTAATTAGGATAAATAAGGATACCAAGGCAAAAAACAAGAGGGATTACCCAAAAGAATTACAACACCAACGAGCCTAACATAAATATGAAATAAAACCCTAAATACTCTTACCATGGAAGCATAAGTAAGGCAAGACAAGAGATTGAAGATATTACCTACATAAATGAAGGAAAAGAAGAAGAATGTAAACCCTAGAATCTATCCTTGTCAAGAGATAGTATTATCTTTCTTTGAATCAACCTTGAAAGCATGTAAAGAAACCTTGAAATATCAAAATTATCCTTCAAATCCTACAAGGAAAGCCAAGAAGAAGGTGCACTACACATAGAATCCCATGTAGGCCAAAATAAATAAGATTTTCATAGCAATAATCCCATGATCCAATTGTTTCAAATGAAGAGGAGAGGTGTTTTACTCATAATAAGCACCCTAGATCCTTTATCCAATCCAACCGTGCAAAAATGACATATAACTTAAATTTATGACTTTTCACCCACAAAATGGCTAGGGACTAAGCCAAAAGACATAAAATAAATACAAGAAAGAGGATTCAACCAAGATGGAACACTGAGCCTAGCGAGAGGAGGATATGCCCCTACTAACCCAACCAATGTGATTTTACCCTCAACGTCCTCCTTTTTTTTTACAAGGTACAACCTTCCAAATTATTTTTTAAGGTGGATGTCTTTCATTTCTTTAACCAACATGACCAAGAGAAGGGGTAATACAGCAAATAAGGTCCAAGTGGGTATAATAGAGGTGTGCTAAAGCGAGTATGACAACCCTTACAACCACCATCACCTTTACAAAGCACAATATCATAAATGTGATTAATGTTGTTGTCAGAGAAACCACAGTATCGAAATGACCAAGTTGACGTTTCGGATCCATATCAGGATCCATCATCAGGACAATGTCGAAGGTGGAGAGAGTGAGAATCATCGATAAATACTAAAACCAGGTAAAAAAAGTCTAAGGTCGGCCGCGGAGACTAGGGTTTGCTAGGTTAAAAAAATTTCTTAATTTTATTTTAATATCAAAGTGTGCGGAAAAGTTATTCTTTAAACCTATTTTTTTGGAAAAAGAAAAAGTTTATATTATTAAAAAAATTTAAACAATGGCTACACTAAGACAATATTAAAAGTTTTAAGGAGAAATTGTCTTAATGTAGCCATTGTTTAAATTTTTTTAATAATATAAACTTTGTCTTTTTCCAAAAAAATAGGTTTAAAGAATAACTTTTCCGCACACTTTGATATTAAAATAAAATTAAGAAATTTTTTTAACCTAGCAAACCCTAGTCTCCGCAGCCGACCTTAGACTTTTTTTACCTGGTTTCAGTATTTATCGATGATTCTCACTCTCTCCACCTTCGACATTGTCCTGATGATGGATCTAAAACGTCGACTTGGTCATTTCGAAACTATGGTTTCTCCGACAACAACATTAATAACTAACCACCATAGAAATTTAGCAGCAGAAATCATAAATGTGGTTATGGGCTCTTCAAATCATGTGTCCTAATGGAGTCACCCCAAGATGCACCAACAACTACCCAAGGTATAAATGTCTGACATGACAGGGAGTTACCACCCGTCAAGGGGTAGTAAACAAAGCCAAAAAGCTAGTACAACCTAAAATGAGGACCAAAAGGACCTTCCATGACCAACCAAGGGGTATATGTAATTGATAGACCAAAAGTTTTACATAACATAGCCCCAAATTGGTATTTTACAATAGCAAAAAGGACCCCCTCTTTGGCATATCTAGTAGAGAGCATTGCATAGAATCTAAGGCGTAACATATTGAAACCATGGAAGCATTCCCTTGCACTTTCCCCTCTTAATGAAAATGTCAACATTTTCATCATGATATCTCCATGCACTATATTGAGATATTAAAAAAACATAATAAAGGATGCTAGAAAATTTGAAGCTTCAAGGGGATTTCCAAAAATCTTTTGGCATGCTCCTTCCATACTTGAAAATCAAAATGATGTGGATACACTTGAATATGTGAAGAAAACCAATGGAACAAATTTCTTGCTTTAAACACTTCAAAACTTATAGATATGCAATCATAACTCATACCAAATGAAAAATGTGGAGTTGCTAAATGAATCTTCAAATGATTTCAAGATATTGCTTACCTCACCCATACAAACAACTAAGCAAAAGGTGAATGATACCTACATAAAAATGTGAACGCTCCAATATATAAGTGTGTAAGCAACCTCTGAGGATAGAACACTCCTTAAAACATGGCATGAAACCACATGTGGAATGATTCCAAGGGTGGGTGATAACTCCTTTTGACCTCATCAAGGGTTAACACTTCAAATAAATTGCAATGATTTGCATATACAAACCAAAACCAAAACCCAATCTCTAATGATATCATATGTGAAAGATAAATCCACCAACCAACCAACAAGGGCATCATCACAAAGCCAATCATTGACACCAGGCCATATGAATGTGTGATAAAAATAACATGTCAACACCCATGACAAAATGGGGGGTAATGACACCCATAATAAAAAATGCTTCCCAACAACTTATGTATAGTTCCACTCCAAACTTCCCTCGCCAACACGATTTCCTATCAAACCATCTTACATGTGTCCTTTTCAAATAGCGAATGCACACTTGCATCACCTATATTACTTACATATATCAACTTCTTGGCTAGATCTAGAATGTGTAGAGCCCTACAAAGAGTTCTGATCATCCCATATTTGAGCAACAACTTGACCCTTTCACATCCTATGATTTCAAGTGTCAACTCATCTCCTATGAAAGATCACGTCCATTGTAATTTTCATATACACAAAATCACTACTTGTGAGTCATATGGAATGAAGCACCTATGTATATCAACCATACATCATGACCTACATGTGTACCTATAAATTCCAAGTAAGCGTAGCCTCCTTCCATGATGTTTTTTGTATATGTGGAAGGGGCATCATCAAATCCCTTACTTTTATAAATATTCTTAGATATGCCACCCTTCTTGTAATGCCCAACTTTGCTGGGTTTTCAATAAATCCTTGTAGTTTTTCCTATAAATTTAGGTCTACCTCTAGATTTAGTTATACTCCTTGGTGGCTTATTTTCCTCTTGTAGGGATGACCTCTCATAGATTAAAACATCCTTGATCACACCCTCCATGGATTTTCTTCCCATTTCCTTTGATAACTAGGATGCAACTACATCTCAAAATTTAATGTGTAAAACCAGATTATTTGAAGAGTTTAGCCAAAAACATAACAATGTAATACAATTATCTTATTCCTCTGTCTTAATGTGAACAAAGACAAGTTTACTTACCAGAGCATGAAATGTATTTAGATGTACTATCATACCATCAACATCCTCCATCTTAAGATGGTGCAACTTAATTTGAAGAATACCTTGTTTACATGGGACTTTAACTAATATATATTCCCCAACTTATCCCATAGCTTCTTTGCATTGTCTTCTTCAGAGATGTTCAATAACATCAAATTTGAGAGGCATAGTCGAATCATGCTTCTTGTTTTTCTTTACAACTTTTCCCAATCTTCTTTCGACATAAAAATAGGTTTTATACTTGGATCCACAACAACCCATTGTTCTATATCTATAATAAGATTTTCCATCTTCAACTTCTATAAATCGAAGCTCTAGCCATTAAACTTATCTATTTCTATTCTCAAGGTACTATCCATTTTCTTTACATAAGATTCACTATAGAAAGCTCATACTGAAACACAGGTTTAATGTAGACCCAATATATCCTTGCTCTTCACAAAATGAGACTAAACCCTAGCTACAAAGGCATCCCATTGACGTCAATAACCTCACTTTGCTACCATGTGAAGAGTTTGATAAATCTATGCAATAAGAGCAATACCAATATAGTCTAAAAGACAATAAATAATAATGGCATACATTCAATACAGAAAGATTACCACTATCTCTTTATCTCATTGTATTATCCTTATCATTTATGATACAATATTCATATCATCCAAAACCCTAATCCATTAACCTAGATTAAGTTACAACCCTAATTTCTTAACTAGAATTAGTTTACAATGGGCTAGAAAAACACTGGCCAAAAGCACAAAACAAACAAAAAACAAACCCAAAAATTTCTTTTGGGGGCTTTGTCCTTGAATCCCCAACGAGGGGCTTGCTAGTTTCTTGCACCCCTCTAGAGCGCCTTTGCTCTAGGAAGCTACAAAGAGTATAATGCATGACCAATGCCAAAAAATCATAAATGAGATAGGTAGGTACAAGAATTGTGCTCTCCACCTCTTCTCCCTTCTTTATTTACTTTGATAGTTATGCTGCTTTCTTTCAGTAGTTAGAGTTATCTCGCTTTCATAGTTCAATTGTGATTTCATGTGTAGCACTTGTTTCAACCCTCTAACAATTTCCTCCCCTTTTTCTTTTCTATTTATTTGCATTACTTATTGTATTTTTCATTTTTATATTAGTACTTGAAAATTTCCAATTTTATATTTTTATTTTTATTGGTGTGTGTTTTCCATCCTAACCCTTGTTTTTCATATTTGCATCCTATTCCTTGAATCTACCTAACTATTATTTTTAAGTAGTGGCATACTTATATTGTTTTTATTGCCACTTTCACTCCAATTTGACTCCCCCCTTCCCATTTTTACTATGTCTCATTTTACTTTGACTTGTTAAATTTCTTCTAAATTTTGTTCACTATCTTCTTCTAACCATACTGCAATGACTAATTGCATATCTTTAAATATTTCTTGAGGCCATTCCTTTCTCTTATCATTTAGCATTTACTTGATCCATTGATAATGGGTGGTGTCCACTTGAAATGTTAGGACGTTTATAAACTTGGATGTAATGTATTCCATAAACCCTAAATAATAAGCATTTAGACTTGCACATATGAGTGTGGTGCATTAGTTGTTTGATTGTTCTGAAGTAAGTTGTTAAGAAGAGTTCACGAGTTCAATCCACACCTGACCTTACCCATGCCCCATGCTAGTGGGCAGTTGTGGAGCACCTAGGGGTATAGTGGTAGCGGGAATGGATCCCTAGACCCCGTGTAATGCAAGTACCAACCCTTCCTAGGTTGTTGATTTCCCTAGTTACAAAAAAAAAGTATTTATACTTGTTTTCTCTCCTTCCCAACATCTCTTGAATGTCATGCACTTGCCATTTATCGCTTTAGTTTTAGTTTTTCTTGCTATTTGTTACCCTATGTCGAAGTGTGCCTCATGTGATCCTACATTTAATATTGATTTTTGGGTATGAGGACCTTCATGATGGTCAAAAGGTTAGAACTTGCAATGTGAGATATTTCCCTCCTAGTGTTCAGGCACCAATTCCTCCCACGTTTACCAATTGTATTTCTCCACCTTTCATGCAATGTTTTGTTTTCTAATGTTGAGCATTTTGCATCCTCTTTGTCTTCATTAATATTTCTTACTATTTTCCTATACATGGTACCTCATTGTTGTCCCTTTCATGTATACAAATTCTTTCTATGGGGGCATTATGTAATGCATGGGATTTCATACTTGGTTCTCACCATACGTTCATCCCTTGCCAAATCACATTGTGTGCGAGGCTTCTAAGGTATTTTCGTACTGTCCAACATCGATGGATTACATAAGGATTCCTACTTATTGCGATGAATTATATGTTGGTTAGCCTTCTTTGTGTAGCCGCTTACTCAGATCTAGACATATGAGTGTGGTTTCCCCTTTTTATATGTCTAATACCTAGGTAGGGTCCTTGGTCCATTGGTTCAAATCCTCATTTTTCCCTGTTTGGCCTTTGTCGATTCTTTTATTGGACATTTTCTTCCCAATTCGATCAACCTTGTCATGTGTGTTTAGTTTTGATCCATTAGCTAATTAGAGATGGCTTAATTTGGAGGCCTCCAATGTTTTCAAATATGTTGAGGGTGCACACAAAGTTTTATTATTCAAATGTGATCTCCCCTTCTCTTGGCCTAAGCTTCATGCATAATATGTGGGTTATTTTACTTGAGCTATGACTATATATTCCTTATCAACCTAATACACATAACAAACCCTCAAAACTAGAAAAAATATTTGTTTTCCTATCGAACTAGTATTTCTCTAGTCAAACCTATAATAGATCAATACCTACAAAGCAAGAAAATTTCCCAGTGGTTGGTTTCTATTTTGTTTGATGTCCTCCTATCATTCCCTTTTATATAAGTACCATTCATTTTGTCTTGTTGAGAGATCCCCTTCAACCTCCTCTCACTATCTCTCAAGCGTTGAAACTCCATCAACTTTTCATCTCAAAGACTTGTAAATATCTTCTCATCCTCTTGGACTACTTGGACCAATCACCTCCATCCCTCTACCAAGTAGAGGTTTTCTCTCATATGTATAACCTATATATATGTTTGTTTTTTCTCTTTTGGTGCAACAATTTCTTTGATTCAAGGTTTCTTCGCTATGTCCCTAAAGTTTCCTCAGTTACCTCAGGTTTTCTTCAATCACACCTTAAGTTGGGTTTCCAACACACCAATTACATTTAGAGCACCTCATGATTAAGGGCACAATTGATCTTCCATACTTAATGTTATCTCTTTGGTTACTTATATGGTTGATCTAGTATTGATGGATATTATTTTGTTTTGGGAGGTGGTTTCCAAGTATTTTGTAGAAAGATATAACACCTTCGAGCGTTGTGGGTGGCCAATTCTTCTCAATTCTTTAGATATGTGTTTTGCACATTCTTAGCCTAGGTAACATCCTCCCCCCCAATAGTTTGACTTGGTTCACTTTATTACATTAGTCAGGAGACATAGTTAATTAGGGGGTGAATTATAGTTGCATCCTATTTCTATATTGTCTTTTTACTTGTTCAAAACCATTAAAACCAAAATGAAGTACTTTGAAAATAAACCAAAGCCATATGATAACATTAATTTTTTTTTAATAATCAATTTAGTGGCTCCTTTTCTTCTAATTTCCTCAACTTCCCTTCCCCTTTGGGTTATCGCTTACCATGAATAACCAAGTGGCTATCTCACTCCCTCCATCCTTCCTCTTGGTGGTGGTTGACCCATTCTTGTGGTAGCATGATGCGTCACTTTAACTGTTTCCCAGTAAATCCCTTATGAATTAACTCTATACTCTTAAAGTATTTATGTTAGTGCATTTAAACTATAAGTACAACTTGCATTAACTTCAAACATTTACACAACAATTACTAATTTCTTTGTACATGAATGTTTACAAGGAAGTAAAATCCAGTGATCAATAGTTTCTCAAAAATTTGGGCTAAATATGGGTGAATCCCCAGTTGTGGATAGATGGGTATAAATAGAGTAGAATCTCCCATTATTCTCCAACGACTAACTATTATGTCACTTAATGAGGAAGACAAACATAAATGCTCTTGTTTTGCCTATTGACACCCCTTAACTTCTTGACAAATTAACTCATTCACTATCAACGTATTTACTCAATAAGTGCATTTAAAGTATAGCTTAAGTTGCATCAACTTTTAACATTTAGGCGACACTCACTAATTACTTTGTAAACTAATGAATATGAAAAGGTAAAAATCGAGTGATTAATAATTGATGACAAAATTGGAGAACCTTATGTAATTACCATACTAAATGGGTGAGACTTAAAAACATGGACAAGATAAGACATTGCAATAAGCAGGCATGGAGTGATACATTGACAAAATACCTAGAGAACCTTTTGCTTGTACATTGTTATAAAACTTAATTACAATAAGTCAAGGATATATAAAAAACAATACAAAATGTAAATTCTCCATACCAAATTGAAAAGTTTGACAAAGAAATGATGAGATGTTGAGGGTCACCACCATGCCATCTAAGATAAATCATTTGAATAATGCAAACATTCAAAACAAGATCGTTTTCTTCCAATATTGCCAAACCACTATATTTTAGAAATTAGAAGCATATACAATGAATCCTCAACTGTGAGTATAAATGAATGAGAATATCCCATTCTTTACTTACAAATGACCTAACCATTTTACTTGTAAATACCTTTTTCTTTCCTTGAATTTGCTATTAGTACATTCAAATTATAAGTACATAGTAAACATTAACATGACACTACTCTATCTTAACTACTAAACCACATAATGACAAACAATATGTCATTATTGATACTATGCTATTCACCTTACTAGTTTCAATCCCACTTCGTCACCTTTGTAAACATTACTAGATACAATAAATACCAAAAAAAATATTCAAAATGATAATGTTAATAATCCAAATAATAACTTACAGTATATAAATAAATAACCCAAAAATAAATAAAACAAATATTATCTATTTTTCCCAAACTTTATAGTCCCTACTATTTAAACCTAAATTATCGTCATTGCGACATTTCTATCTCCACTACCCATATAAACACTCCATAAAATAAAATACCCCGACACGTAATTTGAAGGTCAAATGACACCGAAATATTTATATGCTTCTTTGGTGAGAATCTTGATGGCTTTGAACAATGTTACCATTAATTCCAAGAACTTTAAAACGAGTATAAATCTGATTTAATGCTTTATTAGATATATTTTCAATTATCGCGTATTAATCTGACTGTGAATATGTACTGGAAATTCACTGGTGTTGCATTCCATATAGTTTGATTAAGTTCAATGCTGCATTACCAGGCTATAGCCCAAGAACGCGGCTTCTGTTCACGGATAAATGGAGGCTGCTGGAGTGAGCCAAATCTACAATGAAGCTTTTGCAAAAAGAATGGAGATGGCTGGCATCAGGCCTCATCATAAAATCGGTTAGTCCTCACCAACTGACATGCTTCACAAACCTTAAACCCTAAACCTTAAACTCAAAACTCTAAAACAAAATAATGGACACACAAGTACAAGTTTGCAATTTTTGTTGCATTTTTCTGGTATTCTTCAGAGTGCACTGTAGTATGTTTTGCTCCAGTCCATTAGATTCACCCATGAGCATCCACCACCTGTCCATTCAGTATGTTTTTTTTCTATCAACCACACACACGCACACACGAAAAGAGAGGAAAATTTGCAGATTCTATAAACTAAAGTGCCAAGCTTACAGATCATCATCATACCAGTATTTTGGGGTGGCCTGTTAATTCAGTCCTAATCATCGTACTTTCCCTATACCTTCTCAACTTTTTACATTATTTCTGCATTTACAAAAAATTACCAAGTTCACATCGTTTCTGTTATTATTTAGCAAAGAGAAGTCTCATTCAAAATGAATAAGCGATATGTACGGTACTGGTCCCTTTTCCCCACTACTCTTCTGCTATAGAGCTCTTTTGCTTGCTTCACCAATCCTTCTCTGCCCCTTGAGGTTCATCTTGGTTCAAACCGGCCTTTTTTTTTCTATGGGTCATCATGTTCTCTGTTAGCACTGGTACCTGCATTTCGTATCAGCAGCTTGTCTTAGCCCTTGTCCGAGAGTTTCCAGTCTTTCAGAATATCATATCTGCAGGAGAAAGGCACTTTCATGTGAACGTTTTGAGCACATCTTTCAGATGAGGTGGGAGGCCTGTTTTCAGAAGAGCTTTGAGTGCGCTATCTTCAAGACTGATCTTGGTAGGAAAAGTTATCATCAATTAAGTGATCTGCCTAATTTGGAATAAGTTGGGTTAGAGTAGAGAACTGCGTTTTATGCTAAAAATAGCCCTGTTCTGAGATTATTTAAGTGCTGTTGGTCTTAGTTCTAAATCAGTCAAGTTAGGGCACTTTTCTTTGAATGAGTGGAGCTACTTTTTTCACTCACACTCAACATGATAAGGCACTCCCTTGGTTATGAATTGAGCACTGCTTTTGTGCTATTTTATGCCTGTAGATGAACAGGAGGGAGCTGCGTTTTTGGGGCCTGTTTTGGCATGCATGAAGCATGTTTGTGGTGGAGAAGACCAACAACCGGTATGACATGATGGAACCAAGGGATGAGGGTGGAATAGGACGCTGCTTTTGGTACCCAATTTGATACTTTTGTAGGCAGATCAGACAAGAAGACCAACATTATTGTCGAAGATATTTTTAGCATATCAGGTGCTGATTTTGATTTGATTTCATGTCAAATTTAGCCAGCATGTCGGTATCTTGTTTTGGAAGGTTATTTCTAGCAAGGAGGGCATTGACATTTGTTTAATTTGACTTGTTTTTTGAGACTGATTGCTGCTGTTTTTAAGCGAAAGAGGGTGCTCTACATGAGAATGCTTTTCTTGTTTATTACAGCATTGGATAAGAGAAACAAGGTGTTTTTGTTAATTCTGTTTGTTGAGAAAACACTGTTTGTTTTACCCAAAAATATATACAAAAGGAGAACAATAAGTACAAGAGCAAGGGAGAATGTACAATCACGTTTTTCTAAGTGCTACTAAGACCGAAATCAAATCAGAATAAGCAGAAGCATCCCTTCTTAATCAACAAATAGCCTTTGGCAAGCAAATGAGAGCACACTTCTTCTCGCTGAGATTCAAGGAAGGAAAAAAATAAGTACAAGAGCAATGGAGAATGTACAATCAAGATTTTCTAAGTGATGCCAAGACTTAAATCAAATCCGACTAAGCAGAAGCATCCTTCTTCTTGGCATTCTTAATCAACAAATAGCCTTTGGCAAGCAATTGAGATCACACCACTTGTCACCAAGGTTCAAGGAAGGAAGAGATATAGCTTTTACATTGTTCTTGAAAATAAATTTGTACTTCATTTTTCAAAGACCAAACAAAGCCGAATCTCTAATGCAATTCCATAAGCTCAGGAAAATAGATAAAACCAGTGGTTTTAAATCCCCAAGAAGAAGAAGAGCTGCATGCCAATAGATGGTGCCTTGGAAAATTGTTCTGAATGGATCTATGAAGATTTGAAATGGATAAGTGTTTAATTGTTTGGTTAACATTGTGCTTAAGGACCATTGAAGTTGTGTTTCAAAAAGTGTGTTAAAAACCTTGTGGAGAAGGCGTGATTGTTCCTTGAAAAGCCTTAAGAAGTCTCAAAATTGGCTAGGGAAAATCCATGCAACACTTTAAGCTATGCAAAGATTTGCATGTTGATGTAGACAAGCATTTCACCACTTGCTTATTCTTCCATCCCATACTCTATGTCTCACATCATTTTTGCATGTGGATATAGCGTTGTGGACCATGCTGAGAGCAAGCCATGCAGGGGAGGGAAGAGGAGTTAGAGGGGAGCCTAGCTACGCATTCCGTGTTTGCACCCCGCATCCTACGCTTCATACTAGAGAAGGAAAGCAATAGGTCAAGGCTAAGGGCATGCAGGGTGTTATCACATATATAGTAGCCAGGCTACCATATTCTATTTTTCAAATACAGTACATTTTTCAGCCATATCTCTTACATATGAGATGCTGAGATGAGTAGTTTTGACGGATCATTATTTTGTTAGTGGACTATTATACTCTCCCATGTCAGGACTTAGTCTCAGGACACTCAGATTCGAGGACTGATGTAGCCATTTAGTCATTTGCAGAGTAGTTAGTGATGCCTAGATTGGTGTTAGTGTTTTCTCATTTGACAGATGATGGTTCAGATGGATTATTTGCATGGTTATGACTCAACATTTATTATATTGTGTTATGGTTATCATTGCTCTTATACTCATCTTTGTGACATATACTAGCATTTAGTGTCATGATCTGGCGGTCATAAATATATGGACTTGGATGTATTTGTATCATAGTGGAAAAAATCGGCATCGACAAAAAATCGGCGAGGGTCTAGAAAACATCTTCTTGGCAACATCGGCAAAAAAATCGGCAAACCGCGGCAAGCATTAAAAAATGCAAATTTTGTACTTCAATAGGGTCAAAATTTCCTTACCGATTTTTCTCCCTATTTGCCGATTTTTCCCGATCTTTCCCGATTTTTTCCGATTTTTCTCGATTTATGCCGATGTTTGCCAATTTCCTGATGTTTGCCAATTTTTCGCGATGTCTGATTTTTTGAAAAATCACGATTTTTTCGGGCCGAGAAATCGGCATCCAAAAAAAATCGCGATTTTTCGGTACATCGCCGAAAAATCAGCGATTTTTCCACTATGATTTGTATTATGTATTGCTGCCCCTACTTAGACTTGGAAGTTCCTGATCTATACTCATTGGTTTTACCCTCCCTAGGGAGAATAGAGCTAGTCATTCCCACCATACTCTGGCTTGCTAGTGTTGGCTTCATTGTTCATTGTCTCCACCTATCCATTTCCTTCCAGTTTTGTTTTAACTCGACTTACTACTTGACTTGTAGCATGGAGGACCTTTCCTCGCTAGAACCTTTGTTGGACAAACGTCCCTGTTTATATTGTGTCTCGGCTCTGAGTTGGTGACAGAACTTGCCTTTGGTGAGTTGGATTGTATGCTTAAATCATTCTGGTCGGTTGTCCCGATGTTTGGCACTGTGCATAACTCCCCCTGGTCACTTGAGATGTTGTTGGCTAAAACTGAAAGCTCATTTACTACTTGTATTGGAAATATTTATATATGCGCCCATGGAAATTGCAAATTCTAAAATGTGTTTCTTAACATATGTGAACAAAGGGCAAGAGCAATGAAATGCTAAAATACCCCGTGAAGTGTATAAAAAAAGGTCCCAAAAGCAATGGTTAAATATATGCTATATTCAAATATTGCTGACCTTATAAATTTGAATATGTCTTGGATGAAAGCTGTAGTTAGCTGTGCTTTTAAGCACTGGTGAAGTCCCAAAGGGTCATATAGGGAAAAAAGGCCATGGAAATAAAATTGATGGTCCTAATGAACCTGGATCAAACTTGATGTAGACATGATGCCTAAGTTGAATAAGCACTCTCTGAACAACTCAACCATTTGTGAGGCACTGCCATTCCTTGTGTTGTTGTTTGTTCGACATGTGGTTATAGCGAGTATTCCCTTTCCATATCCAAAGTGTCATGATGTTAAGTTGGTAGTCATCCTTTGCCCTGGCCTTGTCAATTTCAGCCTTCACCCTTCATTAGCAAATTGACTACAACTATGAAGTGAGTATAGTCGTGAAAGTCTGGTCTGAATAATAATAAATAAAACCCTATATATGTATTTGGTTGATGTACCGCCAATGAGGTGACTGCTACTTGTTATGATTGTTACTTAAATGATTTGTAGAGCATGTCTTAGCTTTGTAACACTTGCAGCAGATGTATGATAGTCCGAGTTATATTATTGGTATCTGGTCATTTACAGGTGATTATATTATCTATTGGATAATGTTGATGATCAGGCAAAGACCTGGAAAGGGTATGAGTATGCATCCTAAATGGATTTGGACTCTCCGAGTCTAGTGAGATAGCTTATTTTTAGTTCCGGGCACTTGCAGAGATGATCAGGCTCATTTTACGCTTCTGATGCAGTTTTGCTTCACAGGATGATGTGTCTAAGCAGGGAGATGTTTTTATGGGATCTCCTAGGGCGCTGTATGGGGCATAAGGGGTGCAACCACTTGATTGTACCATAGTACCCCATCCCAGAGACCCTGGTGGGCTCAGTTGGACAACGTAGGCACCCTAGGAGGCTGTTTTGGCAAGTTCACATTTCCCGAGGCAGATTAATAAATGATTAAATGGCTATTGAAGAAATCGATTTGGGCTACTGAGGCAAGGAAATGATATGGGATGAGTCATGATGATGAGTGTGATGTCCTCCGCACCTTCTCCAGCAGTTGCAACACCTGATTGGGCCCACACCTATTTTTTGGGCATTTTTATATTATTTTCTGGAGTTTTTGGGAGGCTCATGATTTCCTCAAGGAGGCACAAAGTAAAAAATTTAAAATATTATGTTGTTTATTGTGCCATGGGGCACCTAAAGGGAGTTAGTTAACACTCCATGGACCCACCATGTGCTTCATTTATTTCTGCTTCATATAACCACTTTGGTACTTTATGGTTATATTGATCCATGTATTGTATTGCTGAGCTTATCTCAACCATTGATTAGAACATTTATATCTTTTAATCTTAGCCACTTGTTTTGAAAGTGGTTATGATTTTGGTACTCTCGTTCTTATTTAAATGAGAGAGCTTCTCATTTGTAAGGGGTCTTTGGATCTTGGATCTGATTAATAGAAAAGTTTTCTTGTGGATATTTTTTGGATCTCCTTTGCATCTGGTGTTCTTAGATGGTGATTGGAAAGTCTTTTGCTTCATAGCATTTGGGAAATTTGTGTGAGACTATATATTTTTTTGGGATCTTTGTCTTGTCTACAGGAGGGCGACTTCATCTTGGGCGTTTTTGCAGTGGATCCTCAACTCGCTTGGATTGGCTTCGTCTTGTATCAGGGGGTTTTCATTAGTTTCATTGTGATCTATGATTACATCTTGTTACTTTTCTGTAGATCTTGCTTTTCTTTTGTGATACGACAAATCTGATATTGTTGAGGTTTGCTTGGCAGGAGAGAGGGCATATTGGCCACTTGGAGCAAAACGTTGGGCTTAGAAATCACACAGGTCTTCTCAAATTAATCGGGATAGCAGGGATCATCACCTTCAAGGCATCTACAAGGATTTCCAGGTAAGATTTGCAGGTTATTCTTTTCTTCCGGATCTCAACCCATTGACACATGCTTTTCTTCATTTTTCTGAAAACAATAAAAAACAAAAATACTCAAAAATAAACCGCTCAATCTCTGGACAAACCACTGTTGGGTTTTGTAGATCGGGCCTCCCCCTTACCAATCCACCCCTAACATTGAGCTAATTCTGCATGGTTTCCCTAGATATGAGAAACTGCTTTCTCAAACCCTAGCGCCCCTCACTGAATTTTTGACTTTTTCCGAGATCTAATTTTTCCGAAAAAATAACAACTTGGGTTTGTAGATCGGGTCCTCCTCACTCCAAATCACCTCCAACGCCGAGCTAGAGGCTGACAGGTGGCCCTAGATCTGAGAAACTGTCTTCCGGGATCCTAGCATTTCTCATCATTTTTCTGCTTTTTTCCCAGATTTGATTTTTTTGGCATTTTTCCAACTTGGGTTTGTAGATCAGGTCATCCCCATCCTATTTCCCCTCCAACGTTGAGCTGATGGTCTCTGAATTTTCGTAGATATGAGGATCTGCCTCTCCAAACCCTAGCGCTAGCCACCTCATTGCTGGTTTCCCCTGTAGACTAAATTTTCTGGCCAAATAATCTTCTGGATCCATAGATCAGGGCATTTCCCAGGTGGGTCCACTCCAACGTTGGGAAGACACTGACTCCATTACCCTAGGTCCAACAAGCACTGATCTCCAACCCTAGCGCTAGCCCCTCTTTGGCCTCTTTTTCTTGCAACTTGATCTTTCCCTGATGACTTGGGATCTTTGACATTGTCACATCTGTCATCGAGTCTATCCATCAGTACTAGATAACCCCAACATTGTCCTTGCTCTTCCTGCATTGGTCATGTTTCCCAAGGCAGCGGATATCTTCATCAGTTGTTAGTACCTCAACCCTAGATCTAATATTTACCCCCTTAGGTCACCTGTGTTCCACTTTGGATCAACCCGCATTTGTCTAAAACCCTTTTCCAAAGCCTTGGCACACTTAAGTGACACCTTCCATAGATCTAAGGTCTCCAATTACCTTATACCTTACGTACCTCAAGTCTAATTGATCTGATTTGGTGTCTAGGTCTGATTTGTCCTATCGGGAGCAGATCTGGGTCTCCCCCTTTGTTGGCTTGGGCTAAGATAACATAAAGTGAAGGCTGCCTTGATTGGCGTGACAACCATCCATTTGGGATTCTAGGCAGTCTTGGTTCCACCTCCTAAGTTGCTTGTCCCTCTACCATCCATCCTGGATCCACCTCACATAGGCAACTGCAAAATCTGTCGTGCCTGTCTGGGTCTTTTTGGCTTACTGCCATATTTGTGGGAGCATCATCTGGCTCAACTGGATCAATGGGACTGATCGGTTTATTTATTTCTTGAGACTCCCTCTGTGTTTAGAGGGGGAGATGATCTCATCTCTTCATCGTCATCGATCTCCATATCCGATCCTCTTCCTTTTCGGATAACCATTTCTTCTTCAAAGGTTGCATCTTGCGTGACTTTGATTTGAATAAATTCTGGGATTATATTTTGTAATCCTTTGAAGACTTGCGATATCCCACGAATGTTTCCTTCTTGCTTGAAGGTTCAGATGAAAGTAGACTGGAAAGTAATTATCCATCCTAATGACGACTAGGTTAATCAAGGATCCTTCAATTGTCTTGTTCGAGTCACGACAACATTATCTTCAGGTTTCTATCATATGTAATAGACTAGAATCCTCGTCTTTGAGGGATAAATTCCTCTATCTATCAGAAGTGGGTTGAATAAATCTTGTTGTAGCAGCATATAGATAGACATTCGTAGAAGCTTTCCGCTTTTGATCACCAAATCTCTGCATGAGATTATTTTGGGTCTAAGAGTCATAATACATGCTTCTGGAGGCTTTTTTCTTCCGTTCCATTTGTGTATTAATGTGATCACTTGTCCTTGTAGATCATGGCATTCCCTACATGTCAAATCCCGTCAGATGGTTAACAATATTTTATAATCTATGTATTAACAAAATAATGTAGGCAACCTTTTAGTCAATGCTTCGACACAACACACGTAAGGCCATTATCCGGATGCTTATGGTCTCCATTATAGCATACCATTAAGAGTGTGTACTACTCTAGTATTTTATAAAAGAGTCGTCATCCTAGATGGGTTGTGCAGCATGACAGACTATTTAACTACCTGAATTTAGAAATGTAGATTTGTGTAAAACATATTCAAAAAACAACCACATCTAATCTACTAGAGCATGTAAAATTAAATACTTATCTTTTGTAGTTTTGTGGGTGGGCTCCCACTGTCAGAGTCCACTGATCTTCATATGCTTGCTTGATGATCATCACAGTCTGGATCTTAATATCATTTAGAAGAACTCCGAACGATCATCCTTCCTTGGCTCCTTGTGAGGAGGGTCTTCTTCTACATCAGCAGTTGAAGCTTCATGCTTCCTTTTGATTGAATTTCGATAGCTACTGGCATAATGACCGTATTTCTTGCACCTGTAGCACTGTATCTGAGATAAATCCTTCTTCTCTTGTTTCTTTTGATTTGGGGAGGACTTGATCTCTTATCTTGGTGCTTGTGATTGAAGGACTTCCTTCCCCTTCCCTTTCCTTTCTTGGCATGAGATATGAATGCTTGATTCTCCTCAGGTTGAGCGCCATGAAGTGTTTGGCGTGTTGTAATTCTTGTTTCTTCCTGAGTGCATTCTGCCCATAGCTTATCAAATTTGGGCAACTTGGTTCGATTTGTTATAGTTTGGATAAAAGACTCCCAAGATGGTGGGAGACCATTTAAGGTGGTCATAATAAGATCCTTTTCTTCAAGATTGTCTCCATTGGACTTTAGCTTGTCTCGGAGTTCGGTGATCCTCATGAAATACGAGGCAATATTCTCAGACTTCGACATCTTCAAATTCGACAGTTTATTCCTCAATGTGAGAGTCACATTGATATAACTGTGTCCAAATAGCTTCTTTAAGGTTTTGAACATCTTCCCTGCTGTCATCTTTTTTGAGATTTGAGGAACCAAGTGATCTCTAACCGAGTCAACCAAAATCCTTCTTACTTTGGCATCATTCTTCCTCCAACGAGGCTTGTTTTCTTCAGCTTCTAATTCTGGGACCTTTGCATATACACACTGTAATAGGTCATTTTCTTCTAGTAGAAGAAGAACCCTAGACTTCCAGGGGATGAAGTTGGAGGCTCCTTCCAGACGATCTTCAACCTTCATGTTGATCATCTTGACTGTAGAGCTGGATCTGAAACCCTAGCAGAGACTAGGTCAAAACTGAAGGTCGGAGTTTTGGAAAACTGACTCCATAGATAAATGCGCTCTAGAGAGGCGAGTTGAGAAGAGGTAGAGTCGAGCCAAAACTGTGGAGGGAGTAGGTCAAAAACTGAAACCCTAATTTTTGTTGTAGCTGTAGAATTAGATCAAAATTTGAAAATTCTCAGAATTGAATTCTGTCTACACCAAAAGATGCACCCTTCTCAGAGTGAAATTCCCAAGGCTCTTTTTTTGCCAAAAGGTTGAGTGAAGACCTTGTAAGATGAAACCCTAGTTTCGACAGAGTTCTGGCAATGGCTTCTTCTAGCACTGCTTTGATACCATGTTAGATTTTCATAAGATTATAGCAGTATATCTTAATTGTATTTATCAATAGGATCACTAGAAGATAGACAAAGCACAAAACAATAACACGACAATAACACGAGTATTTTTTATCCTGGGAAACCCAATTGGGAGAAAAACCCAACTACCTTCATCTAGAGATGATAATTCTGAGAACAGTGTACAATGAAGAAGGAGAAAATATGGAAATGCTTTCCAAAGATAGAAACCCTAAAAACAGTCTTCTTCTGTAGTACAGGCGAGCTTCTCTCTTCTAGAAAATGCGAACTTCTCTTGTGTGCTATGTGGAATAATGAGGAGGGGCACCTCCTATTTATACAGATTTCCACTAATAATTTAACTGGGGCCGACTTCACTTGGGGGAGCAACATAATTTATATTTTATAATTTTTTTTTGTCTTTTCTTTTGCTTGCTTTTCTCTCCAAGGTCTACATCGTTTTTCTAGGGTTTGTATGATTGATTACAATAAGTTCATCTTCCATAGGAGGTACAATACAAGAACAATAAGAATACCTTCTGATGTTGCACAAACTCCAACATTTACAACTAACCTTCATCCGACGGTTGATATTATAACATCATCAATGATGGATATCTTTTAATCTTGTTTTACATACATGGTTCAACTTGACCAAGTCAAGAGGGGCCCACTTTTTCCTAAGGACGCCTCACTAAGGTGAAATACATCAAGTGCTAAAGTATGTCAATGTAATACATCATAAAGGGGGTGCCTTAGGGACATAAATCACCCTAGGCCCCTAATGCAACATCAAAACACATGATATGTTAATAAAGTGCACCATGACAAAGGTGAAGGGCGCCCCATGGGGGACGTTCTCGTTAGGAGAGCCAAAATAAATAATCCGGAGCTTGAGAATAGATGAAACTAGTCCCAAATGATCTTGAGAGCCAAAATACATCATCTGCAATCATTTCCTTTCTATTTCCTTGACAACACAAGCCAATTCGAATTCTTCAATGATTTCCATAGTTCATTTTATAATGGTACAACCTATGAAAATAATAAAAATCATCATAACTTTCTTCTAGCTGAGAACTGGGGCAAACTGACTGCATTAATGTAATATTCCCAAAAGTGACATGCATGCAAACCCTAAAAATGACATGCATGCAAACCCTAAAAGTGAAATGCATGCAAACCCTAAAAATGACATGCATGCAAACCCTAAAAGTGAAATGCATGCAAACCCTAAAAATGACATGCATGCAAACCCTAAAAGTGAAATGCATGCAAACCCTAAAAATGACATGCATGCAAACCCTAAAAGTGAGATGCATGCGAACCTTGAAAATGACATGCATGCCATCCCAACATTATTTTAATGATGCATGCACTATTTAAGTCTCCCTCTGTATGCATGCAAGTCAACGACAAATTAGAAGATAAAGTGACATGCATGCAAGTCAACGGCAAATTAGAAGATAAAGTGACCTAATTAGGTCAAAAGATTAGGGTTTTGCGCAGTTGAACTTTATAAATAGAGGAGAAAGCAAGAGGAGACTTCACTTTTGATTATTATTATTTTGGGAACTCTTGGATAGCAGCACAGCGTGCAGCACAGCAGTTGGGGTTGGAGACAGAGTCTTCAGCTAACAGGATTTCGGCAGTGAAACATCTGTCCTAGTCTTATTCTGGGTAAGCCATACAGGTTCACCACTTGTTCTTCATTCATTCATCAGTTATCTAGTACATGGTATAGATCGTTGCAGGGACACGGGTGCAGCCGTAAGAGGGGGTTTTCAGCCAGAAAGCCCTAATCAGCTGTTGGGCCTTTAGATCTCAGTTTCCTTCCGAAACTCAGGCATCATTCTCATTATCAGCCAGAATATTAGTGGTAAGTGTTAATTTCTCTCTGCAAACTTCTAACCCTAATTCAGCTATATTTTAGGGCATTTTTGCATGGCGAGTTTGCATGCACAGTTATTTTGCAAATTCGTATGAGGTTGAGTGTGCGAGTCAGCACTATCATAGAACATTAGAGAATATCAGTATTTGGGATATTTCAGTGGTATCAGAGCATAATCTTGGCCAGCTGTGGGCACATAGCAATTGAATAAAAGTGCATGTTGATACATGCGTGTACATGCAAGTGCATGTCAGAACAAAGTTTTTCCTTTGCCAGCTTGTGAGAACATGAAGACAATGAGAAGGGTCTTGACTGGAAATTGGCAGAGGTTAGCAGTACTTCAACACTTGCCTCGATATCAGGAGTATCTAGCCTTGGGTGATGATGTATGTGCAGCATTGTCCTTTCAAGATTATTACGCCATCGAGTTCGGGATCCAGCCCAAGGATTTGGATGAGGATCTCCTTAAAGACATAGTTGGGGGAGGGAAGAAAGATGAACATGAAGTACAGGTTGAGATTCATTTGGAGTCAAAAATACATGATGTGCAAGGTAATGAGCACAGCAGTCGAGACAGTGATAGTCACGATGAAAAAACAGATTACAAAATAGATTACAACAAATTTTCCATATCACTGGAGATTTCTGCAGCAGCGAATGTTCAAGCAGAAGAGAAACCCATCTGCTGTTCAGATTCCACAGTCTCTGTGATCGAACAATCAGAATCTCTGAAAACTTCAAATGAACAATGGGCGGATATATGTACAGAATTTGTAACAAAAAATTCAGAAACTGTATTGGAACAAAACTCTGCAATTGAGCTGGACTGTTCAGTAGCAGTGACAGAAGGACTGCAAGTGGAAGTAAAGAATGTGATGGACGATCTGGTTAAAGACATTGATTGCTCGAAAAAGAATGAAAATGTAGAGTTTGAAAAGAAAAATGCACAAGAACAACAAAAGCAGTTTATGAACCCTAATTTTCAGCTCCAGCCAAGCATAGATGAGGTGGACACTCAAAATGATAAGGATGGCATTTCATCTCTGTGGAGGCAAATGTTCTTATCTCTTGGATGTTCAAAGGATAATTTGCATAATGCATTAGGTGAAGAAGGTAAACATGAACCAGAGTGTGACCATTCCTTCATTCACAAAGATGATCTTGGATACGTTTGCAAATTATGCGGTCTGATTGGCCAAAGCGCTGAATCAATTTTTGACTTCCAGTGGTGGAAGGGGCATAAGCGGACAAAACAATTGAAACACAATCCCAGTGAACATACAAGCACTTACTCAGAAGGCAATTTCATTGAGGTTAAAGAATGTAAAGAAAGACAGAAAAAATCCTCTGTATTGCAGCTGGTTCTCCATCCCCTATTAGAAGAACGAATGCATCGGCATCAACTTGATGGGTTTCAGTTCTTGACAAAAAACTTAATAGCAGAAGAACCTGGTGGATGCATTCTCGCTCATGCACCAGGAACTGGGAAGACGTTCCTGGTTACTAGTTTTATTCAGAGTTTCTTGACAAAGTATCCAGAACAGAGGCCCTTGATTGTAGCGCCAAAGAGTATGTTGTGTTCATGGATGAAGGAATTTAAGGATTGGGAAGTAGAGGAGGTTCCTCTATATAACCTCTATGAAGTAAGCAACAAAACGGAACCATTAAGATGCATCCAGCTTGAAATTTTGAAAGAATGGAGAGATAATAAAAGCATACTTCTTGTCAGCTATGCTCAGTTCTCAGGTATAGGGTTTGATAAAACTGAGAATGCGAAGACTGCTGGCTATCAAAGCTGACAAATTCTTTTAGAGTGTCCAGGATTGTTGATTTTAGATGAAGGGCACTTTCCACGAAACAGTAAAACAAATATACTCAATTCTCTCATGCAAGTGCGTACTAAATGTCGGGTGCTATTGTCAGGAACACTCTTCCAAAATAATATTACAGAGCTCTTCAACCTTTTCAAGCTGGTAAGACTAGATATTCTGGAAGAAAAATCTTTCAAAGCCATCTTCAAACGCATCATATCAAGTGAAAATTATCCAAAAATGACAAATAGGAGACATAACATGGGTCCAGATGACAAAATCTTCTGTGGTGAAATGGAGAATTGTCTGCAGAATGGCAGTAAAGAAATGAGAGTTTCTGCTATATGTGATCTTCAAGAAGTGGTTTCATCATTTGTCCACTACTACAAGGGAGATATTCTCGAAGATCTACCTGGTCTTTCAGAGTTTGCTGTCATCTTAAGACTCAATGAGTCTCAAAAGGAGTCACTTGAGAACATAAAATTCTCCCCTGGGTCTAGACTTAGTAGAGACATTAAGTCTTTAGCAGTGTGCATACACCCTTCACTGCATAAAATAAGTATTGAAAAGGGAGATAATTCTTCAGGCTGGTTAGATTCTGATAGTAGCAGCATTTGTGATATAAATGAAGACCCCAATGGTGGAGTGAAGACTAAGTTCATCCTTGACATGTTGTGCCTTTGTGAGTTGAATGAGGAGAAGCTGCTAGTTTTCAGTTAGTTCCTATCTCCATTGGCCTTACTTGAAAATATGATTATTAATAAAAGGAATTGGATTAGAGGTGTTCAAAAACTAAGACTTGATGGTAACGCTGCAATGGAAGCCAGAGAAATAATTATTCAGCAATTCAACAATTCTAATGATGCAAAGGTTCTGTTTGCTTCAATTAGGGCATGTGGAGAAGGTATTAACCTTACAGGTGCTAGCAGAGTTGTCATCCTTGATATTCCATGGAATCCTTCTATTTTGTATCTTTCTAAGATGGATGGATGGACAAAAGAAGAGGACGCCAAGTTGAAAGAGGCAGTTTCTCTTCACGGATATTGCTGGGCCAAGGTTGCTCTGTTTGTGCCTCCTCGAACTGATAGTCAGTGCAGGCAGAGGTGGACAGTTTTACATCCAAAAGAATTGGCTGCTGCTCAAAAGGCTGGAAAAATACGGAAAGCAGCTCTTATATCCAATTTTGTTGGCCAAAATAAGTCAGAGCAGGGTGCAGAAAAGAGGGTAAGGAGAAAGAGGACAAAATCAGTAGCTGTCCAAAAACCTCGCAACTTGGATATAGATGATAGAAGGATAAACAATGAGTTTGGGACATTGGCTTCTCTTGAAAATCAGGATCATGGACTTGCAAGTGAAAACAATAACAGTAACAGGTTCAAGTCAATTTTAGGGATCGCAAGCCAAATTGAAGAAATATCACCACTTGTTGGAGATCAATATGGGGATGTTCCCGTTCTTTGTAATTCATCAGACAAAAAGGTAATTGGTAAGCGGATGAAATTACGTGACAAAGCCAGACTTGTCAACCAGAAATTGGGTCATCCTGAAATGCAATTTACGCCAACTATTCATTTGCTTATAGATCTCTTAGGAATTGAACTTTATGAATGGGACGCACCAACACCCACCCTATGGAGGGAGTATATTCACCACATAAATTCTGGAACATCATATATATCAAAACTTGATGAGTTTGAAGCATTTTTAGATGCTATACGAAAATATCCAGTATTGAATATGGGCTCATCAAATGCAACTGACAGATCGCGGAAAGGTATGTTACTTCTAGTAGATGACCTGCCTACCCCAAATGGTTGGGAAGCTTGCCAAAAACTCTGTCAGGGTCTTAGAACCCTTGCATTGTCTGCACAATTTCCAACAATTGTATCGATTACTGAATTCATTGAAGCTGAAGATCGAGGGGTACCTGGACGAATGATCCAAGAATTGGAGTTAGCTCTTGAGAATGCAGGTGCTACAAAGATAGTTTTCAATCCTCTTACATCAAAAAGCATCACGAAGACACTCACAAAAATATGGACAGCAGAATATCACTCTCTGCCTCCAGAATGGCTAAGTTATATATCTGAAAGTAGTGAAGGTGATCTTAGGCATGCGATCAATTCTTTAAAGTTCTACTGCGTCAGCCAGGCATCTGACACTTGGGACCACGGTAGCTTTGAATATCCTGGACTTCCTAGAGCAAAATCTAAGAAACATAAGCAGAAGAAAGTTGCTCAATCGTCTATTT